>OY744603.1:87352819-87477819 GCA_963556255.1 Allolobophora icterica | reverse complement strand
AGTGATAGCGAGGTGTATTTATTTCGAAAGCATTCACTAACTCGGAATTAACTTTTGCTTAACATCTCTAGGCTAGTTAAATGTCAAGAAGTATATATGTATGTACGTATGTGTATGAGTGCTGCGTGTATGCATGTATGTGTGTATGCATGTATTTATGTACGTATGTATGTGTCCATATATTTATGTATGTATGTTTGTGTGTATAAATGCATGCATGTATGCATGCACAAGTAATCCTTTTACTCATAGCTGAGTTGGCTAGGGTGGTGAAGCAGTAATCTCGAAACAGTTTCTTTCCTGGTGGGGATTTGAACCCCCGACCGCTCGATTGAAAGTCCAGCACGCTGACCCCAAGACTTTCGCGCAATTTGAGAGAATTTTTGGAAAAGTATAATTACTTAGATAAAAGGAGAAAGCTCTTTAAAAGCCACTTATCCGCAATAAACATAGTTCAAGCGAAAGAATGTTTACGATGCACATTCAGCGATCGCCAGAGTAATAGACGTAATTAATGGATTCCTATGATGTTAAGCGTTCTCAGAAGAGTCTCTTCAGGACCTCAGGAGAGTTTCTTCAGCATGTCACTAGAGCCACTTTGGCATCTCAGGAGAGTCTCTTCAGCATCTCAGAGTTTCTTCAGCGTATCAGGAGAGTCTCTTCAGCGTCTCAGGAGAATCTCATCAGCATCTCAGAGTTTCTTCAGCGTATCAGGAGAATCTCTTCAGCATATCAGGAGCGTTTCTTCAGCATATCAGGAGAGTCTCTTCAGCATCTTAGAAGAGTCTGTTCAGCCTCTCAGGAGTATCCCTTCAGCATCTCAGGAGATTCGCTTCAGCGTCTCAGTAGAGTCTCTTCAGCATCTCAGGAGAGTCTCTTCAGCATCTCAGGAGAGTTTCTTCAGCATCTCAGGAGATTCTCTTCAGCATCTCAGTAGATTCTCTTCAGCATGACGAACAGAAAGCAGGATCTGGGAGAAGGATGTAAAGAATTAGTTGGAGAGAGAATAAAAGAAACGAAGAAACGCTGCAACTGGTGTATAAAGAAAGACCTCCTAGGCTATAGCTTTGACAAGAATGCGGCAGAGGAAATGGATGAGTCAGTTGCTGATAAAACGCCTTCCCTTCCTTCTGAGAACCGTTATCGAAGAAATAATAAGAAGCAGGAAAACACGAGAAGAACCTAGAAAAATACCGGATAATGATTAGCAGTCCAAGCTGAAGGAGAAGGCACAACAACATGCTGAGGAGTGGCGCCACTGGACACAGGAACCTACACAACGTCTGATAACCTGAAGAATGCGAAGGCGATCACAGAGGCTTCTATATACAGCCTGCAGAACAGATAACGAGGTGCCTGGAGCCTTTCTAACACGAGTGAATGAAAGGGAGATGAGGAAGACGACCGAGAAGGGATGGGCGATACGTGATTATGTATGGGCGACGCAAGCAACTAAGATGAGTGCAGCATCCATTCGGTAGCGCACTTAGTTTGCGTTCTAACGACTGTCGGTCCGATTCTGGCGAGCGCTCACCTTTGGCAAATTTTTCGTGCGTAACTTTCTCGAGCCTCAGATTCGCAGCTGCTTAGGGGTAATAATACAAAAAAATATTTATTTGGACATGGTTGTCTTTCTAGACGAACTGCCCTAATGAACTTTGGAGAGAATATTATCTTGGCGTTGTAATTGTAATTGTAATTGCAAATTCAGATGGCTGCTCTCGGAGGGTATCTCAGTCTTCTCATTGTCATCACTAGAACTTCCTTTTAGTAGCTTGTGGTCGTTTATTGGTCCTGTCTGCTAGGCTCCCCTTCAATAGAGCAAACAATCACTAATTAAGAGCTTGCCATTGTTATTAATTACTGTACTAGGGGTGCTCTGCCCAGCGTGAATTTATCCCTTCTGAGCATCCCATTGTGTTCCTATTCCTTTAACCTCGATGAGTATTGCTTCACACATACTGTTTCTCAACTTGATTGATTATCTTAATCAACCAGAGTTTCAGGTATTCCTTTTCTTAACGTGATTATGAACTGAGTTATTTAAAATTTACTATTACCTTCATCTGTTATTTTGAGATGATTGATTAGAGTTTACTGTTACAGTCTAGGAAGAATACATGTGTAACTTGGACCAATAAACGTTATGTTATGTTATATATAGCACCAATTCAAGAGTGACTCATCAGAGGCGCATCCGACCTAACGCAATGACGTTGCATAAGCTTATAGCACCTGTATGAAACTACCGATTTCTCAGACGTTTCTACAGCTCCTTAAAAACGATCTGAGAAGCGCCGCGTGCTTCGGTATCAGACTGATTCTCAACAGGTAAACAAAGAAAGTTGAACAGAGAAGGAATATTGAGACCGGTCTTACAAAGCAGTGGGACAATTCATAGACTGTACAAAGTGAGAGATTGTTCCCATGGGAAGGTCCTACGCTTGATGGGTATGCGCGATGTGTGCACACGCCGACAAGCTTCGTTCGTCTTCCTGTTTTTTTTTTGGCCCAAAGGCAGCACGTATGGCTGGCGTTGATGGAGAATGATGAGGGATATCGCCAGGAAGAGGAATAGGCTTTGGACAGTGTCTCGCATACAGTGAAATTTCGCTGGTAGCCAAAATTATGCGTTGAATCAATCTCCATGTGAGAGACAGAGTCGGGTCGGATAAGACTTATGACACTAAAGGTTTCACCACCACTACCACTGCCACCACCGCCGCCGCCACCGCCGCCGCCACCACACCCACCAGAATGGCTTGATCACCACCACCACTACTATCACTAGAAGGGTTTCACCACCACCGCCGCCGCCCCCGCCGCCACCACCACAGTCACTAGAAGGGTTCCCTCCTCCTCCTGCACCTTTTCTTTCTCCCCCTCCTAGTCAGGATGATGAAACTCACGAAAGAGTCTGCCTTCAGATCCGGCATTTAACGATCACGTAAGGTAAGGTAAGGCGAGGTATACTGTAATGCAATGTAAGCTCTAATAAGGTAAGATAAGCAAGGTAGGTGAGGCAATTAAGGCAAGGTAAGGTAAAGCAGTTAGGTCATGAACATTCTTCACGGTCAGAGTTAGTGCTTTTTCTCAAGTCTCGTCTGTGCTTCCATTGTCTGAGAAGCTTTTAGCCTACGGAGGGCAGTGAGTGGGATTTGGGATTAATCAAGATGACTGACTTATGCACAGGTTTTGGATGAAAAACTGTGAGTTTTGTTTTGAGACCTGGATAGTGCAAAGGAGAATTGGAATGCACCCAGAATTACGCATCGGCCGTTCATCTGGTATTTCAGTTTCACCAATGACTCGCATTGGTGTTTTAATGCATTGACTGCATCGTATGACATCATGCATTATATAGCACCTTCTTAAGTTCTTCCAGAATGTTGAAATACCCCGAGACAAAGAATTCACAGTAAGTATACACTTACAGTGCATACAGAAATGTTAACAAGCAATCCGTATTGCGCTGATTGGCGAATATATACATTGTATGCATGCGCGTATGCATGTATGCGCGTATGTACGTATTTATATGTATGTATGTATGTATGTATGTATGTATGTATGTATGTATGTATGTATGTATGTATGTATGTGTGCGTAAGTTTGCATTTTGTTGTTGTAGTGCTGACATGCGGCAATGAATTGGCATAAATCAGGAAGCTGTGTTTCAGTCTCGAGTCAGCTGGGGTTAGTCATCGATGCGCGCTGCGGCCAGTGGAGATATGCCGGTTCCCGCGCTTCCACACATTAACTCGAGTCCGTTGTGCCTTCTCATTGGCTAGACCTTCCTCTTGGAACAGTCTCCCATTTCCTCGACGTACTATTGCTTTTGACTTGTTTAGATCTGTTGGATAGTCATTGATGTTGCCTGTCTATCTGTCGGAATGAATTCCTCCAGGCGTACGCGTCTGTCTAGCTGTTTGTCTGTGTGTCAGTCTGTCTAGCTGTTTTTGTGTGTGTCAGTCTGTCTGTCTATCTGGCTGTCTGTCAGTCTGTCTGTCTGTTTGTCAGTCTGACGAATGATCTGTCGTTCTTGCTCTTAGGCGGCATTAAGTCCTGCCTATATTTGCCTCAAGGAGTCAACATCCCATCATACGAGGAGAGAGAATTAAGTGACGCATATCAATTAGAATACCGTGAGCCCATTTTCAAGATATAAATAATAATGATTTTAGATTCCTCTGCGTCAGGCATGACGAAGTATAAAAACAACGCTGGCAATACGATAATTAAGTCACTTCTGTGACAGATTTTGCCTCGGATGAAGTATAGGTAAAACTTCCATCCACCCACTGAGTGTTTATCTCATGAGTGATGACAGCATATAGGCCTATTATGGGAGGAGGGATAGATGAATGGTAGCACTCTTACTCGAAGAACATTAGATCTTGAAACACGCCGTTCGATACCCGTAAGCTCCCCATATCGACTCAGCCTTCCACTCCCTAGGGCGTAGCTGTAAAATGAGAGGGCGCCTAACAGACTGCCAAGACATGTGTTCTATAAGACCTAGATAATTGTACTGTCATATGTTTCAATGTTACTTTCTGCGGTTTGTCAATGAGCCTGCCAATAGACACGAATGCAACAACCAGAAGGCTTGTTGCTCAGCCTAGGTGTTTGAATTCAAAGACAAGCTTGTACTCCTAAACACCGTGCATGCATATAATAATAATCTGTTCTTTAATTAAGCGCCTGCAAACGCACTGCGCTGTACAGTGAACATACATATAGTAGAAACGGCAGCCACCCAGGGCGCCGTACATACATGTATACAGTAAAAGCACACGATAAAAGTTTTACAGGAGTCGAATATAACTGTTTAAGCGGCAGCCACACGGCGCTAATCATGGCCTACATTCATTTAACCACTGCCACCTAGCGAGTGGTACATTCATTTAACCACTGCCACCTAGCGAGTGAAAGGCTGAATAAACCTTACGGGGTCTACCGAGTTCAATCTTGGTACCTTCAGCTCTTCACGCCAGTGTGTTATCCATTACTCTACGGACCCCCCTCCACCCCCCAAAAAGGCATATAGGCACTTAAACAACACATTTAAATAATCTTGGTACCTTCAGCTCTTCACGCCAGTGTGTTATCCATTACTCTACGGACCACCCTCCAAGGCATATAGGCACTTAAACAACACATTTAAATAATCTGATCTCACCAAAGCGTCACTGAGCAGTTACTTTTGAACAGAAGCTATAAAACTATGCGATTATGAATACAAAATATTTGTATTGGCTGTGCAGCTACACTGAAAATTACCAATTTTTACCATTAAATAAAAATGAGTTGCCAGAACTTTGCACGTAGAATTACAGGTATACAGTGCTTTCGTTAATAGACATCTGCATGGCTAATTCTCCTTTTATCATGGGTAATCATCACCCATTTTACGGCAAATCTTCATATTTTACGGAAATCTTCTTTAGAAATATAATTGATAAGTAATGAATTCTTAATTATATTCAACTACACCAGTTCAGCACATTTTCACGACGAATATCATTCTGCTTGTTGAAACAGCTTTTACAGTAAAAATGGATAAACGTTTTTACACCATGCTTAAACAATGTGCTTATCCTGTGAAGCTAATCAGCCAAGCCAACGGGTGTCCTATGGCAACAGGTGACGCATGAGATACTAACAACGATGAGACAGAAGAAAGCTCCGATGACACAAAGGTAGAATGAAAAATGAATGTCGCCGCGATGGTGATTCACTCCAAAGGTGATGAAGCCCGACACCATACAGGAAACTAAAAGCCAAACGACACACGGTATTTAGGTTAAGCACGTATATCTAATGATCATAAGCACCTATACCTAATGATCACATGCAATGAAAGTTATTGAATTCTGAATTATTTTCACATATAGACAAAGAAAGCGTTGGAACAGCTAACAAGGCAACTAGATCATACGTTAAACTACATGCTGATCGATAAAGATGATCAAAAAATTTACAACTATATTTAAATAATGACACAGAGAAGCATTTCCGCAAGCTATAAATGTGTGAAGTTTTATGCTGTTAGACAAGAGCGTGCAAGTCTATATTAGATCATAAAAACTATTTATAATATTGCATTTTTTTTACTATTGCATGCATTTTTCTTGAAAAGTGTTGATGTTTGTCTTGCACTAGTAAAGACTAGTAACTTCTTACTTACATACTTATAATTAGAATAGCTTACTCGTAACTATGTTGAAATTCCAACAGAAAATAAACACTCATATAGTATTTACACAATTTATACAATAAACAATTATAACATTGAATTTGCAATTATATTAAATTCAAATACTAATTAATTATGCAATTAACAACAATAATAGGCATATATAATCAAATCACAAGTATGTTCAAATAATGATCCATGTTTACTATTGAAGGCAATAGGCATAGTGGTTAGCGTGCTGGACTGCCAACTCAGAGATGGGGTTCACATCCTGTCCATGACAGGATAATTTGAGATGTCTGCTTCATTGCGCAGGTGTCCAGCGAATTCAGCCTTAAAATGAGTACACTGACTGTACACTGTCGGCGAGACAGGACAAGCCGCTGCTCTCGTATGCCGGGGCTAAGAAAATGAATTCACCAACACCTCATACCCAGAGCTATCTCTCGGGGTTATTTCAAGAGATGTTCTTCCTCTGGGACAGTACAATTTTGGTACCGGCTTCGACTGGGGAATGGATCAACGGTCAAAGTCGAAGGGGTCAAAGGTGTCCATCGCTGTCAAATGTGTCCAGAGTCAGGTCTCTCTCGGGTCATCTGCCCGTGGCCACTTGGTTGCTCCTTGGCTGCGCACTGCTACTGCACAGTCTACTAGTTTTGCAGTCGTGAGACCTTCCAGCTGGAACCGCCTGCCTCAGGCCCTTACGCTTGACCTCCTCACTCCCCCTTCTGTCCAGTTCCGCAGCCGCCTGAAAACCTTTCTCTTTGTCAGTGAAGACACTGACCTGGGTCGGGAGCGCCTGATTTTAAATGGCGCTATATAAATTCTCGATTACAATTACGTTGTCAAAATGCTCTATATACAAGCGCCGTGGATACGTACAATAGGACAGTGTACAGCGCGTTTTAGAACAGTTACCTGCAATAAAACAAAGGACGTTGGTAAACTTAACCAGAGTGCCTATCGTGATCCCATGACAGCACGTGTAGACACAGCTCAGCACGAAGCTGATAAACTGTAGTATAAGACTCGAAAACAAAAGCAGAGTCGTCATCGTAAACCAGACTGAAACAGAAAGCCAATTCCGCAATATTTAATTGTAATTGGGCATTTATATAAAGCCGCCAAGGGGCAAAACAAAGCACTCTCTGCGCTAGCCTGTGTGATGCTAAAAGTCACTGCAAATATTACATCAGTTTACAAAACAATGTCCCGTTAAATCGCTTGCTCAGCAGTGGTTCTAACACAGACTACACGTCTTCTGAACCACTGGAAATCCTCGTTACATGAAATGTTATGTTAAAAATCTGATAATTGCAACATGCTGAGACCCTCGGAATTCTCCAAAGTATTACAATTTTACACGACGCTTTTTTTCGCTTGAACTTATCATCGATTGTTGACTTGTGTATTATTATAACGGCGCTATAGAAGTCATTAGATCTGATTGATGTTACAAGTTTTCGCCAACGATAACCGTCCTGTATGGCTGCAGATTCCACTGCTCTGTACCACAATTCCACAATGACACAGGGCAGCTTTGGTCTGGAACAGAGAGTCATGCAACCTTTAACATGAGCTTCTTTTCTGTATGTATTTCACTAGCGGCTGATTACCATTCCTACTGATTGTTTTCAAGGCTAAAGACATGTGACGAGTTTCTTAAATACAGTCTTGTTGTCAAGACCTTAAACCTCAAGACCAAGACCAAGACCTTGAACCTCGAGACCAAGACCAAGACCTTGAACCTCAAGACCAAGACCAAGACCAAGACCAAGACCAAGACCTTGAACCTCAAGACCAAGACCAAGACCAAGACTTCGAAACTCAAGACTAAAACCGAGAACAATACCCAAAAATCACAACCATATCCAGATTTCTATTCCTTACTAAAAAAATTGTCATGTCAAACTACTCGCTATTTTAATTAAAATACGAATCTTTTATTTTATTCAAACAAAACAATTCCAAATGCAGACTGCAGAGAATTCCGAATTCGTATTTACAGAAGTCCTTAGGGCGAAATCTTATTCCATAGGTCTATGTCTGTTGCATTTTAAAAAAAAACAATTCGCTCTGAATTTTCTGACCAAGACGTGACCTGTGGGTCCTCATAAAAATTCTGCCATGTGAAAAATACGTTCTACAGTGCTGAATTCACTGGCACCTTGGTCTCGAGGACAACAAGACTGCTCAAATATGCGCTATATAAACATACGCTCCCACTTTCTGCCCGCATCCAATTAAGGGTCATCATCCTTGTCTCTAAGGCTCAACTTGGTTCCGCTCCGAAATATTTATGTGACTTAATTCTTTGCCATCACCCTGCTGCTTCTCTTCGTCCTCTTCATTCCTCTGAATGTTTGGACCTCCTCGTTCCCCGTTTCAGGACTTCACTGGCTCAATCTGTCTTTTGCTTCACCACTGGCCCTGCTCTTTGGAATGAGCTTTCTCCATCCGTTCGATCTTTTATTCTCTCAGGGTAACGTCTCTTTCTCTTTTACCTTTCTTAAAACTTGCTTAAAATTTATCTCGAGGTCTCTCGCACTTGGAGCGGTTCTGAATGGCTCTCCCGCTAGAAGCGCTTTTTTAAATGCCCGAATACAATACAATAAATACACTACAATTAAATAAATAAATGAATAACTTCTATTACGCCATGGTGTCTAATGCATAAGGCACACCAAAAACAAACTATTAAACAGGTTAATTATGTACCTGTATAGTCATAGGAGCCCGTATAAGTGCAGTTGGAACCTGTGCAGATTGACCAGAGTCCGTACCAAGTTTCCCCACTATGTTCCCATCCTCTGGTAGCGACAGCAGCGATGCAGAAGATCAGAGCCACAGCCAAAAACCAGAAGATTTGACCAGACGCTACATACAGACTGCAGTCAGAAGGCATAGCGGCAACGACTATTAAATCCGAGATCACCCAAAAACCTACAACGACGACAAAATCTCCACTTTTACCAGGAAAGCCACCATTCTCTAGTGCAGAGGTGGCGAACCTGTATAAGCGTGCTTACCAAAAGTTCCGCTAAATCATTATTAGAAAGACCCTTCGGAAATGTGCACAGTATCGTTATTTAGGTCAATCCGTATACGTTTTCCCATATACAAAGCGTAAAACTGAAGTAAGACATTATTTCAAAGATCCATTTAGAAAAGTGAAAATCCGTCTCAAAAGAAAATGTAACTTTTAGTTTAAACAGCAAATTTAACATAAAATTAAATACGAGTAGAATGAAAACAAGCAAGACCAACTCCATTTACGGTTGAGCGTGGGATCGTACGAGGCTAGACAGAAATGGAGACTGTATATTTTATTTTGGCAGATGAATAAAATGGATTAAATAATATATATATCCACGTAATAACGAAATATTTCCCTAGGAAAGGCGACCTCAAAGATATCTAATCATAGAATTTTATCAAATTTCGCCAGTACACTCACCGCGTCTTCTCGACTTCCGTTTATTTCTAGGACGCACGCTGGTTCTCTGCTTGCCTCGCGTCTCACCACTTAGTTGTTAACGAAGTTGCGTCATAACAAAGATGATTAGCGTCGACCTCCTCCTTTTTCAGGCTTCAGATTTGTACTGCCACAGTACTATCATTGATTCATTGGCGAAGTTAACATCGCTTCAAACAAATAACTGCACAAATTCACATGTTTGCCGATGGACTGCATGTCACTGCATATCTGGCACATAAATCGTAATCTCCAAACTTCTAAAGCGCCACTCAAAGGCCAAGCGCAGAACACCAGCCTAAACACGAGCGCTAAATAAAGGCTGACGCGTGCAGGTCGAGACTCAAAAGTGGATTTTTAGTGATTGTATAGGCCTATTCGAAGCTTGAATTTGGAGGCCGCTACAAATTCCGCGTAATCAAAATGTTTACAAGTGTCACTTTGGTCAAGCACGCCATATAGGTTCGCCACCTCTGCTCTAGCAGAACGTTTACAAGACAGTACCTTCGTAGACTTTTCGATTAAAGCAAGTAAGTGAGTAGCTTTTAAGCGCATCTCACAAGCGCACATGCGCATTAGGCCCTACATTGTAAAAATACAAATACATATTTTAAATAGACTATAGGCCAAGGGCCTAACAGAAGCAGATTTTCTAGGCATACATGCACAACTAAATGTAACTAAAGATACAAAACAACTTTTAAACAGCAGATATCTAACGGTAGTAACGGCACTTGGACGAATCTCAAGGTCCTGCAAGGACGAGTCAGCGCATCGCAGAACTTGTCGTTTACTCACCAGCTCACTTCTTTACCATGTAATAAGCCTTCAGTGGCGGACATGCCACAATGCTTGCAAGAAGGTTAGTAATCGTTATTTTGTTTATCAAGTGTTCTCTGGCGACGTGGTCATCTGAGGGCCAGTGGCGGCGATCTTGTTTGACAGGAGGGGGACATTTTTGAACTGATCTGTTCAAAAAAGAGTCTTGAACTGATCTGGTCAAAAAAGAGGCTCATGCGCGAAAAAATTTGATGACCTGAACGCGAAAATATTTGATGACCTTTTCGGTGTTTCTTCAAAATTTGGAGGGTCCGATGTATGGTGTGTCCCCCCACTGATAAAGGTGCGGGGGTCTTGTCCCCCTCGACCCCCGGGATCGCTGCCCATGTTGAGGGCTACAAGCGACCGACCCGTAGATCGAAGCGGCGATGTCCCACCATGATAGCTGTAGTTTATTTTCCCATGTTAACGCTGTAAGTAACAGGGCCGGATTAACAAATGTGGTGGCCCTGTTCAGTAAAACTGTGGGCCCAGCCCCACAGAATCACAACAAAAGGACACATAAAACATGCTATTTTCATAATGCGTTACACTTTCACACAGAACTTGAGTTTCGCTCAGGTAGCAAGTGTTTGAATAAACCAGTAAAAGTAGGTCTTAAGCATTTCTGGCTGATTTTGAGATGAATCTGCTTGATAATGGAAACTCTGGTAATAGTAGCCTACTTTAAATCTCCGTGGCTCTCTATATATCCTAGCTTCGTAACTGAGTTGCTTGTGCAGTAATTAAGGGGCCATCCATATATTACGTACGCAAAAATCCTGGAAAATTTGACCCCCTCCCGCCCCCCCCCTGTTCGCAAGCGTACTTTCGTCCACACCCCCCACCCCCGCGTACGTACGCTTGACGCACACCCCCCCCCCGAAGACCAGCTGAAGAAAGTGCCTCGGCAGCGACTGTCTGCACTTTAGGCCAGATTGAAGGATGAGTGAGGGCCAATATAGACAAATTATAGGTGTCTCGTTCACAGCACAGAATAACTGCACATGACTTTTATATAATGTAATAAAATGCCATCGAACGACTATAGGACAATACAGAGTTATAAATAGGCTAATGTGGACGTCATAATTAGAAATTTATTTTGCGTACGTACACATTTTGTCCCCCCTCCCCCCCCCCCGTTCGCACCCGTACGCAAAATCGCCTAAATCCGACCCCGACCCCTCCTTGCGTACGTAATATGTGGATGGCCCCTAAGTGATTAATTTAGAGAAGAGCCACAATATGGAATCTGAATTAAGCGAGTTATACTGAAATTGTGACTACAGATAAAGCATTTCCAATTAAGTACCGGTACCTCTGGAAGATACTTCCCGCAAGCATAACTCGCGTGTCAGTTCTTTAAGAGCAAAAGTTTATCCGCAAATTCCCAGCTTTAGAGTAGGCCCACACATGAAGAGATTCTTCTCCAACTGGAAATGTATTCGGAGTAACTGGGAGTTAACTGTTGCTAAGTTTGCGAGCCGGCCTCCCGATTCCGGGTTGCCTGTATTGTATTCTACTGTTTTATTAGGCCTATATGATTATCATCCCATGTGTCATTTTGCTTAAAACTGCTTTGTTTGTCAAACAAACAAAGCTGACGGATAAAAAAACTGCTCAAGAAACTTTTCCCAAACAACACGGAAATTATTAATACTTGAATATAGATTAGAACTATGCAATAATTACACCACAATACAACACAGTACAGTACAGTAGAATACAATACAATCAGTGTTTAATCTAGTCCCCCTCTTCTGGGAGGGGAAACAAGGTTTGTGGGGGACCAACGAATTTACACATTACTTTTTGGGTAATTTCATCCACCTTGAAACACTTTCAGACTTTTGCAAATTTCATCTCCCAAAAAGGTTGATGACTTTTTTTAGGAATTCATCTCTACAAAAATATATTACTTACCTCTTGGGGGAAAACATGTATCCTGGGGGGGAAATTTCCCTCCCCAAAAGGTCTCTACATTATAATATTGCTGGCCTCTGGAGGGAAACATAAATCCTGGGGGAACTTTTCAACCAAAAGGTGTCTAGATTAAACACTGCAATACAATGCAGTACAATTATACAATGCAAAACAATAAAATTATTAAATAGAATACAACACAATACAGTAATAAACAATACAATACAACACGATACAATACAACACAATGCCACACAATACAGTACAACACAATACAGTACAACAGAATACAGTACAATACAAAACACTACAATACAACACAATTCAGTACAACTATACAATGCACTACAATAAAAAAATGCAATACAATACAATTATACAAAATACATTGCAATAGAGTAATGCAATACTGTATAGCACGATGTAATACAATACAATATGCTAGTAGGGGCCTACTATTGTATTCTACAAGATAGCACAGCATACCATAGTGAAAATAATACAATACGATACAATACAATCATACAATATCATACAATACATCACACTCAGGTGAAATATACAAAGAGATATGAAATGAAAATGACACATGCGATCATAATCATGTAGGTCTAATAAAACGGAATACAACAGACAGTAGAGCACAGACTAATCTATCCCACTAACTGACGGAACAGCAGACTTGTTCTCAGATGTATTACTTAATTACTAATTTCATTCATTTTATTGGCTAACTTTATTGGCTTCTTCATTATCTGCCTCTCTGAACATTATTAGTCCGCAGGTTAAAGGTTCTTTGAGCCGGAGTGCAACAGTACAACAGCAAGAACGACACAATTGCAATCCAACAACCAGAAAACTTGTTGCTCAGCCTAGGTGTTGCATAATTGCAACAACATGTTGCTAATTTCATCTGACGAGGTAGCGTTCAAAGACAAAGGCAGTCTTGTACTCCTAAACACCGTGTACGTATATAGAAACTTAAACTACACATTTAAAAAAATTGTTCTTAGCCGAGCGTCACTGAGCAGTCACTTTTGAACAGGCGCTATAAAACAATGCGATTACGAATACAAATATGTGTATTGGCTGTGCAGCTACACTGAAAATTGCCCGTTTTACCATTAAATAAAATTGAGTTGCCAAAAACTTTGTTTACATGTGTAATTACAGCTATACAGTGTTTTCGCTTTTAGACATCTTTGTGGCTAATTCTCCTTTTATCATCGGTAATTATCACCAATTTTACGGCGAATCTTCATATTTTACGTAGATTCTTCTTAGAAATATAACCGATAAGTAATGAATTCTCAATTATATTCAAAGAGACCAGTTCAGCGCATTTTTACGGCTTAATGAAACGCCTTCTTTACAGTAAAAATGGATAAACGTTTTTAACAGCATGCTTAAACAGTGTGCTTATCATGTGAGGCTAATCATCCAAGACAATGAGTCTCCTCTAGCAAGAGGTGATGCATGAGACAATAACAGCGAGAAGACAGAAGAAAGCTCCAACGACACAACAGTAGAATGAAAAATGAATGTAGCCGTCGTGGTGATTCACTCCAAAGGTGATGAAGCCCGACACCATACAGGAAACTAAAAGCAAACGACACACGGTATTTAGATTAAGCACGTACACCTAACGTTTACACGCAAATGAAAATTATTGAATTCTGAATTATTTCCACATACAGACAAAGAAAAGCATTGGAACAGCTAACTAGGCAATTAGATTACATGCTTAAATGCTTGCTGATCGAGAAAGATGATCGAAGAATTTGCAACTATATTCAAATACTGAAACAGAAAAACATTTATGCGAGCTATAAATGTGTGAAGTTTAATGCCGTTAGGACGAAGAGCTGTATAATTCTATTGTAAGTTAAACGATAAAACTCTATAAAATTGCACTGTTTTTCTCTACATACATTGTGCTACTTTTTCACTACAGTACATGCATTGTTTTTAAAGTTTGAGTGTTTGTCTTGCACTAATAAAGACTAGTGACTTCTTATTTATAATCAAGTAGTTTATTCGTAACTATGTTCAAATTCCAACAGAAAATAAACAGTCATTTACTATTTACACAATTAAAAATTAAAATATTGAATTTGCAATTAGATCAAATTCAAATACTAATTAAATGCTTAGTTATTCAATTAACGACAATTATAAGCCTACGTAATCAAATCACAAGTATGTTCAAATAATGACCCATGTTTAATAGTGAAGGTAATAGGTATAGTGGTTACTGTGCTGGACTGCCAACTCAGACGTGGATTTCACATCCTGTCCATGACAGGATAATTTGAGTTGTCTACTCCATTACACAGACGTCTAGCGAATTCAGCATTAAAATGAGCACACTGACTGTACACTGTCGGAGAGACAGGACAGGTCAACTTTCTCGTATGCCGAGGCTAAGAAAATGAAGTCACAAACACCTCAAACACATAGCTATCTCTCGGGGTTATTTCAAGAGACGTTCTTCTTCTGGGACAGTACAATTTTGGTACCGGCTTCGGCTGGGTAAGGGGTCAACGGTCAAAGTGAAAGAGGTCAAAGGTGTCCAGCGCTGGAGAATAAGGCGGTGCCTTGCGTTTAGCTTTCAAGTGAGGCTTAGAAATTTGAAGTTTACAGTTACGAATGAGTCGTTGCAGGAATATTGGAAACGAGTATGACCTTAGTAGCTTATATCGAGGTACCTGCCAGCATGCCCATGAACTTTTGATGGGATCCACAGGTGCCCTATATAAAGAGCCCATAATATGGGAATACGGCAAGGTATGGGTAATTGGTGGGGTGACCAGGGTAATGCTGGAATCCAGCGTTAACCAATATGTCTGTCATCATCGTAAAGTGGATCCTGTGTTTCAAGATGAAAGCATCGCTATAGAAGATATGGGATGACTTTAACTAACGTACCTTGTGACACAAAGTAATAGAAATCAGTTATTCACTGGCTTCCCATTCATCAACGCATCCAATTCAAGGTCCTTTTCGGAGGCTTTTCCTCACGCGTTACAGTCCTGCTGGCTCAGCACCGCTGTATCTCAGGGTTTACTGCATCCGGTTTCGAGTTTGACTGGTCTATTTCCGGTCATCTGTCACTTGATTGCTCCTTGGATTTGCATTGCTACTGCCCAGTCTCGTAGTGTTGCGGACGTGGGCCCTTCCAGCTGGAACCGCCTGCCTCAGTTCCTTAGGTTTGACCTCCTCACTCTCCCTTCTGTCCAGTTCCGCAGTCGCCTGAAAACCTTTCTCTTTGTCAGTGAAGACACTGACCTGGGTCGGGAGCTCCTGATTTTTGAGTGGCGCTATATAAATTCTCGATTGCAATTACGTTGTCAAAATGCTCTGTATATACAAGCGCTTGGACATGTACAATAGGACAGTGTACAACGCGTTTTAGAACAGTTACCTGCAATAGAACAAAGGATGCTGATAAACTTCACCAGCGTGCCTATCGTGATCCAATGACAGCAAGTGTGGACACAGCTCAGCACGAAACTGATAGCCAGTAGTATATGAGCTGCGATTAAAAGTATCTGCGTCACCTTAAACCAGGCTGAAACAGAAATCCAAATCTGCAATATATAATTGTAACTGGGCATTTATAAAGAGCTGCCCTGCAGGCAGCAAAACAAAACACTCTCTGTGCTAGCCTGTATGATGTTAAATGTCACTGCGAATATTACATCAGTTACCAAAACAATGCCCAGTAAGGTCGATTACAAAGCAGTGGTTCTAACACAGACTACACGTCTTCTGAACCACTTAAAATCCTTGTTATGTTATGTTATGTTATGTTATGTTAAAAGGTTGATAATTGTAATTGAGACCCTCGGAATTCTCGAAAGTATTACAATTTTTGACGACGCGTTCACTTGACCTTATCATCGATTGATGCCTTGTGCTTTATTGTAACGGCGCTACAGAAGTCATTAGATCTGATTGATGTTACAAGTTTGCGCCAACGATAACTGCCCTGTATGGCTGCAGATTCCACTGCTCTGTACCACAATTCCACAATGACACAGGGCAGCTTTACCGTGATCTGGAACAGACAGTCATGCAACCTGCAAAATATTCCTTTGTCTCCAATTAACCAGCGGCTGAACACCATTCCTTCTGATCGGGGTCTGGCGTTTTTCAGGGCTGAAGACATGTGACGAGTTTCTTCAATATGCGCTACGTATACACGTACACTTACAATGAAATAAATAAATAGTAACATCTCTTGTGCAATGGTGTCTGATGGCACACCAACACCAATCGATTAAACAGGTTGATTATGTACCTAAATTGTCGACGTCCGGTTCATCGCAGCTGAAACCTGTGCAGTTTGACCACAGTCCGAACCAATACGTAGTTTCCCCACCACTTTCCCATCCGTTGACGCCGAAAGTGTAGAAGATCATGGCAACAGTCAAAGACCAGAAGATTTTACCAGACGCTCCACACAGCCTGTGACACAGGTTGCAGTCTGGAGGCATAGCGGCAACGACTCTTAAATCTGAGATCACCCAATAATCTATAACGGCGACAAATATCTCCAGTTTTACCAGAAAAGCTACTATTTCTCTAGTACGAACCTGTATTAGGATGCGTACCAAAAGTTGTAAATCATTTGTGAAAAATCGTTCGGAAATGTGTAAAGCCCTAGGCTATATCATTATTTCCCCCCGTATACGTTTTCCCATTATACAAAGCGTAGAAATGAAATTATGTCAAAGATGCACTTAGAAAGGTGTCAGAATAAAATCCATCACAAAATAAAAGCTTAAACATTTTGCTTAAACAACAAATTTAACACAAAATGAAATATGAGCAGAAGAAAAACAGGCAACTTCATTGACGTTTGCGGTGTCGTACGAGGCTGGACAAAAATGGTAACAGAATAAAAATTATCTTATTTTGGCAGATAAACACAATCGATTAAATAGAATATAATATGGTAGATATACATCCACGTAATTACGAAATAGGAAAGGCGATGTTAAAGACATTCAATCATAGAATTTTTATCAAAATGTCACCAGTACTTTCACCGCGTCTTCTCGACAACAGTACTGTTTATTTTCTAGGAAACACGCTGGTTCTCTGCTTGCCTTGCGTCTCACCATCTGGTCACCTGCTGTTTAACGACGCTGCGTCAAAACAAAGAATCAAAGATGATTAGCATATTATATATATGTATATATATATAATTATATATATATATATATATGTATATATATATATATTCGTTTATTGAGAAGAAAAGACAATCTGACAAAAACGCAGAAATGCTTACATGAGTGATAATGTATAACTAAAGTTCATTAGACTATTTAGAATAAACTAATAAATATTTTTATATAATGATCTCAGATCATTATATAAAAATATTCATTGATCTGGGAATAAATTGCCAGCTGTCCTTGGGTGGGAGAGTATGGTTGTGTGCTCTTGGTCTTAGTTGGTGAGAGGAGGGGGGTCGGAGTGGAGGTAGGAGTTGGTGAAGTAGGCCTACATGCTTAGGGTTGTGTAATATGGAGAAAAGGAGTCTCGCATCGGCTATACTGGCAAGTTCAGAGACTGTTGGAGTGGAGGTAGGAGTGGAGGTAGGAGTTGGTGAAGTACATGCTTAGGGTTGTGTAATATGGAGAAAAGGAGTCTCGCATCGGCTATACTGGCAAGTTCAGAGACTGTTGGAAAGGATTGTTCTAGGTAACCTAGGCGTTTGGCTCTTTTTAATAGTTTTTACAGGCGTTCTTTATCGGAAACCAGAGCAAGACCACACCAGGATGGGGAGGCATATAGAAGTTTAGCAACGGTAGTGGCTTTGGTTACATTATGGATGGCAGAGGAAGAAAGGCCATGGGTTTTGAGTTTTCTGATTGCATAAAAAGAGGAAGAGCAGGTTGCTGTGAGGTGGTCTATATGGGCTGTGAGTTTGCGATCATCCTGAAGGATGACACCCAGTATATATGGTCACAGTATAAATAATTACACAGTACGTCGACTCGCATTGCTAACTGTTGACTAGTTTTTGGGGTGACGCCATTTTGAAACTGAGCTTTTGAATTATAGATTTAAGCTGAAATTAACGTTAAAAATAATATTGTTAATTCTAATGAAGTCCTCGATGTGGTTGTAAGTTTGTAACGCTTAAAAAATATTTGATGTGATGGATTCCGCTGTATCAGCGTGTAGTCCTCAATGTTGTTGTAACGTTTAAAAATATTTGATGCGATGGGTTCCGCTGTAAAAGCTCATTTTAAAAATGGCGGTCGGTCACGCATTCTGACTGCTGCATCGACCGGGAGTCGACGTACTGTGTAATTGTTTATACTGTGATATTTATACTGTGACCTCGGACAGTCTCGGAATTTGAAAAATGTCCCGCGTCCCGGACGCGTCCCTTCCGGGACAACGAAACGTCCCGGAATGAATTTTTCTATAATTAAATACTTAGTAAAGAAAAAAAGAAATGACAATATCGGCAAATATGCCACGCCGCACATATTTACAAATCCATGCCACAAAGTTATCTTAAGAGTATGGCTAAACATATGTGTCTACATTCTGCAATATGGGCTTATATGTCTATGACATCTATGTATTATGCTGTACAGTACAGTGGACCTACAGTACATCGCTTAAAACATGGCGCCGTATGTATAGGGCTGTTCCTAATGAGAACAGGTCGTAATTGAATTTGACTTAGATTGGAAGTACTGCAGTGTCCCGGAATGGCAGAATCTCAGTAGATCTAACTAAATAAATTTGGTCAGCCTAGATTAGCGTCGCCCTTCTTCTTTCTTCAGGCTTGAGACTGGCACTGTCAGAGTACGAGCACTGATGGACATAAAACCACCTAAAAAAATCATTGCATAAAATTACATATTTGATGATGTGGCGTGACAAAATGTCTGGCGTATAGACGATTGCAGATCATGACTCAAGTGGATTCCTAGAGTGACTGTTCATTTATTTCGAAGCCCAAAATTTGTATGCGTGTCACTTTGGTGACAATCACAAGGGCGCGTAAGTGCGTGGGATAATAAGCTAGTGTGAAAGATGCTGAAACGCGAGATCACTACAAGGTGTTAGATCCGAAGACAGACTGTATTGCTGAGTTACATGAGGATAAGATGGTCAGTGTTCTTCTATACAATGCAATACAATACAATACAATACAATACAAGTAAAGATTTATGGCGCGCTTTAACAGGATAAGTCTTGTACGGTACGAGAGGGCGCGGCGCTGCATCCCCGGTCATAGTGCAATGTGAATAGAATATGAGTTTTAAATTTTGATTTCTAACAACTGAAATCTCAGTTTCCTCACATATAGCCTAATATAGTCAAATTTTTAACAGATCGATATGTTTTAGGTGGTTTTACTTATCACTCCTGGCATGAAATCTCTCCACTGGCTTAAATATCTGAACGAGTAGAATACATAGTCATATCACTTACCTACAGTAAACTTCAAACCTTCCAAGTTCCAACCCTTCTATCTCCGACAGCTGTTCATCAACCCGCTCCTCTTCCACCCTAACACTTATCCGCCCTTCCGTCACTTTATCACTAAAATTTGCAGTCGCACCATATCCATAGCTGTTCCGCCCCTCTGGAGCAAACCGCCAGTACTACGACAAATATCTAATCCATTCCACGCTCACCAAAACCTCACCTCTTCCTATCTCTCCACAGGTCTTTCACTCATAACTGAAAACACTGCTCTTCCTCAAATCCTGTCCCGATTCTTCCTCTTCCTCTACCTCCATGGTCGCTTCAATAATAGGCTATTCTAAACACCACCCACCTTAGCCGTGTGACTGCCTGCCTGACTCGCCCCTTTGGATCCCGACCTAGAACCGATTTCACGCCCTGCCTATCGATTTTCATTTGACTAATAATGATGATGATGATGATGATGATGATGATAATAATAATAATAATAATAATAATAATAATAATAATAATAATAATAATAATAATAATAATTACGAGGCCTGACCCTCCAGACACTATCTCTGCTCCTAAAAAACAATAATTTTTCCCAAATCCTGAGGGATCCTTGATACCTCGGGTTAAAAAAAATAATAATAATAATAATAATCTTTTTCTTTTTATATATGTCTCCGGACAATATTTTTACCTACCTGGGGGATCCTTGATACCCCGGGGCAAAAAAAATAATTATAATAGTAGTAGTAGTAGTAATAATAATAATAATAATAATAACGGAGGACGAGGCCTGATTTCCTGGAAATAACATAACAACAAATTAATATCTAAGTCCCCGAAGGATCATATGTAGGCTACCTTGGGCAAAAAAATAATAATAACACGGACAATTTCTATCTAAGCGCCTGTGAATATGCTGGTTCCCGCGACTTCGTTTTTGGGCGCTGTAGAAATCTCGAGATTACAATTACAATTTGAAATCATCGTTGGAAATTCTTATGCAAACAAGAACCCAAAATGTACTCAATTTGGCAGTAATGCATTGAATTGTATTCTACTATTTTTTTAGGCCTACAGACCCTACATGATTATCATCGCATGTGTTATTTTGCTTAACATTGCTTTGCATTTCTGTGTGTCAGTCAGTCTGTCTGTGTGTCAGTCTGTCTAGCTTTTGTCTGTGTGTCAGTCAGTCTGTCTGGCTGTTTGTCTGTGTGTCAGTCTGTCTGTCCGGCTGTTTGTAGGTGTGTCAGTCAGTCTGTCTGGCTGTTTGTCTGTGTGTCAGTCTGTCTGTCTGGCGTTTATCTGTGTGTCAGTCTGTTTTTCTGGCTGTTTGTCTGTGTGTCAGTGTGTCTGTCTGTTTGTCTCTGTGTCAGTCTGTCTGTCTGACTGTTTATCTGTGTGTCAGTCTGTTTTTCTGGCTGTTTGTCTGTGTGTCAGTCTGAGTAGGGCTGTCTCTTGCACTTGCTCTTAGGCCCATGCTTGCAATAAGTCCGGCCTATATAGACCTATTAGCTTTAAGGAATGAGCATCCCATTTGAAAAACTCAACCGTCCATCATTTCGGGGTCGGCATGTTATTATCGGCTCCAAACTAAACGTTTCTTTTGTTGGGTTGCAGTGGTCAAGTAAGTGCTTCAGACGAAAGACACTTCAATCTTGGAACAACGCTTCTCTGTTGTACACAGGAGCGTCAGACATAATGTTAACTTTATTATCTGACGTCTACTTCATAACTGACTATGCGCCACAGTCAGTGGCGGCGATCTTGTTTGACAGATGGAGGGACACTTTAGAAATGATCTGGTCAAAAAAGAGTTTTGACCGGAACTGGTCAAAAAAGAGGTCGACATTTTTTTTGCGCTCACGCGCGATAAAATTCATTCTCAACAAAAATCAATGGTTCACCTTTTTTGGTGTTTCTTCAAAATTTGGGGGACAAATGCATGATGTGTCCCCCACTCTAAAAGATGGGGGGTCTTGTCCCCCTCGACCCCCCGGGATCGCCGCCCATGGCCACAGTCTTAATTATTGCTTTACAAAATACGTTTAGAAAGATTTCACCACCCTCACCATTACCACGACCACTACTATCACTAACACAATCCTCATCTCCTCCTCCTGCACCTCCTCTTTCTCCCCCTTTGCATCACATTCACCCTTCGATTCATCCACCCATCGACTCTACCACTTCTATACCTCTACCACCACTACTGCGACCACCAACATCATCACCACCACATGATTGTTTACAGAGAGCTGTTATTGACAGCGGTGGCCAAGTAATTAGACTGCCACTGATGCAATTAGAACAGGTGGGGAACGTCAATGAGATGACGGACGCATGAGATGAAATCAGTTTCAGCAGTCAAAGCATCCTCCTACACATCAACGGAACAAACAAAGCTGACGGAAAAAAAACCCGCTAAAGAAACTATTCGTAAACAACACGGAAGTTATTAATACTTGAACGTGGATTAGTACTATGAAAGAATACACCACAATACAACACAGTACAGTACAGCAGAATACAATGCAGTAGAATAATACAATGCAATTCAACACAATACAGTAAATACAATACATTACAATACAACACAATGCAATACAACACAATGCAACACAATACAATATAGTACAACAAAACAGTACAATGCAATACACTACAACAGAAACCCAATACAACTATACAATGCACTACAATAGAATAATGCAATACAATATAATTATATAAAATACATGGCAGTAGAGTAATGTACAACACAATGTTATAAAATATATTATGCGAGTAGGGGCCTATTATTGCATTTTGCAAGATAGCACAGCATACCATAGTGAAAACAATATAATATGATACAATACAATCGTACAATATCATATAATACATCACATTCAGGTGAAATATACAAAGAGAAATAAAATGACAAAATGACACAAGGGATGATAATCATGTAGGCCTAATAAAATGGAATACAAGACTACAGACAGTAGAGCACAGAATAATCTATCCCACTAAGTGATGGAACAGCAGAATATTGTTCTCAGATGTATTATTTAATTACTAATTTCATTAATTTTATTGGCTAACTTTATTGGCTTCTTCATTACCTCCTCCTCTCTGAACATTATTAGTCCTCAGGTTGAAGGTTCTTTCAGCCGAAGTGCAACAGTACAACAGCAAGCACAACACAACAATTGCAATCCAACAACCAGAAAACTTGTTGCTCAGCCTAGGTTTTGCATATCTTAACAACGTGTTGCCAATTTCACCTGACGAGGTAGTAGAGTTCAAAGACAAAGACAATCTTGTACTCCTAAACACCGTGTACGTATATAGAAACTTAAACAACACATTTATATAATTTGATCTCACCAGAGCGTCACTGAGCAGTCACTTTTGAACAGGCGCTATAAAACTATGCGATTACTAATACAAATATCTGTATTGGCTGTGCAGCTATACGGAATATATTGTCCGTGTTTAACGTTAAATAAGACTGAGTTGCCAGAACTTTGCATGTATAATTACAGGTAGACAGTGCTTTCGATTGCAGAAATCTTTGTGGCTAATTCTCCTGTTGTCATGGGTAATTATCACCCATTTTCCGGCAAATCTTCTTATTTTACGTAGATCTTCTTCTTAGAAATATAATTGATAAGTAATGAATTCTCAGTTATATTAAAATACACCAGTTCAGCACATTTTCACGACGAACAGCTGCATAATAAAACACCTTTTTAACAGTAAAAAATGGATAAATATTTTAACAGCATGCTTAAGCAGTGTGCTTATCTCTCCTACGAAGCTAATCATCCACGACAACGGGTCTCCTATGGCAATAGCTGATGCTTGAGATAATAACAGCGAGGAGACAGAAGATAGCTCCGGTGAGACTAAGGTAGAATGAAAAATGAATGGAGCCGTGATGGTGATTCACTCCAAAGGTGATGAAGCCCGACACCATACAGGAAACTAAAAGCCAAACGACAGTCGATATTTAGTTTAAACACGTATAGCTAATGTTTTATAAGCAATTAAAATTATTGTAGTTTGAATTATTTTCACACATAGACACAGAAAAGCATTGGAACAGCTAACTAGGCAATTAGGTAACACGCTTGACTGCATGCTGATTGATAAAGATGATCGAAGAATTTGCAACTATATTCAAACACTGACACACAGAAAAACATTTATGCAAGCTATAAATGTGTGAAGTTTTATGCTGCTAGAGAAGACCAGAGCCGTGTAACACTATAGTAAGTTAGACCATAAAACTCTATAATATTGCACTGTTTTTCTCTACATACATTGTGCTACTTTTTCACTACAGTACATGCATTGTTTTTAAAGTGTGAGTGTTTGTCTTGCACTAATAAAGACTAGTTACTTCTTACTTATAATCAAATAGTTTATTCGTAACTATGTTCAAATTCCTACAGAAAATAAACACTCATTTTGTAACAATTTCAATATTGAATTTGCAATTACGTTAAATTCAAATACTAATATAATGCTTAATTATGCAATTAGCAACAATTATAGGCCTATGTAATCCATTCACAAGTACGTTCAAATAATGACCCATGATTAATATTGAACGCAACAAGTATAGTGGCTAGTGTGCTGGACTGCCAACTCAGAGGTGGGGTTTCAAATCCCGTCCATGACACGAGAGAGACAGGACAGGACAGGTCACCGATCTTGTATGCCGAGGCTAAGAAAATGAAGTCACAAACACCTCAAACACATAGCTATCTCTCGGGGTTATTTCAAGAGACGTTCTTCTTCTGGGACAGTACAATTTTGGTACCGGCTTCGGCTGGGTAAGGGGGTCAACGGTCAAAGTAATAGAGGTCAAAGGTGTCCAGCGCTGGAGAATAAGCTGGTGCCGTGCGCTTAGCTTTCAAGTGAGGCTTAGAAATTTGAAGTTTACAGTTACGAATGAGTCGTTGCAGGAATATTGGAAACAAGCATGATCTTAGTAGCTTATATCGAGGTACCTGCCAGCATGCCCATGAACTTTTGATGGGATCCATAGGTGCCCTATATAAAGGACCCAAAAGGGAATACGGCAGGGTATGGGTAATTGGGTGTGGGGTGGGGTAAAGACCAGGGTAATGTTGGTATCAAGCGTTAACCAATATGTTTGTCATCATCGTAAAGTGGATCCTGTGTTTCAAGATGAAAGCATCGCAATAGAAGATATGGGATGACTTTAATTAGCGTACCATGTGCCATAAAGTAAAAGAAATCAATTATTCGATGGCTTCCCATTCACCAATGCATCCAATTTAAGGTCCTTTTCCTCACGCGTCACAGTCTTGCTGGCTCAGCTCCGCTGTATCTCATGGCTTACTGCACCCGGCATCGAGTTTGCCTGGTCGGGTCTATTTCCTGTCATCTGTCACTTGGTTGCTCCTTGGATCCGCACTGCTACTGCCCAGACTCGTAGTTTTGCGGTCGTGGGCCCTTCCAGCTGGAACCGCCTGCCTCACACCCTTACGCTTGACTTCCTTACTCTCCCTCCTGTCCAGTTCCGCAGGCGCCTGTAAACCATTCTCTTTGTCAGTGAAGACACTGACCTGGGTCGGAAGCGCTTCTGATCTTGAATGGCGCGATATAAATTCTCGATACCTTCACAATTACGTTGTCATAATGCTCTATATACATGCGCTTGGATATGTACAATAGGAGAGTGCACAACGTGTTTTAAAACAGTTACCTGCGATAGAACAAATGACTTTGATAAACTTCACCAACGTGATTATAGTGATCACCTGACAGCAAGTGTGGACACAGCTCAGCACGAAGCTGATACCCAGTAGTATATGAGCTGCGATTAAAAATACCTGCGTCACCTTAAACCAGGCTGAAACAGAAAGCCAATTCAGCCACATTTAATTGCAATCGGACATTTATATAGCGCCGCCCTTGGAGCAAAACAAAACACTCTCTGTGCTAGCCTGTATGATGTTAAATGTCACTGCGAATATTACATCAGTTACCAAAACAATGCCCAGTAAGGTCGATTACAAAGCAGTAGTTCTGACACAGACTACACGTCTTCTGAACCATTTAAAATCCTTGTTATATTATGTTATGTTAAAAAACTGATAATTGCAACATAATGAAACCCTCGGAATTCTCCAAATTATTACAATTTTTGACGACGCTTTCACTTGACCTTATCATCGATTGATGACTTGTGCTTTACTGTAACGGCGCTACAGAAGTCATTAGATCTGATTGATGTTACAAGTTTGCGCCAACGATAACTGCCCTGTATGGCTGCAGATTCCACTGCTCTGTACCACAATTCCACAATGACACAGGGCAGCTTTACCGTGATCTGGCACAGACAGTCATGCAACTGATGCAAGCTGCAAAATTCTCCTGTGTTTCACGATGAAATCATCGCTATAGAAGATATGGGATGACCAGGGTCCGATTTGCCGGGGTGGTCGGGGGGGGGGGGTTGGACCCCTACTTCTTTTTTTGACCCCCCTGCTTCAAGCCTTTGGCCGACCCCCGGGGGGGTCGGCTTGACCCCCTCAAATTCATTACCCTGAGTCCTACACCAAACGACTCCAGTATGACCTATATTCAGCTGTTGAGGGATTATGTTACTTTTAACTCAAAACTGAGGTCGTCTACTCTGTAGGCAGAGGCAGTGTCAGAAATATTTCGCAGGGCATGACCAAACATACAGAACACAACAAACGGACCACAGTCCCTGCACAAGCCAGCGCCCTCAGGCGCCTTCATGCCCGAAGTCCTCGCCTTGGGCACATCGGCTCCAACGCCACGAGCATCCAGTTGCGGGGTAAAGGTCAAGTAGACAGTGGCATTCTGTCCAGCGTTCGCTGGCGCTTTTGACCTCGATTGACCTAGACCAGAGTGCACATCTGTATCAGTGCACAGCTATGCTGTCATTTTTGTGACATGAACCGAATTGGAGATCGGCATTCGGCATAAGGTGGTCAAAATGCAGGCTCATCTGTGCCCATATAAAGTGCCTATATAAAGTCACTGGTGATGCTGCAGTTGTTGTCATACAACCGCCAGTCCAACAACGTTCCCGCTCTGCCGAGTCTGACTCTGTTGTGGAACGGCAGAATATATTCAAACAAGAACACGTCATCAAAACGTACGTCTCCTACCAATGGATTATGGTGGATTGGAACCCCAGAAGCTGTGCACTCTGCTTCAGAGAAGTTTCGGATTGACAATTTTCTGCCCATCGTTGATCAATTCACAACTGAGTTGACAAGAAGGCTTGCATCATACGAACTACTCTGCTCAAGGTTTGGTTTTCTATCGAGGCTTGAATCTTGTAGTGATGAAGAAATACACAACTCTGAGAAAAACCTTGTAGCAATATACGGCGATGACCTCGATGAAAGCATTTGCAATGAGCTGATAATTTTATGCAGTGTTCTTATTTTGTCAAAATGTTTAAACACGAGACAGGTAGGGCAGGCCTCAACATAAGTCATGAGTAGTTCATGTACCAATACATGACAAAGGTGTTGAAAGTTCATTTCAAGTATGACACATGAGAGACCTAGCCACCCTGCAGCGTTGAGCATAGAGAGTGATATTCTACGTCAACTGAATTTTAATCAGTTTATTGATGACTTTGCCAATGGAAAAGTGCGCAAAGTCCTAATGGGCCTATTCAAATTTACACCCAACTGTAGGCTTAACTGAGCTAATTAACTGACTCGATGTATCTGTTTTTAGTTTGGAGGTCCCGCCTATCACCCTTTTTAATTTCGTCTTTGTCTGTATCAACAATTTCTATTAAAAACTGGATAAGAATCTTAAAGCTTATCCTTTTGTGTTGTACTTGAACCTCTTAATATAATAGAAGACACTTTATTTATAAGTAAAATGATCTTCCCAATTTATTTTCATATTTAAAAAATTAATTAACAATAAGTCACAATTCCCAGATTGTGATCGAGTACTCTATACATACAAACAAGGCCAACATGGGGGGGTCTGATCTCGCAACACTTGAGCACACTTTGAAGATTCTGCTCATTTCGTCTGCAGTTTGCGAGCGTAGCTTTAGCCAGATGAACTTGCAACATCGGCCTACAGTGCGCAACCTGCTGGGTGTTGGCCCCATCAGGTATACCTGCTGATGATCAGCATTAACGGGCCATCTCTAACATCTTGGAATGCCAGGATATACGTTATTTCCTGGCTGAAATCTGGGTGCCATGATGCCTTAGATAAGCCAATTGGCAAGGCGACTATTGTGCACAAACAAAAGAAATATGCACAGCTTTTTATAGTGGCTATACTAGTGTACTTGGTGCACTGGTTCATTTGGGTTTTGCTAGTATTTCCAATGACAGTACTTGATGCATTGGTTTGATAGCTTTGGTTGTGTACTTGTATTTCATCTTTCAGTGCAATTTAGTCACGTCTAACGCTTCTGTGTGGGCCTGCAATTTGTTGTTCCTATTAGCATAGGGCCTATTTCAGCTAAAACTGCTGCTGAAAGCTCCTTTTAATTTTGAATATAAATTTTTTTTTCGATGTCATGTTTGCATCGTAGTTGACTGTTGGTCATTGCAGAATCTTGACATACTATGGAAGTTCATTAACCTCATTTACAAAATAAGGAGTAAAAAAATTAATTATGGCTTAATAAAATTTTTATTATTTGTATAGATTTCCGACCCCCTGCTTCTTTTTTGACAAATCGGACCCTGGGGATGACTTTAACTAACGTACCTTGTGACACAAAGTAATAGAAATCAGTCATTCACTGGCTTCCCATTCATCAACGCATCCAATTCAAGGTCCTTTAACCAGCGGCTGACACCATTCCTTCTGATCGGGGTCTGGCGTTTTTCTGGACTGAAGACATGTGACGAGTTTCTTATGTATGCGCTACATAGACGGAAACTTCCAATTAAATAAATAAATAGTAACCTCTATTGTGTCACGGTGTCTGATGCATAAGGCACACCAAAACCAAACTATTAAACAGGTTAATTATGTACCTAAATTGTCGACACCCGGCTCATTGCAGCTGAAACCTGTGCAGTTTGGCCATAAATCGAACACAGACGAAACTCGTGATCCCCAACCATTTTCCCATCCGATGATGCCGAAAGTGTAGAAGAACACGGCAAGAAGCAAAGACCAGAAGATCTGACCAGACACTGCACACAGGCTGCAGTCTGGAGGCATAGCGGCAACGACTCTTAAATCCGAGATCACCCAATAACCTATAACGGCGACAAAAATCTCCAGTTTTACCAGAAAAGCTACCGGTACCATTTCTCTAGTGCAGAGGTGGCGAACCTGTATAATGATGCGCACCAAAGTTCCGTTAATTCATTAGTGAAAACGTTCGGGAATGTGTACAGTAAACCCTATATCATCATTTTTTCCCGTATACGTTTTCCCATAATAATTATACAAAGCCTAGAAATGAAATTAGGTAAACGTACGCTTTAGCGTAAATTAATTATTTTCAGGATTTCGAAAAATCAATAGCGTCAAAAATTATTTCATTCAGTTTCTCGCTTGAACTATGTTTTCATCGACCTTCCAGCTTCTAGTTTAGTTTTAATATTACACGTTTTAATCGTTCATCCATCCAGCTTCCAGTTTTAGCTCATTTTCATCGCACATCCAGCTTCCATTTCAAGTTTTAATATGACACATTTTCATCGCTGATACAGCTTCTAGTTTGAGGTCTATTTTCTTCGCACATCCAGCTTCTCGTTTGATCTCCATTTTCATCGCTCATCCAGCTTCCAGTTCGATTTCTATTTTCATCGCTCATCCAGCTTCTAGTTTGATTTCTATTTTCATCGCTCATCCAGCTTCCAATAATTAATTACGCTAAAGCGAACGTGGACATTTCGTTCAATAATTAATTACGCTAAAACGTACGTTTACCTGAAATTATTTCAAATGTGCACTTAGAAAGGTGTCAAATAAAATCCGTAAGAAAAGAAAAAGCTTTAACTTTTAGCTTAAAGAACAAATTTAATATAAAATGAAATATGAGCAGAAGGAAAACAGGCAACTCCATTGGCGTTTGAGTTGCGGTGTCGTACGAGGCTAGTCAGAAATGGAGACAGAGCATTTTACTTTGGCAAACACAATGGATTAAATAGTATAAAATATGGTAGATAAAATCCACGTAATTACGAAAAAGGAAAGGCGATGTTAAAGACATTTAATCATAGAATTTTATCAAAATTTCACCAGTAGCCTACTTTCACCGCGTCTTCTCGACAACTGTTTATTTTCTAGGACACACGCTGGTTCTCTGCTTGCCTTGTGTCTCACCATCTGGTCACCTGCTGTTTAACGACGCTGCGTCATAACAAAAATTGTCAAAGATCAGGGCCGTAGCCAGGATTTTCTTTCGGGGGGGGGGGGTGTTTTCTCGTCCTTAAGCAAGCCGACAAGCAACCGAATTAACTGATCAAGGGGCTTGTAGTTAGTAAATGCATTATTTCATTTCTACATTATTTAATTTCGGGGGGTGTTTAAACACCAAAAACACCCCCCTAGCAACGGCCTTGTCAAAGATGATTAGCTTATGGTGACCTCCAGGGCCGTAGTGGTAAAATTAAAGGTGAGTACACGCTACCGGTTAGTTTTCCGAAACAAATTAGAGGTGAGTATACGCTAGAGTATTTTGTGAGTATACGCTAGAGTATTTTAATATAAATAAATAAAATATTTTGTCAGGTGAGTAGGCCTATACGGTCTCTAGAGGTGAGTACACGCTGTATACCCGCGTATACCCTCGACTACAGCCCTGGTGACCTCGGACAGTTCCCGGAATATGAAAAATGTCCAGCGTCCCGGACACGTTCTTTCCGGAACAACGAAGCGTCCAGGAATGAATTTTTCTATAACTAAGTGCGTAATAAGTAAAAAAGAAATGACAATATCGACAAATATGCAGCGCCGCACATATTTACAAATCCATGCCACAAAGTTATCTTAAGAGTATGGCTAAACAGGCCCATATGTGTCTACATTCTGCAATATGGGCCTATGTCTATGCCATCTATGTATTGTATTATGCTGTACAGTACAGTACATCGCTTAAAACATGGCGCCGTATGTATAGCGTTGTTCCAAATTAGCCTAGGTCGTAATTGAATTTGACTTAGATTGGAGTTGCTGTGGTGTCCCCGAATGGCAGAATCTCAGTAAATCTAACTGAAGAAATGTGGTCAGCCTAGATTAGGTACGCCCTCCTCCATTCTTCAGGTTTGAGACTGACACTGTCAGAGAACGAGCATTGGCGGACTTAAAACCACTTCAACAAATCTTTGCATAAATTCACATGTTTGTTGAAAGATGTGGCGTGATGGCGTCACAGAATGTCTGGCATATAGACGATTGCAGATCATGACTAAAGTGAATTCCTAGAGTGACTGTTCATATATTTCGAAACTTGAAAATTGTTAGGGCGCTTCAAATTCCGCGTACCCAAAATTTGGTCACGCGCGCCATAGGTTCGTCACCTTTGCTCTATAATGGAACGTCTACAAGACAGCGTTTTCGATTAAAGCAAGTACGTAAGTAGACTTTATGTGCATCTCACAAGCGCACTTGCAATACTATGCAAAAAACAAATACATATTTGAAATACACTATAACAGAAGCAGATTTTATAGACATACATGCACAACTAAATGTAACTATAAAGATACAAAACTACTTTTAAACAGCAGAGATCTAACGGCACTTGGACGAATCTCAAGGTCCTGGACCCGTGTCAGCGTTTCGCAGGACGTCGGCTACTTACCGGCTCACTTTCAATACCATATAATAGGACTTCTGCTTCGTGGCAGAGACAAGAACACGCAAACAACTTCACTAGTCGAGATAGACTAGTCCATCAGAATCATGTCATCACTGGCGTAAACGTGTCCACAATATTGGGGGGCATTTGGTTATTCATTCTACACTTGTTGCATTGGGTGTACATTCCATTTTAATTATTATGGGAGGGGGCACATTCCCCGGCTACCCCAACAGTCTACGCCTATGCATATCATATCATATATGGTTTTTATAAAGCGCCGCTCTCATAATTATAGACTATTCAGAGGCGTTCCCAGCGTCACAGCCCCGAGGGAAAAGGAAGGTCTTCAGGCAGCGGAGAGAAGGCCAGACGTTCTAGTAGATCCCCCAACTTCTAGACCGTGGTTGCGCCTATGCGTTTCTTACATAGACCTTGCCCCCCCCCAACCTCGCTGCTCTGGCGACGCCACTGGACCTGATTGACTAGAATGGAGAAATCCAGACCGTTCAAGATAGGGCAGAAGCTGAAGTGAGAAGAGTCTCTCAAGTTCTCAACAGTTTTAGAGAAAAAGGAAAGGACAGAAATAGGACGATAGTTAGAACAGACTTGAGAGTCAAGATTATGTTTTTAAGTATAGGGAAGACAATAGAAGGTCTCAACAAGATGGCTCCAACTTCAATCTGTATAGTGTAGACTATGTACATTGTACAGTCTCAACACGCTAACCAAATGGACCATCGTGAGAAAAACAGTGTTGCGTAGTTTATCTTAAGATTCGAAAATATATATAAACTTACAGAGGGTGAAATCTCGTAAACATAATTGTAGGGCTTATATGCTGTTCCATTCTTACCCATAGTAGTTGCCCAGTTTCAATTGTTAGGCCTGATGTTAAATATGATGTTTTACTTCAACAAACACAATCTTTTAAACTCTGCAAACATAATTAGGCCCTATACATATATTCATCCTCATAATAAAATAAACTGCGATTTGTGTGTGTGTGTGTGTGTCTGTCTGTCTGTTGTACTGTATTGTATTGTGTTGCATTGTACTGTATTGTGTTGTATTGTATCGTGTTGTATTGTGTTGTATTGTATTTTACTGTATTGCATTATTTTATTGTATTGCATTGCATGATAGTACTGCATTGTATTGTATTCTACTGTTTTTGTTAGGCCTACATGATTATCATCGAATGTGTTATTTTGCTTAATATTGCTTGTCTGTGTGTCAGTCAGTCTGTCTGGCTGTTTGTCTCTGTGTCAGTCTGTCTGTCTGTTTGTCGGTGTGTCAGTCTGTCTGTCTGTCTGTCTGTTTGTCGGTGTGTCAGTCTGTCTGTGTGTTTGTCTGCTTGTCTGTGTGTCATTCTGTCTGTCTGGCTGTTTGTCGGTGTGTCAGTCTATCTGGCTGTTTGTCTGTGTGTCATAGGCCTACTGTCTGCCTGGCTGTTTGTCTGTGCGTCAGTCTGTCTGTCTGTTTGTCGGTGTGTTAGTCTGTGTGTCTGGCTGTTTGTTTGTGTGTCAGTCTGTCTGTCTGTTTGTCGGTGTGTTAGTCTCTGTGTCTGGCTGTTTGTTTGTGTGTCAGTCTGTCTGTCTGTTTGTCGGTGTGTTAGTCTGTCTGTCTGGCTGTTTGTCTGTGTGTCAGTCTGTCTATCTGGCTGTTTGTCGGTGTGTCATGTCTGTTTGTCGGTGTTAGTCTGTCTGGCTGTTTGTCGGTGTGTCAGTCTGTCTGTTTGGCTGTTTGTCGGTGTTAGTCTGTCTGGCTGTTTGTCTGTGTGTCAGTCTGACTAGGTCTGTCTCTTGCAGTTGCTATTAGGCCCATGCTTGCATTAAGTCCGGCCATTATTAGCCTTAAGGAATCAGCATCCCATTTGAACAAACTCAACCATCCATCGTTTCTGGATCGGCGTGTGAGTATCAGCACCAAACTAAACTTGCTGTTGTTGGGTTGCAGCGTAAGCGCTTCAGACGAAAGATCGTTCAATCTCAGTCTCAGTTGTACAGACGAGTTACTTATATGACGTCTACTTCATATCTGACTATGCGCCAGTCTTAATTATTGCCATACAAAATGCGTCTAGAAAGGTTTCACCACCACCACCATTACCACCACCATTACCACCACCACTATCACAATCCTCATCTCTTCCTCTTGCACCTCATACTTTCTCCCCCTTTGCATCACTTGCACCCATCGACTCATCCACCCATCGACTCTACCACTTCTATGCTACCACTACTACCGTGATGGTAGTAGTGGTAGTGCGACCAACACCACCATCACCAACACATGATTGTTTACAGAGAGCTGTTATTGACAGTGGTGGCCGAGTAATTAGGCTGCCACTGATGCAATTAGAACAGGTGGGGAACGTGAATGAGATTACAGACGCATGAGATGAAATCAGCTTCAGCAGTCAAAGCATCCTCCTACACATCAACGGAACAAACAAAGCTGACGGATAAAACACCGCCCAAGAATCTATTCGTAAACAACACGGGTATTATTAATACTTGAACGTAGATTAGTACTATGAAAGAATACACCACAAAACAACACAGTACAGTACAGCAGAATACAGTACAATGCAGTAGAATTATACAATGCAATACAACACGATACAGTAAATACAATACAGTACAATACAACACAATACAATACAACACATTGCCACACAATGCAGTACAACACAATACAGTACAATACAACTATACATGCACTACAATAAAATAATGCAATACAATGCAATTATACAAAATACATTGCCAAAGAGTAATGCAATACTGCATAGCACATTGTTATAAAATATATTATGCAAGTAGGGGCCTATTATTGTATTTTACAAGATAGTACAGCACAACATAGTGAAAACAATACAATATGATACAATACAATCGTACAGTATCATACAATACATCACATTCAGGTGAGATATACAAAGAGAAATTAAATGACAAACAGTCAAAAAATGACACATGGGATGATGATCATGTAGGCCTAATAACACGGAATACAATATAACAGACAGTAGAACACAGACTAATCTATCCCACTACCTCACGGAACAGCAGACTATTGTTCTAAGATGTATTATTTAATTATTAATTTCATTAATTTTATTGGCTAACTTTATTGGCTTCTTCATTAGCCTACATGCCTCTCTAAACGTTACTAGTCCTCCGGTTGAGGGTTCATTCAGCCGAAGTGCAACAGTACAACAGCAAGCAAAACACAACAAGTGGAATCCAAAAACCAGAAAACTTGTTGCTCAGCCTAGGAGTTGCATATCTTAACAACATGTTACTAATTTCATCTGCGTTTGACTTGCATTATTAAAAGGTTACTTACTTGACAAAGTAGAGTTCAAAGACAGTCAATATTGTACTCCTAAACACCGTGTATGTATATAGGCACTTAAACAACACATTTAAATAACTTGATCTCACCAGAGCGTCACTGAGCAGTTACGTTTGGACAGGCGTTATAAAACTATGCGATTACGAATACAAATATTTGTATTGGCTGTGCGGCTACACTGAAAATTGTCCGTTTATCCCGTTAAATAAGACTTACTTGCCCGAACATTGCATGTAAAATTACAGGGGTTGTATTTCGTTTACAGACATCTTTATGGCTAATTCTCCTTTTATCATCGGTAATTATCATCCATTTTACGGCGAATATTCATATATTACGTAGATTCTCCTGAGAAATATAATTGATAAGTGAATGAATTCTCAATTATATTCAACTACACCAGTTCAGCGCATTTTCACGACGAACGCCTCCTTTAGGGTTGCCACCCGTCCCGATTTTGTCGGGACCGTCCCAATATTGAGGTAAATGTCCCGCGTCCCTACTTGACCTAGTTTGGACAGTCAAATGTCCCTACTTTCAAGTTTGTCGAATTTTTTCCCAACAAAATGTTGTGGCTTAAATTTTAAAACCCATTAACCGTACTATATTTGTTCAACACCACTATTAATTTATAACGCATGCGAAGTGAAATATTATAAATAACGACATTTAAACACATCCTGACATCATTACAGTGTTCAAAATATCAGCTATCCTAATCGTCTTTTTTAAAATAAACAGTTACTTTCCCAACAAAATTACTCGGTTGCGCGACTGGCGCCTCTGTTCCCACGTCGTGAGGTGATTTACGAGTTGGGTGCTCCAAAATTGTGTCCCGACTTCCTAGTTTCGAAAGGTGGCAACCCTAGCCTCCTTATTGAAACGGCTTTTTTACAGTAAGAAAATGGATAAACTTTTTAACACCATGCTTAAGCAGTGTGCTTATCCTGTTAAGCTAGTCATCCACAACAACGGGTGTCCTATGGCAAGAGATGATGCACGAGATGATAACAGCGAGAAGACAAAAGAAAACTCCAACGACACAAAAGTAGAATGAAAAACGAATGTAGCCATGATGGTGATTCACTCCAAAGGTGATAAGGCCCGACACCATACAGGAAACTAAAAGCCAAACGACACACAGTATTTAGGTTAAGCGCGTATACCTGATGTTTATATACAAATGAAAATTATTGAAATCTGAATTATTTTCACATACAGCCTAGACAAAGAACAGCATTGGAACAGCTAACTAAGCAATTATAGGTTACATGATTAAATGCTTGCTGATCGATAAAGATGATCAAGGAATTCCCAACTATATTCAATTACTGACACAGAAAAACATTTATACAAGCTAGAAATGTGTGAAGTTTTATGCTGTTAGACAAGAGCTGTGTAACTATATTTAGTCAGAAGGTAAAAACCATAACCTTGCATTGTTTTTTTACTTATAGAGTGGTACTTTTTCACTATTGTATGCATTGTTCTAGTAAAGTGTGGGTTATTTCAACAGATGTTCTTCTTCTGGGGCAGTACAATTTTCGTACCAGCTTCGACTAGGAAAGCGGTCAACGGTCCAAGTCAAAGGCGTCCAGCGCTTAAGAATAAGCAGATGGTACCATGCACTTTGCTTTCAAGTGATGCTTAGAAATTTGGAGTTTACAGTTACGACTGCGTCATTGCAGGAATATTGGAAACGAGTATGATCTTAGTAGTTTATGTTGAGGTACCCTGCTAGAATGCCCATGAACAATTGATGGGATCCACAGGCACTCTATATAAAGGACCCTAATGGGAATACGGCAGGGTATGGCTAATCTCGGTAGTGGCCGCGGAAATGCTGGGATCCAGCGCTAACCAATGTCTGCCATCATCGTAAAGTGGAGCCTGCGTTTCAAGATGAAAGCGCTATAGAAGATATGGGATGACTTTAATTAACGTATCTTGTGACACAAAGTAAAAGAAGTCAATTATTCACTGGCTTCCCATTCACCAACGCATCCAATTTAAGGTCCTTGCCATCGTGCGTTACAGTCCTACTGGCTCTCAGGGCTTACTGCGCCCCGGTTTCCAGTTTGCCTGGTCGGGTCTCTCTTCAGTCATCTGTCCGTGGTCACTTGGTTGCTCCTCGGATGCGCACTGCTGCGGCTTAGTGTCGTAGTTTTGCGGACGTGGGCCCTTCCAGCTGGAATCGCCTGCCCCAGATCGTTAGGCTTGACCTCCTCACTCTCCTTCCTGTGCAGTTCCGCAGGCGTCTGAAAACCTTTCTCTTTGTCAGTGAAGACACTGACCCGGATCGGGAGCGCCTCTGATTCTGAGCGGCGCTAAATAAATTCTCGATTACGATTATAATTCCGTTGGTTTGTCAAAATGCTTTATATACATGTGCTTGGATACGTACAATAGGACAGTGTACAACGCGTTTTAGAACAGCTACCTGCAATAGAACAAAGAATGTTGACAAACTTCACCAGCGTGCCTATCGTGATCCAATGACAGCAAGTGTGGACACAGCTCAGCACGAAGCTGATAAGCAGCAGTAAGAGACCTGCGATGAAAAGTATAATCGTCACCGTAAACCAGGCTGAAACAGGAAGCCAATTCCGCAATATTTAATTGTTGTTTGACATTCATATAGCGCCGCTCTACACGTCTTCTGAACCACTTAAAATCCTTGTTGTGTCATGTTATGTTAAAAGGCTGATAACTGTAACATATTCAGACCCTCGGTTTTCACCAACGTACAATATTTGACGACGCTCTTATCATGGATTGTTGACTTGTGCATTATATAACGGCGCTATAGAAGTCATTAGATCTGATTGATGCGACAAGTTTGTGCCAACGATAACTGCCCTGTATGGCTGCAGATTCCACTGCTCTGTACCACAGTTCCACAGGGCAGCTTTGCCGTGGTCTGGAACAAACAGTAATGCAACCTGCAACATGAGTTTCTTTTCTGTATATATAATTATTTCACCAGCGGCTGAATACCATTCCTTCTCATCGTGGTCTGGCCTCGTCAGGTCTGAAGACATGAGACGAGTTTCTAAAATATGCGCTACACAACCATGCGCTCCCGCTTTCAGCCAGTATTGTTGTCCTCGAGACCAAGGTCTTGCTCTCGAGTACACTCGAGTTCATTTGTAAAAGTATTGGTCTTGGTATTGAGACCAAAAGTCTTGGTATTGGTCTTGAGGTTCAAAGTCTTGGTCTTGAGGTTCGAAGTCTTGGTCTTGGTCTCGTAAGACCAAGACCAAGACCAAGACTCAGCTGTCAATGTGAACAGTCATTTAACAAAACCCAAGAAAATTTATCAAGCCTGTTTGCGTCAAACGACAAATATCTACGGACGGATACAAGTCTTGTTGGTCAGGAAAACCCACCGGGATACGGAAGTTTCGCCCCCGGAAGATTCGTCCCCGGAAGATTCGCCCCCGACATTTCGCCCCCGGGAAGATTCGCCCCCGAGGAGGTTTCGCCTCCGGGATCCATGATGAAAATGTAACTAAGACTAGAAGCTGGATTAGCGATGAAAATGTAGCTAGAAGACTAGAAACTGGATCTATGATGAAAATGTAACTAAGATTAGAAGCTGGATCGACGGGGGCGAAACTTCCGGGGGGCGAAATGTCGGGGGCGAATCTTCCGGGGGCGAATCTTCCGGGGGCGAAAAGTCCTAGAACCAACCCACCGGCATCAGCAAGAGTAATGCTGTATCTGGAAGCCCTGCAGAGACTTGTTTCTTAACCCAGACGGTCTGATAAACCATGGGAGGATTTCAAAAAGACTCATGATTTGTACATTTAACATCCAGTGCTTGAAAAGCCACTGTGTGTGCCATCGACTTCTGTATAACGTATTTTTTCACATGGCGGAATTTTTATGAGACCTCACAACCTGTTGGTCAGAAAATTCTGAGTGAATTGGTTTTTATAAAATACAAAAGGCATCTGGAATTACATTTTGCATGCAGCACTTTTGTAAATACGAATTCGGAATTCTATGCAGTCGGCATCTAAAGTTAATTTGCTTGAATAAAATAAAAGACTTACGTTTTCAAGAAAATAGCGAGTATTCCGATTGGCAATTTTTTTAGTAAGGCATAGAAAGAAGTCTTGACCTGATTGTGATTTTTTAGGGTCTTGGTCTCGGTCTTCGTCTTGAGGTTCAAAGTCTTGGTCTTGAGGTTCAAAGTCTTGGTCTTGAGGTTCAAAGTCTTGGTCTTGGTCTTGAGGTTCAAAGTCTTGCTCTTGGTCTTGAGGTTTAAGGTCTTGACAACAAGACTGCTTTCAGCGCGCATCCAGTTTAATTAAGGTCCTCATTCTTGTCTCTAAGGCTCGGTTTCGCTCCGAAATATTTATGTGACTTAATTCTCCGCCATCACTCTGCTGCTTCTCTTCGTCCTCTTCGTTCCTCTGACCGTTTAGAAATCCTCGTTCCCCGTGCCAGGACTTCACTGGCTCAATCCAAGTCTTTTGCTTCCATTAGCCCTGCCCTCTAGAATGAGCTTTCTCCGTCCGTCCGTTCGTTCTTCTAGTCTTTCACGTAACGTCTCTTCCTCTTTAACCTTTGTTAAAACTTGCTTTTTCTCTCGGGGTCTCTCGCAATGGGAACGCTTCTGAATGGCTCTTCCACTAGAAGCGTTTTATAAATGCTCGAATACAATACAATACAATAAATACATTACAAATAAATAAATAAATAGTAACTTCCATTGTGCCATGGTATCCAATGCATAAGGCATACTAAAAACAAACTATTAAACAGGTTAATTATGTACCTAAATTGTAGGACAGAGAGAAGCAGCAGAGTGATGCCGGTTCAGGGCAGATGAAATCTGCAGTGCAGGTTAACCAGAGTCCGTACCAAATTCTCCCACTATGTTCCCATCCGCTGGTAAAGAAGCCAGATACGCAGAAGATCAGAGCCACAGTCAAAGACCAGAAGATTTGACCAGACGCTTCACTCAGACTGCAGCCTTGACACATAGCGGCAACGACTCTTAATTCCGAGATCACCCAATAACCTACAACGACGACAAAAATGTTAGTTCAAGGTTTAACCAGGAAAGCCACCTTTCTCTAGTGCAAAGGTCGCGAACCTGTATAAGGGTGCGGACCAAAAGTTCCGCTAAATCATTATCAAAAGACCCTTTGGAAATGTGCATTGTGCACGCTAGGCTCTATATCATCAGTGATCCGTAGGCCTATAGGCTACGTTTTCACATAATTTATACAAAGCGTAAAACATAAAATAAGACATTATTTCAAAGATCCATTTAGAAAGGTGTTAAAATAAAATCCGCCTCAAAAGAAAATGTAACTCAGCTTAAACAAAAAATTTAATATAAATAAATATGAGCACAAGCAAAGTAAGCAACTCTATTGACGTTTGAGTCGTGGTATCGTACGAGGCTAGGCAGAAATAGAGACTGGATATTTTATTTGGCAAATAATTACAGTGGATTAAACAGTATATAATATCCACGTAATAACGAACAATTTCCCTAGGAAAGGCGACCTCAAAGACATTTAATCATAGAATTTTATCCTAATTTAGTCAGTACGCTCACCGCGTCTTCTGGGCTTCCGTTTATTTCTAGGACGCACGCTGGTTCTCTGCTTGCCTTGCGTCTCGCCACTTAGTTGTTTTTACGAAGTTGCGTCATAACAAAGATGATTAGCATCGCCCTCCTCCTTTTTCCAGGCTTAGGATTGGCACTGCCACAGTACGATCATTGGCAGAGTTAAAACCACTTCAAACAAATAATTGTATAAATTCACATGTTTGCTAAATGGTGCGACGTCACTGCATGTCTCTCACATATATACGTGTGCAGATCGAGACTAAAAGTGGATTCCTAGAGTGATTGTATTTTTTGAAGCCTTAAATTTTGGATGCCGCTACGAATCCGCGTGCTCAAAATCTTTATGCGTATCACTTTGGTCACGAACGCGACTCTGCTCTAGTAGAACGTCTACATTTTACAAGACAGCGTCTTCGATTAAAGCAAGTAAGTGAGTAGCCTTTGTCCGAGAGCTAAGGGGTGTGGTATCCTCAACGCATCGGGTGGAATGGATCAAGAACCGCAACGAAAAGTAATATTTCGATGGCTACGGACTCCCTCATCCGGACGAGCTAATGAATGATTTACATAGTCCCGTGTATTATAATAGCGAGCGAATACAACCCGATAATTAAGTGTTTTTCTGCCATTTGTGTTTGTATGCTTGTTCTACGTTCACCCGGCGCCTAGATGGATAGCCGGACGTGCGTAATCTACCACCTGCTGAGGGACTACTCGGCGCCTGCGTCATCGTGTGCTCCGAATGCTGCCAACAATCTTCTCTGTCAACTATCGACGCAACTTTGTCTAGGGACTCTGAACATCCACGCCATCTATCAACCGTGGATAGAAATCCGTTGGTTCGGCTGCACGTGTGTGCGTGGGCCCACCAATTGTGACTCTCCTAGTTTACTGTGCTTTGGTTTGATAAATGATGATAATGCAGCTCTTAATGACATTCAGCGTCAAATATATAGCGCCCGTGTTTAGATTACCCTACACAAGGGCTATAAAATGTTTAATTGAATAATATTTACAATTAATCTCTTAGACTGACGCCTACTTCGAAGGTGCCATGCGCCAAGATCGCAATTACATTACGTCACCAAGTGACTGGCATTATGCAGTTTGTGAATTACCTGCATGTGCCGTATAGGTTCACCTGTGTCGGTACCAAGTCCGGGTAGAGGAGAAAAGTTGAATGGTAGGGTTGAAGATACTACACCGAAAGACTGTGAATAGCTTAAACGTCTTGCTCATCGAAGTTCAACCATAGTCTCCGGAGCAAATAATCGACAGGATGACCAATGTTGCTTAATACGCAAATACTGTCTGGTTGGTTCATTCATTCGTTCGTTCGTTCGTTCAGTCAGTCAGTCAGTCAGTCAGTCAGTCAGTCAGGTCAGTCAGTCAGTCAGTCAGTCAGTCAGTCAGTCAGTCAGTCAGTCAGTCAGTCAGTCAGTCAGTCAGTCAGTCAGTCAGTCAGTCAGTCAGTCAGTCAGTCAGTCAGTCAGTCAGTCAGTCAGTCAGTCAGTCAGTCAGTCAGTCAGTCAGTCAGTCAGTCAGTCAGTCAGTCAGTCAGTCAGTCAGTCAGTCAGTCAGTCAGTCAGTCAGTCAGTCAGTCAGTCAGTCAGTCAGTCAGTCAGTCAGTCAGTCAGTCAGTCAGTCAGTCAGTCAGTCAGTCAGTCAGTCAGTCAGTCAGTCAGTCAGTCAGTCAGTCAGTCAGTCAGTCAGTCAGTCAGTCAGTCAGTCAGTCAGTCAGTCAGTCAGTCAGTCAGTCAGTCAGTCAGTCAGTCAGTCAGTCAGTCAGTCAGTCAGTCAGTCAGTCAGTCAGTCAGTCAGTCAGTCAGTCAGTCAGTCAGTCAGTCAGTCAGTCAGTCAGTCAGTCAGTCAGTCAGTCAGTCAGTCAGTCAGTCAGTCAGTCAGTCAGTCAGTCAGTCAGTCAGTCAGTCAGTCAGTCAGTCAGTCAGTCAGTCAGTCAGTCAGTCAGTCAGTCAGTCAGTCAGTCAGTCAGTCAGTCAGTCAGTCAGTCAGTCAGTCAGTCAGTCAGTCAGTCAGTCAGTCAGTCAGTCAGTCAGTCAGTCAGTCAGTCAGTCAGTCAGTCAGTCAGTCAGTCAGTCAGTCAGTCAGTCAGTCAGTCAGTCAGTCAGTCAGTCAGTCAGTCAGTCAGTCAGTCAGTCAGTCAGTCAGTCAGTCAGTCAGTCAGTCAGTCAGTCAGTCAGTCAGTCAGTCAGTCAGTCAGTCAGTCAGTCAGTCAGTCAGTCAGTCAGTCAGTCAGTCAGTCAGTCAGTCAGTCAGTCAGTCAGTCAGTCAGTCAGTCAGTCAGTCAGTCAGTCAGTCAGTCAGATAGCGATTAAATCACCGAGACGCCTTAAAGTGAACCTGTGGAGGTACTTGCTTACACACTGCCATGGAAACTATTCAGAAGCGTGGTGTATACCGCGTAATCGAAAATCAATCAAGATTTTCACCTGCCAACTTCGCTGTTCAGCTACATATTGATCGACCAATAAGGATAGTTCCTATTTTCAACCCACAAAACTTTTCACTATCTATAGGACGAAGTTTGCGCGGCTTTCTTTAGCCAAAAACATATCACTATTCGAGGCCGATGTCCTGAGCGGGAAAAATCAGAGACAAAGGATATCGATACTGTAAACTGAAAACGGATAATTGCTAAGAAGCTACCATGTTTCAATATCCAAGCTATTTGATCTAATCTAATCTTGGGTCTTCTATTGCTCTATTTTCAAAATCTACAATCGATCGGCACTTCTACAGTGTAATTGGAAAATGGTAAACAATATTAAAATTGTCATATCTTAAATTTCATGAATGTGTGACGCTCTAGGCCTAGTTGTAAGTGAGCTGGAACGTCAATCGAGAGGTTAGAGTTCAAACCCCGTTAAGACAGAAAGATATTTTTAATATCTGCTTCATATGCGCCACCTAGGGAAGTCCTTTCAACTACAATTTGTGCACTGGCCGTATCCACTGTCAGGGAGAGTATCATTCTTGTTCAACGTCCTTTCGCGGCTGTATGTAGGTATCGTAATAGTATACTCCAAATTTCTAAAGGGCCGCTCTACAACTGCGCGCAGGGCACCAGCTTATTCAAGAGCGCTGCGTCGTATCAGAGAGGTTGTCCAGAGACGTCAAATGAAGTTCCGAGTCCGGTTGTCAACGTGACCAGGGGAGTGAGAGCAGAGGAACGGCTAAGGCGGGTTTCGTTGAGGACGAGAAAGATGACCAAGCCGATTCAGTTACTGTCAGAGGCGTATCAGCTGGACACAGGAGAGAATTCCGGCGACGACGCAGATACAGGCGCCGATAACACAGAATGCAAACGCCCAGCTCAGGTTAAATGTATGCTTTGATCCATAGATGGCGAAACCAATCACCATGAAGACAACTAAAAAGACAACAGCAACAGAAAGACAACTGAAAAGACAACAGCAACAGAAGGACAACTGAAAAGGCAACAGCAACAGAAAGACAACCGAAACAATCCTAAAACTAAATCCTAAACACTATCCGTCGTAGAGCCACCTGCCCTGCATGCCTGCCTGACCCTTGGATCTGGACCTGGAATCGATTTTGACCTCACTTGCCTATCTATTTCATTTTGACTGTGTGCCTGTGATAAAGCTTTACGGGCGTGCGGTAACCCGCCAGCGGTAACTCTTCTATAGCCTATAGGCTATCTACGCGCTAATCTAGTACTATTCAAACTTTTGTTCTAAATTAATTTTAACGCAATTTACGGAGATTTTGAAAAAAAAGACATCATTTTAAGTGTCTAGTTGACTAACTAACGAAATTACTTAATCACTAAGTAACTAAGTAACTAGGAACTAACTAAAATTGTCAGTTAGAAGTCACTAATTAGTTATTAACTGCTAACTAACACTGCAGAAAAGGAGACAGAGTGCACAGGAAACAGTACAAATTAACACAACTGAAATGCAAAATCTTACCTGTTCTTTTCAACTAAAGGACTTCAGTAACATTTGTACATAATTCAAACAAAATTAGCAGCGTTACAGAACCCCAACCGAATTATTAATGACACGGGGTACCCTACTTGTAATTGTAATTGTAACCGAAGACTTAAATAGCGCCACTCAAATCAGAGGCGCTCTCGACCCGCATCAATGCCAGCACCGGCAAAAAAGAAAGGGTTTCAAGCGTCTACGAAACTGAAGACCAGAGAGGGTAAGAAGCTTTTGGCAGAGGGACTGAGGAACACTGTCATAGGCTAAAGGACATACATTAGGAAACTTCAGGATGGTGCCGTGAAAGAGTGCATACGAGGAACAACCACAAGGTCATAAGCCGAGGATCGCAAGGCAGCCCTCGCAGGCAAGTAAGAAACTGGGATGCTAAAATTCATTAGGTAAGACCCAGTGAAGCAGTTGCTCATGAGGGTGAGGGTTTTGAACTGAATTCTCTGTTGGGCAGGGAGCGAGATGAGGGAGTCAAGAATAAAGCCATAGATGTGGGCTAACTTAGGAATATCACCTACAAGCCGAGCAGCAGCATTATGAACAGACTGAAGTTTGTGCATATTGGATGAGGAAAGCCCAATGTACACAGCATTGTCAGAGTCCACCAGAGTGCAGATCAAAGGGTGGACCAAAGTCCACAGCATGGGCCGAAAGAGACCTGTGGATGGATCGAACTGTGGATGATAAAAGCAAGATCGGGATACTAGGTTAACTTGATCGGTGAAGGAAAGGGTAGGATCGAGGACAATCCCCAAGTCACGAACAGAGGAGGAGAACTGAATGAGAGGAAACCTGAAATAGAGATTCCAAATCAATCTTGCTGTGTTGGAGGCGACCACCAAGCCAGATAAATTGAGCATTGTCAGGGTTCAGCCGTAGGCGATTAGAGCTAAGCATCCAGAGCAAAGGAGGCTGATAAGGTGCGTTCAGCCATTTGGCCAGCAGAGGACACCGGACCATGCAGTAGAAATTGGGTGTCGTCCGCAAACTGGTGGGACGAAACCCCAAATGGCTGTAAAATCCCCCCCCCCAATGTCCGAAGTATAGAGGATTAACAGCAGAGAAGCGAGGACAGACCCTTGCTAGTAACCACAGGGGATAGTGACCCAAGGAGTGCGATGTGTTCCAAAAACCACAGTGACGGATCTGTCAGAGAGGAAAGCACGGAACCATAAGAGGGCACTGTCGGAGATAGCAAAGGATATAGATAGCTGGTTTAGGAGAATAGAGTGGTCTACAGTGTCAAAGGCTGCACTTACCTTCCGTGGTCTTACCAACAATAATTTTCCAAATAGCATATAACTAACTTTTCGTGCTTTATGTCACGGTAATGGTAATGATAATTCCAAATTTATATAGCGGCATTTTAACTTTAGAATATTAGGCCTACATAGCTAATCTTACCTAACTTGCTTTGCCTTGACTCCGTGAAAAATTCCTACCTGCTGTAAAATCCAGTGCGGCAAACATCTTGAGTTGAAAGCTTTTGTTGGTGACGTTGAAGAACATGAACATCAAGATGAAGATGAGACTAACAATCAGAAGGATCAGTGCAATCGTCATCATACCCTGCGTTGCTTTGAACCAGCCTGCGGCGACAAAAGAAAACGCATCTGCTGCTATCAGCGAGTAATTCATTCACTCAGCAGAGTTCACGAATCATGAAATCAAGAATCTACCTTAAAAGAGAAGAGTTTCTGTTTTTTTAGATCATAACGCTTTACAAGTACAAGCCACCTTGTGAATCAAGAATACAGAAACAAGGACGTAACTTTGCCTCACAAAGTGGTGCTGACCCTCTCTCCCTTCCCTCTTCCACTTCCTTCCATACCTCTGTATGCGTATTTGGTGTGCGTTTTCCGCCACTTTAAGGCCACTCGCATATTATAAAGTGCCGTACTTGTCTAGATTCTGTTTTCCAACTGTTAATATGCTGACGACATTGAGACCACGAGCTAAACAACAGTCATGTTACTTGAACTTGATTCAAACCAAGGCAGGCAACGCTTGCACGTCGCAAAAATATTTCAACACAGGTCCAAAAATTGGTGGCGAACACCTTTAAAAGTGATCGTAACAGACACCACCGTCACAATACAAAGTTAAGCCTACGTATTGAAGCAGGTCGCAGCTTCCAATTTCATAGATCAACGCCTTCTGCTGTTTTGCATGTGTATAAAATTAACTCATAGGCTAAAATTGTGAATTAAATAAGCCACCTGTAATACAATCAGTAGAACAAAAATCAGTGGGGGCGCGTGGAATTTGCGGAGGTTGGTGCGAAGCAGCAGTGTGCCGCCCCACCCCTCCCACCCCCAACCCCCATAAGGCGGTAAGACTGTCTATAGTAGTCTAGTGAATGTTGTCTGTGTTGTGTATGATAGTAGTTAGTAGTAGCCTTAGCCATTACTATGGCCTAGTAGAATAGAGCTCAGTAGCAGATGATGCAGTTCCTCTACAAGTATCACTATGTACTGTACATGCACTTAAAGTACTTTTAGCATTAGCGAATCGAATCAGAGGGGGTTTCCAGAGAGTAGTCAGAAAGAGGTCCGAGTCCTGTTTCCAGAAGGCCAAATCAAATCAGAGGGGGTTTTCCAGAAAGTAATTCAAAAGAGATCCAAGTCCAGTTTCCAGGGCGCAAGATCAAATCAAGAGAGGAGGCAGGGCAGCTGTGAAGGCGGGTGTCTCTTATAAGGCTAGAGTAATTGAAAGAAGGAGGATCAGATGAGTAAGGGTAGGATCGAGAACTTGAAAAAGTGAGACTTGAGTTTTGATTGGAAAGCCCGGGGACGATAGAGGATCATGAGGAGGAGGCTGAAGGACGGGTTGCAATGATGATGGAAGAACTGAGGACGTGCGGAATTCAGGGGAGATCGTTCCAGAGGCGTGGTGCTGTGTTGGATATGGCGCGGTTGGACAACATCAGATGAGTAAAGTGACTAGGGTCGAGAAAGACTGAGATAGGAGGAGGATCGGGACTGTACACACACACACGCACGCACGCACGCACGCACACATGGGGGCCCCGTAGAGTAATGGATAACACACTGGCGTGAAGTGCTAAAGGTACCCAGATCGAACCCCGTAGACAACCATTAATTTAAGGTTAATTCTGCCTTCCATTCGCTAGGCGGCGGCGGTGGTTAAATGAATAGTAGACCGTGATTTTGCGCCGTATGTGACTGCCGCATAAGCAGTTATATTCGACTCCTGTGGAGTCCTGTAAAACTGTTATCATGTGTGCTTCTACTTAATACATGTATGTAAGGCGCCCTGCGTGGCTGCCGTTTCTACTATATGTATGTTCAATGTACAGCGCAGTGCGTTTGCAGGCGCTTAATTAAAGAAAAGATTATTATTATTATTAAACACACACACACGCACGCACGCACGCACACACGCACGCACGCACGCACACACGAGCCGCCAACTTTTGATTTTCCCAACCCAAGATGTACGCATAGTCATTCGATATGGTATTACCATAATATATAGCCTACATGCAGACTACTGCTGCAATTTACACCCACGCACGCAGGGGCGTCTATCCCCCCCTAAGTCATTGGAGCAACGTCCCTTTTCCCCTCTTCTTCCCCCCTCCCCGATCCTTCCCCCCTAAAATGGTGGCAAACACATGGACAAATCTTCCCCCCCCCCTATTTCTTGGATGGAGCTTTTGCTCCAAGGTTTCTATGGCGTAGACGCCCCTGCACGCACGCACACAAACACCTGCCCCCTCCCCACACAGCATACACACGTTTACAATGGCAATAACTAATTATACGTACTGTTGTTGTCAGCGCATTTTTTAGAGTTCATTGTGAAGACTCCATTATTGATAAATTCGCTCTACAATAGTGTCGTGCGTATTGAATGTGTTACTTGGCTAGGAGCTAGGATGGCGAATGGCCGCAAGCAGGCAGTGTAGATATAATTAGGTGCTTAGGCCTACTCAGATGTTACGAGGCTCACGCGTTATAGCAGTCTGTTACCCCGAAAATGTAACTGGATGGGGACAGGTCGGACAAAAGCAGCATATTTTTTCCACGTGATCTGCATGTCGGCCGACAGACATTTTCGGCCGACATGTTTACGACATAACTCTTGATCCATTGTCTTGATCACGTGGATCCTACCAAAAATATAAAGTATTAGCAATGCAGATCACGTGTAAAAAATATGGTGCTTTTGTCCAGCCTGTCCCCTTAATCTTGCTAAGGGACCTCACTATTAAAGGGCGCGAAATATTTGCGGATAGAGTTTGTTTTAAGTTTCTGGAGTGCTCTGACTATACATTATAAGAGAAATTGGTTTCAAATATCGTGTGTTAATTGCAAAGAAAATATTGTGAAACTGTTCGGACTGTGTTTTCATGAAGTGACAGCTACGCTATACTTTTAATTGAGCTACCTATTCATAGATATGGGGAGAACTTGGCACACATAGAGATATAGAGAAATCAATGAGCAGTTAAGTAGGCGAAGTACAGGGAGAATATAGTGACAGTGTCAATAGGAGACAGAGTGTTGACAATAGTATAAAATATTTCAGCAATAGGCCCACACGTTGAAGTGTCGACCAATAAAAAAAAGCATGCGCTACCGTTCGCTTTCATTTTCTGTTATGTTTAATAAATCGGGGACAAGAGAACAGCAACGAAAGATCCACTGTGTCACATACAGTCCTACACGTCTCAGATAATTAGGCCGACCCTAATGAGGTTACTGTGAAACGGAATGCGCGGTAACTTGGCAACTCTTGTCTGTAGACTAGTTGATTAGCCCATTGTGACAAATCACTTGTCCCCATCCCTCTTTGGTTTCCATTTGTAACCGAATCTTTTTCATCAACACGGTCACTCTAGACAACTGGTCCCTTTGGGAACATTTATTTAGAGCGCATGTCCCATGCACCTTTATGCACGCGGTTTCCGGTTCGCCTTCCCATGGTGGCTTATTTCAGAGATCCATATCTCGGGCTATCACGGTCCGTACTAGGGGACTTTAAACGGCGTGGCACCCTTTCAAACTGGCAGCAGTGGTGAAGGATCTCACCCGATCAATACACTGTAAATGAGCAGGATCGAAACCATAATATGGCCAATATTGTCAATATGGTCATATTATGGTCAGTATAGCAAACGTTTTAGGCCTACATTTAAACATAAATCCCACTGAATTTATATAGAGCTTGTATATATGCTATCGTGCCCTGCTATATTGTAGTGGTATGTAATTTTCGAATTTACGATTAGGAAGGGCCTACAATTACAATTACAATTCAAGCAGCTAACAAAGATGATTAGCGTCAACCTACTTTGTTATCCAGGCTTGGGATTGGCACTACCAGGGTATGGGCACTGGCGGATTTTACTGACAATAAAACGTTGTTGAAAATAGTATATGGGGTCGGTCTAAAAGTAATAAATGGATCAAAAGGAGGGGGACACTGCAGGGTTGACTGAAACTTATGGCTCCCAGGACCGTTCACATCGATGTTGTCTTAGGCCTACTTAATCGATTTTGATTAATCTTTTGCCATTTTATTTAAGGTTTCTGTGAACTCCAAAGGTATGTATGTATGTATCAAAACGATTAATAAAGAGCCTTTTGGGTATCTCACAAAAGCCCTGACACACAACACAAGGATACAATACTGAGGCTGTACAAATCGATGGTTAGGCCTCAGTTGGAATACTGTATCCAGGTATGGAATCCATACCTGAAGCAGGACATTGATAAACTGGAGAAAGTGCAAAGAAGAGCTACAAAAATGATTTGGGGCTACAAGGATTTAAGTTATGAAGAAAGGTTGAGAAGGTGTGGACTAACAACACTGGAGAGAAGGAGGAGCAGAGGGGATCTAATCGAAGCTTATAAGATTATCGCTGGAAGGAAGCACTGCAGTGGGAGAGGTTCTTTGAATTAGCACCAAACAAGGCAACTCGGGGACAAGGATATAAATTATTTAAGAGGTCGAAAGGAACATTAGGGCAGAAATTCTTCAGTACAAGAGTTGTAGACCTGTGCATGGAATGGTTTGGATGATAGCACTGTCTCAGTGGACACTATCACAGCTTTTAAGAAGAAGCTATAGGGAAATTGGGCTATTAAGCATTCCAGGTAAATTTGCAGTGGTTCTAACACAGACTACACGTCTTCTGAATCCCTTAATTAAAACCCTTGTTATGTTATGTAACCCCAAGTTGTAACATTCATTTCCTGTGCTTGTGATTCGGGAGGTGCTCAACTCATTTACCGCAATTTCAACATTGAATGGGGTTATAACTTTAAGATCCCTACGTTGGCCGAGTCAAAAAGTCGACGACGAGACACTTTGAATATTCCCTGTATGCCAACGTGTCTGTCTGTTCGTTCTTCTGCCTGTCTTTCTGCCGGGAAGCATCATTAAAGGCGAACGTGTCTGTCTGACTGTTTGTCTGTGTGTCAGTCTGACTAGGTCTGTCTCTTGCACTCATAGGCGCCGACTTTTGCTTTTGTCTCTGGGTGCCAGTCAGGGGCGGATCCAGAAGGTTTATCAAAGTTTTAAAGGACCAACGAAATTTTTTTAGGGAATCATCTCCGAAAAAACTGATGACCTTTTTTTAGTCATCCGAAAAAATTCATTATACATTATTTCGTCATTTTTCATCGTCTGCTACGTGTAAACATAAAAAAATTTAAAATGGGGAGCCATCGCCGGATTGGCCCCCTGGATCCGCCTCTGGTGCCAGTGCATATTTTAAGATAATTCTCTCCTAAAATTTTGACGTGAGGGGCGGATCCAGAAAAAATGTGACGACCTTTTTTTAGGAATACCCTAAAAAATTGAATTTAAGGTCCGAATTCTTCTGGGTGCCAGGCCCCCACTGAACTTTTTCTCTGGGTGCATTGGCACCCAAGGCCCCCACTTGCTCTTAGGCCCATGCTTGCATTAATTCCGGCCAATATTCGCCTTAAGGAGTCAGTATCCCACTTGAACCAACTCAACCGTCCATCGTATCGGAATCGGCGTGTGAGTATCGGCACCAAACTAAACGTGCTGTTGTTGGGTTGCAGTGGTCAAGTAAGCTCTTCAGACGAAAGATCCTTCAATCTTGGAACAGCGATTCTCAGCTGTAGAGAGGACTGTCAGCATAATGGTATCTTTACATATCTAACATCTACTTCATATCTGACTATGCGCCAAAGTCGGGATGTCTTAATTGTTTCCATACAACACGTCAAAAAGGGCTTCGCAACCGACACCACCACCACCACCACCACCACCACCACCACCACCACCACCACCACCACCACCACCACCACCACCACCACCACCACCACCACCACCACCACCACCACCACCACCACCACCACCACCACCACCACCACCACCATCACCACCACCACCACCACCACCACCATCACCACAACCACCACCACCAATACTATCACAATCACCACCACCAAAACTATCACAATCCCATCTCCTTCTTCTGCGCCTCATCTTTCTCCCCCTTGCATCACATCCACCCATCGACTCTACTAAATCTATAGCACCACTACTGTGACCACCACCACTACTGTCACTACCACAATACCCAACTCCTACTCCAATACCTCCTCTTTCGCCCCCTTTGCATCGCATCCATTCATCGACTCTTTCACTTCTATACCACCACTACCATCACCACCACCACTGCGACCACAACCATCATCACCACCAAATGATTGTTTATAGAGAGTTGTTATTGAAAGCGGTAGCTGAGTAATCGGGCTGTCACTGATGCAATTAGAACAGGTGGGGAACGTGAATGAGATGACAGGCGCATGAGGAGAAATCAGCTTCAGCAGTCAAAGCATCCTCCTACGCATCAGCGGAACAAACAACGCTCACCGATCAAAAAACTGCCCAAGAAACTATATTCGTTAACAAATCGGAAATTATAAACACTTGCACGTAGATAAGTACTATCTCCAAGAATACACCACAATACAACACAGTACAGTAGAGTAAAATACAATACCATGCAGTACAATTATACAATACCATAAAATAATGCAATACAATACAACACAATAGAGTACAATACAATACAGTACAACACATTACAATAAGCAGTACAATTACACAGCGTAATACAATTATACAATGCATTGCAGCAGAGTAACGCAATACTGTATAGTACAATGTTATACAACACAATACACTAGTAATGGTCTATTAATTGTACTGTAAAAGATAATAGCACAGCATATCATAGTGAAAGCAATACCATACATCATACAATGCCATACAATACATCACATTCAAGTGAAATATACAAAGCAATATTAAGCAAAATGACGCATGCCATGATAATCATGTAGGCCTAATAAAATGGAATAGAAGACAGCAGACAATAGAGCACAGATTAATCTATCCCACTAAATGGCGGAACAGCAGACCATTGTTCTCAGATGCATAATTTAATTACTAATTTCATACATTTTATTGGCTAACTTTATTGGCTTCTTCATTATCTGCTTCTCTGAACATTATTAGTCCTCAGAGTGAAGGGAAGGTTCTTTTGGCCGAAGTGCAACAGTACAACAATAAGTACAACACAACAATATTATTGCAATCCAACAACCAGAAAACTTGTTGCACAGCCTATGTATGTGGTACATATCTTAACAACGTGCTGTTAGTTTCACCTAACGAGTTAGAGTTCAAAGACAAATGCAATCCTGTACTCCTAAACACCGAGTATTTATATAGGAACTTAAACAACACGTTTAAATAATTTTATCTCACATGTCTTGATGTCACTGAGCAGTTACATTTGAACAGGCGCTATAAAACTTTGCGATTACGAATATAAATATTTGTATTGGCTGTGCAGCTACACTGAAAATATTGTCCGTGTTCAACGTTAAATAAGATTGAGTTGCCAGAACTTTGCATGTATAATTACAGGTATACAGTGTTTTCGTTTATAGACATCTTTATGGCTAACTCTCGTATTATCATGGGTAATTATCACCCATTTAATTGGAATCTTCGTATTTTACGGAGATTCTCCTTAGAATAACGGGGAGGAATGGAGGAGGCTAGTCATGACGGTCGCTAGAGTTCCACGAACTGACGGTACAAGGTGACTCCTTAGAATAATAATGGATAAGTAATGAATTCTCAGTCATATTCAAATACACCAGTTCAGCGCATTTTTGCGACGAACACCTGGTTATTGAAACGCCTTTTTACAGTAAAAAATGGATAAACGTTTTTAACAGCATGCTTTAGCAGTGTGCTTATCCTGTGAAGCTAATCATCCAAGACAACGCGTCTCCTCTGGCAACAGGTGATGCTGAGGATTGCTCGCTCGCAAGACGTCCTACATTCTGCATGAGAAAATACAAGCGAAGAGACAGAAGATAGCTCCGACGACACAAAAGCCGTATGAATAATGAATGTAGCCGTGATGGTGATTCACTCCATAGGTGACGAAGCCCGACACCATACAGGAAACTAACAGCCAAACGACACACGGTATTTATGTTAAGCACGTATTCATTCATTCATTCGAAGATTTATATAGCGCCTCTTCAAGGGAACTACTCAGAGGCGCTCCCGACACCAGCACGTTCATATAAGACAGTTTTAAGTTTTGCAAGAAATATGCCAGAGGGCACCCCAGGGCACATGCGGAGCTCTAAGGGAAGTCTATTCCAGACTACCGGGCCCACCACGTATACCTAATGTTCATATGTAATTAAAATTATTGAATTCTGAATTATTTTCATATATAGACACAGAAAAGCATTGGAACAGCTTCAACAGCTAACTAGGCAATTAGGCTACTTGTTTAACTGCATGCTGATCGATAACGATGATCAATCAAAGAATTCCCAACTGTATTAAAATACTGACACAGAAAAACATTTATGCAAGAGCACTATATAAATATGTGAACTTTTATGCTGTTAGACAAGAGCTGTGTAACTCTATATAAGTTAGACCATAAAAGCTTTTTATAATATTGCATTTTTTTCCCTTACATTGTGCGACTTTTCACTATTCTATGCATTGTTCTAGTAAAGTGTGGGTGTTTGTCTTGCGCTGATAAAGACTAGTTACTTCTTACTTACTTACTTATAATTACAATAGTTTATTCGTAACTATATTCAAATTCCAACAGAAAATAAACACTCATTTAGTATTTAAATAATTAAAAATTATGAAATTGAATTTGCAATTACACTAAATGGAAATACTAATTAAGTGCTTTTAACAACAATAATAGGTCTATGTAATTAATTCCTTTTATAATTAATTACCTTTCTTTTTGACCGGGCCTAGGTTGGGAGCGCCACTGAGTAGATTTCTTGAAGGGGCGCTATAGAAGTTCATTATAGATAGATAGAATTCACAAGTATGTTCAAATAACGAACCATCATTAATATTGAACGCAATAGGTATAGCATTATGGGAATTGTCGGGGTGCTTCAATCCCCTAGTCTTTCTTAGGACCCCACAGTGAAGTCTTCATTGCACACCCCAGGGGTTCGTTTCCAAGCCCCTCAGTTGTGCTAGTGTGATTTAGCATTATTTGACACTGAGCCTCTGACAGATAGAAGAATTTTCCATGGTGTATCATGTTCGCATTTTTGAATTTTCTGAACAAAGGAATTGATTTTGAATCGAGTCTGACTTGCAAAACTGCTAGCGTTGAAATCTGCTGCTTTCAAATTTCGTTGACATCAGTTTGAACAATACGGATAAAGTGTTCGACCCCTCCCCCGTCTGTTTTCTACAATTCCCACACTGAGGTATAGTGGTTAGCGTGCAGGACTGCCAACTCAGAAGTGGGGTTTCACATCCTGTCAACCTGTACACTGACTGTACACTGTCGGAGAGACAGGACAGGCCACCGCACTCGTATGCAGAGGCTAAGAAAATGAAGTCACCAACACCTCAAACACATACCTATGTCTCGGGGTTATTTCAAAAGATGTTCTTGTTCCGGGGCAGTACAATTTTGGTACCGGCTTTGGCTGGGGAAGGGGTCAACGGTCAAAGTCAAAGGGGTCAAAGGTGTCCAGAGCTGGAGAATAATTTGGTGCCCTGGGCTTAGCTTTCAACTAATGATTAGAAATTTGGAGTTTACGGCAAAGACTGCATCATTGCAGGAATGTTGGAACAGCATGATCTTCGTATACATATATAGCTTATGTTGAGGTACCTTGCCAGCATGCCCATGAACAATTGATGGGATCCACAGGCGCCCTATATAAAGTACCCATATGGGAATACGGCAGGGTATGGGTAATCGGGGTAATGGCCACGATAATGCAGGGAACCAGCGTTAACCAATATGTCTGCCATCATCGTAAAGTGGATCCTGTGTTTCAAGATGAAAGCATCGCTATAGAAGATATGGGATGACTTTACCCAACGTACCTTGTTAAACAAAGTAAAAGGAGTCAATTATTCACAAGCTTCCCATTCACCAACGCATCCAAATTAAGGTCCTTTCCCTCATGTGTAACTGTCTTGCTGGCTCAGCTTCACCATTTCTCAGGGCTTACTGCACCCCAGTTTCCAGTTTTCCTGGTCGGGTCTCTCTTCGGTCATCTGCCTGGTCCAGTCTCGTAGTTTTGCTGCCCTTCCAGCTGGAACCGCCTGCCTCAGGCCCTTAAGCTTGACTTCCTCACTCTCCCTCCTGTCCAGTTCCGCAGGCGCCTGTAAACCATATTCTTTTCAGTGAAGACACTGACCTGAGTCGGGAGCGCCTTTGATTCTGAGCGGCACTATATAAATTCTCGATTACAATTACGTTGGGGTGTCAAAATGATATGCACTGTAAGGCAGTTTACAACAAGTTTTAGAACATTTACCTGCAATAGAACAAAGAATGTTGATAAACTTCACCAGCGTGCCTGCCGTAATCGCATGACAGCACGTGTAGACACAGCTCAGTACGAAACTGATAATCAGTAGTACCTCAGCTGCGGTCAAAAGTATCTGAACTATCTTAAACCAGGCTGAAACAGAAAGCCAATTCCGCAATATTTAATTTTAATTCGACATTTATATAGCGCCGCCCTTATAGCAAAACAATGCACTTTCTGTGCTAGCCTGTATGATGTTAAATGTCACTACGAATATTACATCAGTTACCAAAACAATGCCCAGTAAGGTCGATTACAAAGCAGCGGTTCTGACACAGACTACACATCTTCTGAATCACTTAAAATCCTTATTTTTATGCTATGTTAAAAGGCTGATAATTGTAACAAATTGAGACCCTCGGAATTCTCCAAAGTATTACAATTTTGGACGACGCTTTCACTTGAACTTATCATCGATTGATGACTTGTGCATTATATAACGGCGCTACAGAAGTCATTAGATCTGATTGATGTGACAAGTTTGCGCTAACGATAACTGCCCTGTATGGCTGCAGATTCCATCGCTCTGTACCACAATTCCACAGGGCAGCTTTGCCGTGGTCTGGAGCGACAGTCATGCAACCTGCAACATGAGCTTCTTCTTTATCTCTGTTTCACCAGCGCCTGAATACCATTCATAATGATCGTGGTCTGGCGTTGTAATGGCTGAAGACATGTGACGAGTTTCTTAAATATGTGTTTCATAAACACACACTTACAATTAATTAAATAAATAAATAATAACTTCTATTACGCCATGGGGTCTAATGCCTAAGACACACCAAAAACAAACTATTAAACAGGTTAATTATGTACCATAATTGGCGTAGACGCCCGGTTCAGCGCAGACGGAACCTGAGCAGGATGACCAGAGTCCGATCCAGACTCCCGAGTGATGCTCCCATCCAGTGGTACTGAAACCAATTACGTAGAAGAACATGGCAAGAAGCAAAGACCAGAAGATTTGACCAGACGGTTCACTCAGACTGCAGCCTTGACACATGGCGGAAACGACTTTTAAATCCGAGATCACCCAATAACCTATAACGGCGACAAAAATCTCCAGTTTTACCAGAAAACCCACTATTTCTCTAGTGCTGAGGCGGCGAACCTGTATAGGCCTAAGGATGCGTACCAAAAGTTCCGCCAAATTATTATTAAAATGACCCTTCGGGAATGTGTACAGTAACTTCAGTAAGCCGATATATTTATTTTTCCCGCATACGTTTTCTCATAATATACAAAGCATCAAAAATGAAGAACAAAGATGCATTGAGAAAGATGTCAAAATAAAATCTATCACAAAAGAAAAAGTAACTGTAGCTTTAACAATAAATTTATTAAATATGAGCAGAAGGAAACAGGCAAACTCCATTGACGTTTGAGTCGTGGTGTCGTACGCGGCTAGACAGAAATGGAGACAGAATATTTCATTTGGGCAGATAAACACAATGAGTTAAATAGTATATAATATAGTTGATATATAGCCACGTAAATACGAAATCTTTCCGTTGGAAGGCGATCTTAAAGACATTTAATTATAGAATTTTATCATAATTTAGCCAGTAGGCCAGTACGCTCACCGCGTCTTCTCGTTTATTCCGTTTATTTTCTAGAACCCACGCTGGTTCTCTGCTTGCCTTGCGTCTCACCGTCTGGTCACCTGCTGTTTAACGACGCTGCGTCATGACAAAGATGATTAGGGCCTACTGATTAACGTAGGGCGAACACATGTATGTCCCGGAATGTCCGGGATAGCCCCGGAATTTGACAAATGTCCCGCGTCCGGTAGACGTCCATTTCTGGCGACAATGAAACGCCCGGAAAAAATTTTCTTTAATTAAATACGTAGAATTTGCTATTTTAATTTTCCAATAATAAGAAGGTAAAAGAAAGCAATGACATCAAGAAATAGGCCTATGCAGCGCCGCACAAAAGTTGCAAATCCGCGGCACAATGTATTCTTAAGAGTATGGCTAACTAAATGGGTCTATATTCTGCAACATAGACTGCGTAGCCTACTTGTCTTACTACGTACTTATCAGTTTGAATTAATAAAGATTATTATTATTATTATTATTATTATTATTATTATTATTATTATTATTATTATTATTATTATTATTATTATTATTATTATTATTATTATTATTATTATTATTATTATTATTATTATTATTATTATTATTATTATTATTATTATTATTATTATTATTATGAATGTTGTACATCATCGCCCAAGACACGGCACCGTATAATATTTAGCGCTCTTCCCAATCAGCCCTGCTTCTAACTGAATTTGATGTAGACTGAAAGTAGTGTGGTCTCCCGGAATGGCAGAAAAGAAGTGTGGTTACCCTAGATTAGCGTCGCCCTTCTCCTTTCTTAAGTTTTTAGACTGGCACTGCCAGAGTACAAGCATTGGCGTACTTAAAACCACTTCAAACAAATCACTGCATGAAGTCACATGTTTGTTGAATGACGTGGCGTCACAGAATGTCTGGTATGTAGACGATTGCAGATCATGACTCAAGTGGATTCCTAGAGTGACTGTGCATATAGGCCTATTTCGAAGCCCAAAATTTGTATGCGTGTCACTTTGGTCACGCGCGCCATAGGTTCGTCACCTCTGCTCTAGTGGAACGTCTAGGCTATAGCTACAAGACAGCGTTTTCGATTAAAGCAAGTAGGCCTACGTAAGTAGCCTTTATGGGCATCTCGCAAGCGCACATGCGTTACACTGAAAAAAAAACAAATACATATCTGAAATAGACTATAACAGGAGCAGATTTTCTAGACATACACGCACAACTAATTGTAACTAGATAGATCTAACAGAGTCGTCGGCACTTGGACAAATCTCAAGGTCCTGAACCATGTCAGCGCATCGCAGGACGTCGTTTACTTGCCAGCTCACTTCGGTATATAGGGGACAGCAGGTCTAGTTGGTTGATGTGGTAAGTATGGTCCTGCGAGCTTACGGGAGGTAGTGAAGAAGATTAGAGTAGGCCTACTACTCAAGGTCAGGGCCATCTGTGTTGACGTTTGTGTGTCTATGTTTTTTCGCTGAGAATTTTTTTGCATTTTCGGCCGAATAAAATGTAATTTTATATCTTATGCAAACTTATTTCGTAAAATGTTCAGTTCTCTATATATCGCATACTATTGGGACTACAAAATTCGAAGCTTGCACATTGTTTAGTGCCGTTATGGCTTTGAACGGTATATCGGCCATGATTGAAGTTATTCACGTTGTCCCGCTACATGTGGTTTTATCAAAGATTATCTACTTGTACTGGGGCAAGACGGTTGAAGTTTTAGTTACACTTACTTACTCAATACTGACCCTAGTCACAGACTGACACTCGCAGACTGTACAGGCGCCCCTAGCGACAGACGGCAGACATCAAAGGCTCAAAGCCGAAACTAATAATCCCCAAACTGACATATTGTTGGCGCCATAATGTATCGCTTTCATAATGGTTGACACGGTGACCGGACGCAGGAGGGTGAAAATTCGGAAATTGCATAATTTAATAGTCAATATTGGAACATAATACCATGAACATTGTTTTATTACATTCTGAAAAGCGACCCTTCAGTGACATTTATAATGAAGTGGTCATATCCAAGTGGGTATGAAAAAGAAAGAAAAACAACTTTAAGAAGGATGTCTCCATAAACTACATGTTTTTAAGCGCTGTCGTTGGAGGCACCAACCAGTGCAATGAGTGCATTGCGTGCAACCGGAACCTCTGCTACTGCTAGTAATGACTTAGATTTGTCGGACGAAACGGTAAAGTCAAACACAGATGAAGAGGTTGAAGCAAATTCTGCAAATAATCTTCTGGATATGTGCGCCGTAAGAAACGAAACTAACCTGTGCGCGTCTGCCACATTGGAGTACCAAAACTTTATACATATGACAGTAGATGGGAAGCACATGCTAATAGCACATCAGCTGTCTCAACTGGTTGTGATGCAATTTTGTAAAATAGCACTTGTAAATCAATATACATAATGGCTTGAAATAGTCCTGCTTATTATTATATGTTAATAGTAGTCCTACACTTTTACTTTGACCTTTAATGAACCCTTGATGGCTTAGAGTAATCCTGCCTTATTATTAATATGTTTAAATTTGTCCTAAACTTTGACCTTTAACGAACCCACACTCATTTAAATTTACACGGCATCTAATATTAATGTTATATTAATAAAAGTAGTTCCCAGTGTATCTTATAGTACCTATCTATGGGGATGACCTGATAAGCAGATCCTGCTTCTTCTCCTCGTCAGGTTTACTTTCTGCACAGGAACTTCTCTTCAATATCAGACTCTAGTAATGCACTATGTACCCCTACACAATTACTAAGACTACCTATATAATCTGTTTACTTTGTTGACATTATGTAATGCTGATTTCGATTATATACTGTTATGTTCTTGTTGCTTGCTTGTTGATTTGATGATTCAATAAAAAAAAAATTCAAAATTCAATGACACGAAACACAAAGGGGATACAAGAAAGAGGTTGAAAATAAAAGTTGCAAAATAAGAAGAATTTGAATTTGCGTTTATGCTGGCGTTTTGGAATGAAACCTTTGAATGTTTTAAAACAATACAAGCTAAGCTCCACAAGAGGATCAAGTTTCTCCGAGTTCCTGTGCCAATCTTTACAAATCTCATGATGAGACTTTGAAAGCACGGGATAAAATTTGATTATTTTGAAACAAAAATCACGAGACGCCTCCCTGACGCTGAATATTGGAAAATGAACTCAAGACAAATATTTCAAAGAAGGCAAATTAATGATGGACAAGCTGCAGACGCAGATTTGAGCCCAAGGGATAAATTTCGCGTTTATACATTTATACCTATCAATCATTGACGTTCCATCCACGAACTTACAAAAAGAGTCACAATGTACACAATAATCGCAGATAAGTTTTCTATTCTGATTGATTTGGAGTTACTAAATGAAACACGTAACGTATCATCGAACATAACGCAGGGGATATTGACACCACCTTCATAAGTGAACTTGACCAATTCCATTGTTAAGCCAAGAGTTTCAAAACAAATATCAAAAGTGTGGTTAACCCTCGAGCAAGAAAGAACTTTCAAGAACCATCAAGACTTATTCGATGTTATTTTTGAGGACGGTCTTTCTTTTTCAAATGTTGAAATAGCTCTTCGTATTTTCTTCAGTTTGATGGTCACAAACTGATCGGGAGAGCGATCCTTTTCTCAGCTAAAACGAATGAAAAACGATTTAAGGTCCACCATGCTCCAGGGAAAACGAAGTTCACTTATTTAGCCTGATGCGCATCGCAATCAGATGTCCTTCGGTAAATGCAGTTTGATGATATTGTTGAAGAATTTGCAAGGTAGAAATCAAGGAAGAAGTTTTTAAAAAGCTTTTCGATTGTTGCAATTGTTCTTATTTGACAAAGTAATTACTTTATTAGCTTGTAAATTAGTCTATTCACTTCCGTTTAAGTAATAAGTTATAAGTTGCGACTTTAAGACCTGTTAGTGCAGCCTGCAGTTGGATCTGGTATTACCAGTGCTGGTAATAACTAGTAACATCCAGTTACATTACATCCTAGTACAGAAGTACAAGTAACATACTGAGTCCTGTAAAGTACATTCACGCCATCTGTCAACTGTGGACAGGAATTCGTTTAGATACCTATAGCCTACATATAGCGTATAGGGCCTATATATTATGATTATGAAGGGCAGCATATGCTTTAAAGTAGACTGTTTAGTAGACAAATGCGATTCCGCCTCCTTTTCTGCAATTCTTTTTAGTGTTTAACGTATACCTCTAAGAGTGATGCCGCCCCTAACGATCAACGGAAGCCAAGCCGACTTGACCAAAGTGACGGATGCTTTCTTTCCTTCCTTTTCTTTCTTTGTTTCTCTCCTAATTTTTCATTTTTTATCCAAAATTCACTTTTTATATTTTTCTTAAGCCCTATTTTGCCGCCCCTGCAAAAGTGCCGCCCGGGGCGACTCGCCCCCTCTTCCCCCCTTCGGTACGCCACTGCACACTACACTGTCTACACACGACTGCAGTCTTCATTCTTCATGTTACTATTTAGTTTTTATATCTCTAACTTTCTGATGTTTTGGGGGTAGCATAATTAGTTCTATTTTCAACTATTTTAACAATTATGCTGTCTTTTTTCAAATTTTATAATCTTCTTATTACTACTATGTTTTATATTCTCTCTCGACTTGTTCACCAATGCGCGGTTCCCTTTTAATTTTTGAATTAAAGAATATTAATAATAACAATAATAATACTCGGTCTGCTGTGAAAGAAAGAATGTTAAGAATGCAGTCGCTACTTTTAAAGAATACAGTCGTTTACTTTTAAACATAAAACGACTTTTAATTAAATTGAAAGTTTAATTGCATCAATTTAATAAATAGGTGATGAAGCGTTAGAGAGAGACCGATCCATTGAATATCTACATAAAAAAAGTAAGCCAGTAACGACTGTGACGGTGGAAATGGGACTGAAGAGGTTTGAACTGCAGATAATTCTATTGTCAATTTTTTAACGAAACCGATTTAATAGCTGTGTGTAAGCCTGTGCACTTACTACAATCTCAGATGCTCAGTGAGTGAATTTATGGGCCAGCACACTGTAGCAGACGTTGGTCATTAGAATTATTTTGGACTAGCTGTTGGTGCAAAGTTAATTGATGCAGACATATTTCGATACTACGAACTTCTAAATTTAGATTAGCAGTTGTTGTTTCTTTAAGTGGTACACAAATAATCTGCTTCACTTCGTTAAACATACCAATGCCTTTACTTAAACCTCAAACGATACGCTGTGAATCTGTTAAAATAAGAAAGTAGTATCAAGAAATTTGATTCCGTGATTATCTGAAACTTCATGCCTCTGGTATCGCCCTGTAAGCCTACCCATGCATAGGTTCGCATTACGCACCCCTATGGAAAATCCTGGGTTCGCCACTGGTTACTGTCAGAGCTGGAAACAGGAGAGAATTCCAGCGACGAGGCAGATACAGGCGCCGATAACACAGAATGCAAACGACCAGTTCAGGCTATACTGATGCTTTAATCCAAAGATGACGAAACCAATCACCATGAAGACAACTAAAAAAGACAACAGCAACAGATAGACAACTGAAACAATCCTAAAACAATCCTAAACACTATCCATCATAGAGTCACCTACCCTGCCTGCCTGACCCTTGGATCTGGATCTGGAATCGATTTTGACCTTACTTGCCTGTCGATTTCAGTTTGACTGTGTGCCTGTGATTAAGCTTTACGGGTGTGCGGTAACCCACCACCGGTAACTCTTCTATTTAGGCTATCTATGCGCTAATCTAGTATTCATTAAATTTTCTAAATTAATTTTAACGCCATTTTGGGAGATTTTCCAAAATCATCATTTTAAGTGTCTAGATAACTAACAGAGTGACTGGTGAACCGCAAAGGTTCACCAGTCACTCTGTTGCAGAGTAAAGCAGGGAGGCGACCTGACCGACGTGTCTCGTGAGCGTAGACTCGGATCCGACCTGGGCTGGTGAACCAAAGTCCTCCGTGCCCACCTTCACGTGGTGCGGACTGTTGGTACCCTTCCAAAGGAAGGGGAACTGTTGGTACCCTTCCAAAGGAAGGGGAACGAACGGGCACGGCAGGCAAAACCAGAGGAAGGCAATGGCAAACCACCTCTGTTAACATGCCAAGAAAATCGTCATGACACACACCAAACCACGCCGATGGTCGCTGATGGTAGGACTCCCAGGCCAGAGCGCGACTCAAGGGCTACTGGGGTAGTAGCAAGACGGCAAAGGAGACTGTGTGTCATGACGATCGCTAGGGCTCCTAGAGCCGACAGCACAAGACAAGACAGATAACTAACTAACGAAGTTACTTAATCACTAAGTAACTAAAAATAACTTACTAACTAACTAACAGTGTTAGTTAGTTATTAGTAAGTTTTTGCTAACTACTAATTAATACTTGCAACTGCAGAAAAGAACACAGAGAGAACTAATAACAGCACAAATTAACACAACTGAAATGCAACAGAAAATAAGCAAATCTTAACTGTGCATCTAAACTAAAGGACATCAGTGACATTATGTACATAATTCTATCAGAATTAGTAGCGTTACAGGACCCCAACCAATTTTTAGCGACACGGGAGTATACCTACACCGTCAGCCTGCTCTAACCTAGTTTTTGCCTTTCATGACCTTTCCTGGACTTACCAACAATAATGTTCCAAATTACATATAGGTAAATTTGCCGCTTTATATTATGGTAATGGCATTGATAATTCAAAATTTACATAGCGCCACTTTAACTTTAGAATATTACATATAAGATCCATCCTCATCCCGGTGCCTAAACGCGAGGGATTGGATCTGGCTGACCCTAATAACTTTAGGCCTATACTCCCTATAGCTAATGTGTCATTTATCTCTAAAATTATTTAAAAGGTAGTAGCTATACTCAGCTTACTGTCCACCTTGATAAGAATGACCTTTTACCAACATACCAGTCGGGCTTTCGGAAAGGTCACTCTGCTGAGACCTTGTTGGTACGCCTCATCTCGGACATTTATGGGGCCATTGATAAGTCACAGGTTACTCTATTGGCACTATTCGATGTAAGCGCTGCATTCGATACAGTTGATCAGGCTATTCTTTTGACACGCCTCTCTACCTCCTATGGTCTCCCTGGAAATTCTTTTGACTGGCTACCTCATACCTCCAGGACCGCTCTTGCATTGTGGCTTGTGGGTCTGCTAGGTCACCCATGGGTTCCTGCTCCGTTTGGGCTGCCCCAGGGCTCTGTTTTGGGTCCCCTATTGTACATACTCTATACTGCTGACCTTGGTCCCCTCTTGGCGGCCAGTGCAGTCTTAAGTCAGTCCTACGAGGATGACCTCCAAGCGTATGTCCATGCACTGCAGCAGCTCGCCATCGGCTGCTGCTGCTGCAGTTCGAGAGAACACCAGGGTCGTGGGGAATTTGGAGTCCTGGATGTCCTCAAACCGTCTACGGTTGAACCCGGCAAAGACCCAATATATCTGGTTTGGTACGTGCCAACAGCTTGCAAAAATTAACCTTGAGGCTCTGGCACTTGAATTCCCCTGGGTTTCCTTTGCCTCCTCAGTACGGGATCTTGGTGTAATTCTGGATAAAGAGCTGACATTCATGCGACATACTAATTTGCTTTGTCGGGACTGTTATTATCAACTTCGTCAGTTAAGGGTAGTCTCCCGAACTCTGACGCAGGCGGCTCTTCCACCCTGGTCCATGCGTTTGTGGTTTCCCGTCTGGACTATTGTAGCGCCCTCCACGCTGGCCTCCCAGCTGCCCGCCTTGGGTGCTTGGACCGAGTTTTGCGTGCAGCCGCACGTCTTATTGGTCGCGTCCCCAGATTTGGCCATGTTTCTCTTTATATCCGGATGTTCTGCGCTGGCTCCCTTTCCCGCTGCGGATCGCCTCTAGGGTCTCTGCACTTATCTTATCTTATCTTATCTTATATGATTATTTATAAAGCGCCTCTCACAGCATAGACTATTCAGAGGCGCTCCCAGCGTGTCAGCCCCGAGGGAAAAGAAATGTCTTTAGGCAGCGGAGAGAAGAAGGCGAGATCCCAAGCAATATCTTGCTACGGAGAGAGGGGGCAGGTCATTCCAAAGGGAAGGGCCAAGGATGGCAAAAGCACGATGCTGAGCCATCGAAGTCCTTGCGCGAGGGACAAGCAGATCAAAGCGGTCAGCAGACCGAAGAGGGCGGGAAGACAGAGCAGATAGAGGTTTGCGCATTAGGTCACAGAGGTATTTAGGAGCTTTTCCCAGCAGAGTCCTAGAGACCAGGAGAAGAACCTTGTATTGGATGCGGGAAGCAACAGGAAGCCAGTGAAGTACATCAGTCATAAAGGTAGTTATGTGAGAGAAGCGAGGAAAACGGGCAATGAGCCTGGCAGCCGCATTCAGAACAGACTGCAGAGATGAAAGGCGCGCTTTAGGGAGCCCAGCAAACAATGAATTGCAATAGTCAATGCGGCAGCAAATGAGGGCATGAACCATAGTAGTGAACACTGAAGGAGAAACTGATCTTCTTACAGCCCTCAAACGCCTCAGATGATAGAAACAGGAACGTGTCAGGTGGGAGAGGTGTTCAGAAAACGAGAGGGTACTATCAATAGGGTCTCTGCACTGGTTAAGCGTTGTCTGGAAGGACTTGCCCCCCCCCCCATCATACCTGCGGGAGTTGTGTCGCCCTACCTCAGGAATCTTGCGGCGATCTGCTCTTCGCTCGGCTGACCAGGCCGAGCTATTGTTCCCCGCACGCGGACAGCCATTATGTAGCGCCGTTCTTTTTCGGTCGCTGGCCCCGCAACCTGGAATGGCCTTCCTGTTGCACTCCATCTGGTCCCTATGACTCACTCTACCTTGTTTCTTGCAAACTTGAAAACTACTCACTTTAGCCGTGGTTGGACTAGGAGCGCTCCTGAGTAGATCACCTTGAAGGGGCGCTATATAAACGCTCCTTAATAATAATAATAATAATAATAATAATAATAATAATAATAATAATAATAATAATAATAGTAATAATGATAATGATAATGATAATGATAATGATAATGATAAGGATAAGGATAACGATAACGATAACGATAACAATAACAATAACATTAACAATAACAATAACAATAACAATAACAATAATAATAATAATAATAATAATAATAATAATAATAATAATAATAATAATAATAATAATAATAATAATAATAATAATAATAATAATAATAATAATAATAATAATAATAATATATGATCTTGCCTAACTTGCTTTGTTTACCTCCGTGAAAAATTCATACCTGCTGCAAAATCCAGAGCGGCAAACATCTTGAGTTGAAAGCGTTTGTTGGTGACGTTGGAGAACTTGTATATCAAGATGAAGATGAGACTAACAATCAGCAGGATCAACGCAATGGTCATCATACCCTGCGTTGCTTTAAACCAGTCTGCGGCGACAAAAACAACACAGCTGTACGCCAAGAAATAGCTCACAGCAAGGTGAATTTTCAGGGTATAGGTCTAAGAACGTGAATAGCATAGCATACTAAAAGTCCCAATCTTTCTGGAGCTCTTTCCGAAATCCAAGACGGCTTCTCAAAATGGCCGTCATTTTCCGTTGTTATCATTTAAACCCATAAGTTTTCATTGAATGTATATACTACTGTACATGTTTTGTCATCGTCTGAGATAATGAATGTACCTTGTGTTACCTGTAAAGAAACATCACCTAAGACAGTTGAAGTTGGGCAAAGGAACGCAGAACACTTGTATTGTCAAGAACTGATCGGGAACTTTTAGTATGGTATTCTTCTCATGTTGCTAGACCTATCCTGAAAAATTCAGCTTGTTATGAGGTATTTCCAGCTTTTAGCACATTATGATCTAACGCTCTTGGACTAATAGTCCTGAACTACAGTCACGTTGCTTGAACTTCCGTCAAACCAAAACAACGCTGTCTTGGCGCAAAAATATTTCAGTACAGGTACAAAAAGTGATTGTGATTGCCAGAGGCGCCGGCTGCGTGATGCACTGGACGCACGAGCGTCCACTCACCAAGTCAAATCGACACAAGGACTAGGCATCGCATAGATATTTTTGACAATCTCAATTTTGATTTACCATACAGCATGTATAAATACTATCAAATGATATAAAATTATGCATGTGTTATACCGTACTTTCATGAGTCACTCTGAGTCATTTTCAATGGCGGCGATCTTGTTTCATTCATTCAATCATTCATTCATTCATTCATTCATTCATATAAAGCGCCCCTTCAAGATACCTACTCAGGAGCGCTCCCAGTCCTGCCACGGTTAAAAAGGAAAGACTTAAGTGATTCATTAAATGCAGGCAAATTATTCAGAGGTAGTAGGCGGTAGTATAGGAGGCGTCTCATCAGGGAACGCTACCTCCAGAAGACAACCACTTCATAGAGCAGCAATGCCGCTAGGCCGATTCTCGCCTCTTCGCCGCTGTGCAGAATCTTCAGGGGCATGTCCTGCATGATCTGCTGCCGCCGATCAAACGCACTGACCACTTCCTGCGCCCACGAGTTCATGATCTGGAATTCCCGACCGCTGGTAGCTTGGCTAGAAAAACGTTTAGCATCAGGGTGCTTTATGACGCGGCATCAGATGCGCAATGGATAACAAATAATATAAATGAGGTATATTTGAGACAGATATTAGTAGCTGATACCAACATATAATTAGATGTATATAATCTGTATAAACACGCCTAAGTTGCCGTACACCAAAAAGCGGTCCGCGGTTGGTTCCAATAAAGAATATTCTATTAGGATATCTATTTGCCTTAGTTATAGTAACATTATTATTAATAGACCTATCTTTTGTTCGATTTTCTCTTCTTTCCTCTTGTGTTACTTCTATATTATATTAAATTATCTCATTTTCATCTTTCATTTTTTTTCATTTTTCATATTCATTTTGCATAATTTGTCATGTTTTGTCATATTTTGTGATAATTTTCTTTTCATCATAAAATTGCCTTTGTTTGTATACTTCGGTTCTGATTACTCTGTTTCTTGACTTTGATAATTATTTGACTAAGGTATACTGTCAAAACTGTGGTCGCAACTGTATCTCATTGTGGCGGACTGGCCACAGGTCTTGATTGTAGGTTTATTAATAATAGCTGTCTTGTTGACGCGTTACCCGGTGAAATAATGCATCAGAGGGCACCCGCGGCCGATGCGTAAATGGTAGCGTTAACGTGATATTAAAGAAGCCAATATTTGAGTTTTAGCTTGTTTTTGCCATTTAAGCGATTCAAATTATTAATTAGAATAATATTAGACGTATTTCGGTCCAATATTTAATGTCTAGAGCTAGGGCGACGCTTAGTGTAATAGTTTGATTTCGATACCTTAGACACCTGTATTTGAAAAGGTATATATGGGCTAGTATATAAGTATGGAGGCCCGAATATATTTTACGTGCGAGACCATAGCTTGCAGATAGATGCAAATAGATACATAGACCCTGCCTCACGGTGCGTTGCTTATATCGTAGAGTGGCGATGTGTGCACTCTGCATATACAGCGATACGGTTCTTTAGTGTCGTTGGTTACCGGCTAATCAGTGCGCTCCCGAGTGACAGCCGCTCCAAAGGCGGTCTGACCAGTGCTGGCAAAGCGTCGATCCAACGGAGTAAGGGCCCGCTCTGTTGTAGATCGCGAGCAGTACCGAGTCTGATCATGGAAGGCTGATTCGGGGAAAGACCGATCGTGAGAGATAATGGCTCACAGGTCTGTATCGGTAAAGACGGGGAAGGACCCCGCAGATAAACAGGTCTGTGTCAAAAGACGGGGAAGCAGACCCCGTAGATGTTCGTTTCGATATATACTGGAAAGACCGGTGGATGTCTGGTTTGATACATACGGAGAAAGACCGATCGTGAGAGATAAAGGCTCACAGGTCTGTGTCGGTAAAGTCCGGGGAAGGCGACCTCGGCGGTTCCGTTCGATAGATAGACGGGAAAGGTCCCGTCGGTGTCTGGTTCGCTGGTGACTGTTCGATAGTCCGGGGAAAGACCCGGCGGTTCCGTTCGATAGAGACTGGAAGCAGCCCCAGTCGGTGGCCGCTCGATAAAGACGGGAAAAGATCCTGTGAGGTGACATTTCGATACATACACGGGCAAAGACCCGGTGGTAGCCGTTAGAGATACACGGGCAAAGGCCCCGCAGTTGACCGTCAGAGATACACGCAGAAAGGCTCCGCAGTTGACCGTCAGAGATACACGGGCAAAGACCCGGTGGTAGCCGTCAGAGATACGCGGGCAGAGTCCCAGCTGTTGACCGTCAGAGATACACGCGGAAAGGCTCCGCAGTTGACCGTCTGAGATACACGGGCAAAGACCCGGTGTTCGTGATAACTCAGTTCAAGTATCGTCCATATAAAGTTAACCAGTGCGATCCCGAGTTACAGCAAAACTAATCACTCTTGGGTGTTGGATTGACCGCCGATTCGACAGGGTTGGGGCCCACCCTGCCGTTAGATCGCGAGCCGGTCTGAATCCCGATTGTGGAAGTTTAACAGGCTGAGTAAACCTCGGGGAGAGACCGATCTTGACTAATACAGAAAACACAGGTCTTTATCGGTAAAGACGGGGAAGCAGGCCCGTTGGTGACCGCTCGACGTGTACCGGGAGAGTTACCAGGTTGATTCCGTTCGAAAGTACGGGGAAGCAGACCCCGTTGGTGACGGTCGATAAAGACGGGGCAAGACCCCGTTGATTCCGTTCGATACACAGGTCTGTATAAAAACGGGGAAGGCAAAGCCCCGATGGTGACAGTTCGATATGTACGGGGAGGGTGACCCCGTTGGTTCCGTTCGATAACATCGGGTAACTACCTGGCCTTTCTTTTAACTAGCGGGACTAGCCGCAATCTCTCAACTCGCGGTCAAATCGAAATATTATCTCAACTACACATAAAAGCCTATACATATTAGAGTATACAATTCACAATAAACAATAATACATTTATACGCTGAATCATAAGTCGCGGTCTACCACAAGTTTCTTCCTTTGGATGTTTTACTTCCGTCATAGTTACTTCCGCGGTTTTCCCGCATATCTTTCTTTGGCCTACCTAACTCCGGTCTACCCGCAAAATCTTGGCTCGCGGAACTAACTGTAAACTTCCTAGTTCGGGGAACTGCCCGTACAATCTGACCGTGGTTCGTTCAGGTGCGTGGAAGACAGGAAACTTCCCGCAGTGGGAAGTGAAAACACAGGTCTGTGTGAAATGATGGGGTAACAGTACTGATAGTTACTCCACTGGTGCCGTTAGTAGAATCGAGTCTGTGTACTCAGAAATGAAGCCTACGAGTCTGTGAGCTCCCGGGAAAACACAACCGTGTAAAAGGTTATGTAAACCGGGTTGGGATACGCCGCAACGAGAAGATACAGCGGGCCAGATCCCTAGGTGGAGAGTACGCGAATTCCAGGTAAACAGAGATTAAATCAGACCAAGAGGAAGATATTAGCCTCAAAGTTCGGGTCGGGTAGTCGGGTACCCAGGTCCGAAAGAGACAAGTCCGCGTTTTGCTAGCCGAAGTTAAGCTAGTCAGAGTCCCTAGGTGAGGAGTACGATAATCCCATGTATGAAGGGAAATAATAAAGCAGACCAAGAGAGCGATACGTGAAAGTCCGGGTAGTCGGATATCCGGTTAGAATTATATTTGCTTGTCGCAACACACAGCTCTGAGAACTGACTGAAGTGCGAGGCTGGGCCCCCTCGTGCGTAGGTCGGAACGAAGTTCTGTGTGTAGATAGCGAAGGTTAGAAAGAGGACCTTCACTATCAGAGTGTCGTAGATACCTTTACCGTTATCTGTCGAAGCAGAATTTATTACTGTGTTGGTCGACAATTGCCAACACAGAAGACGGGTAAGGAAACTTACTCCGTAAATGTGGTGCATGACAATATACGAGTGAGGCCGGTATGCCCTGCACGGATATGGAGCGAGAGATACGTACGGTGGGAAGACGTATGGACAGGTGCCTAGACGACATGACGTAGAGAGTTACCTTTGACAGTTGCCCAATAGACCGGTGTCTGGGACAATGTTACGTAAAGACTTGTCACATGTATTCCTTGTTCCTGATACGTAGAAAACGTTTGGTGTCCCTTATAAATGGCGATAGTTCGAGTCACGAGATGTAGAATGGTACGTCAAAGTTAAGATCAGGTGGAGAGTTGGAGGAAGCCCGTAGCTAAGAAGGCACACAAAAGAGGAAGACTCCTGCTGGTAAGAGAACGAACCCTGTTCTGAAGGACGGCCATCCTGCAGGACGTTGCCCATCCGGCGACCGCGGAAGAAGCAGAGTCAGACCCAGAGATCGAACTGTATAGTGTTGCCTGTCTTAAGCGGCCAATCCTGAATCTCCCCTGATAGTAACGTTCACTATGGGCAGAGATAGAGAACGGCCATTTTACGTTGTAAATAGACAAGGCAGTGACTCGGGGGTGGCTCCAGACGGGCAGTGGGCTGGAGTCACCACCACCACGGAACCACCCGCCCGGCGCAACGAGAGTGCAGGCGTCCGGGCGGGCGCAGAACGCCACATCATCAGCATAACTTAGCTTAGATCTGTGTGACACTCTAAACGTTGACTGAAATGTGAATCAGGGACTAGGGGTCAGGGTGGTATAAGCTTTTAGCTTTTTCCTGGCTTCCTGTTGCGCAGTGATTGATATGTTTTTTGTCATGACTTGTACTTTGTTTTTCTGGACGCAATAAACAACAATAATATTAAAGTCAGTGGCGTACGGAGCTGAACTGCCGCCCGGGGCCAGGGCCCAAAATGCCGCCCTTGGTCACTTAATTTTCAATATGCTATTTTCTCTAAGATATTGCATGACGATCGTGTTACATCTACAATTTTATTTGATACAGTTTATAACCTTTTTCTTTACAACTTTTTGGATTTGTCACTATCACTGTATTTTGTAATCGTCCTTTTTAGCTATATACTTAAATCTATTTTATTAGATACGGTAATTAAACATTTCAGGGCATGTTCTGAGGAAAATTTATCACTGCACATGGCGAGCAGCACCTGAGCGCATACAAATCATAAATAATTATTAGGCCTAATTACAATTCATTTTTCACACAAACAGCGGTTAACAGCCTTTCATCGTGGCACATTTGAAAGAATTCCTGACGCATTTTATTGCACGACTTGCGACTGTCGCTGACTCGTGCGTATACAGTACAGTGTACATACATGCATAGGGCCTACATATTAGGCCTATGTTGTAATTACCATTATTATCATTAGGCTAGGCCTATGCTATTAACGTTATCGTGCGAGCTTTTGGCGCGCAGTAGAAGTCTAAGTTTTAATAACAATCAAATTAAACAATTAAATATTGTATTTTATTTACCGGATAATAGTATAATATGTTCATAGTTAGTAAGCATTGTAAAACAACTGCAATCTGCAGCATTATTTCAAAAACGCAAAAGGAAAATGTTAATAGCGAGTAATCGAAATTGGAAACTAACTGAATACTATCAGAATACTACTAAACTCTGTTGAAAGGATAAGTGGTAATTTGAAAACCAGATCAATTTTAAAATTAATTATAAAAATTATAAAGAGTACTAAATCATAAGTGGTGAAAGGCTGGGGTAGTGATATTGATAGTTTGTGATTAAATTTTATTCTAAGTCATTAATTCGTTAAGATACCTATTTATTTATTTATTTATTTATTCCGGATATTTCTATAGCGCCTCTCGAAGTCAACTACTACTCAGAGGCGCTCCCGACTACATCATTTGATACTGTGCCGGAATTTTCACGCCGAAGCGCCACGAGCAATTGCGAGTGAAGGACTTGCCCAAGGTCCGTACGCAGCGGCTAGAGTGGGATTCGAACTTGCAACCCTCCGGTCACAAGGCGCCGAACTTACCACTGAGCCACCACGCCCCACAAATATATAGCCTACATATAGCGTATAGGGCCTATATATTATGATTATGAAGGGCAGCATAGCAAAAAATATGCTTTAAAGTAGACTGTTTAGTAGATAAATGCGAATCCGCCTTCTTTTCTGCAATTCTTTTTAGTGTTTAGCGTTTACCTCTAAGAGTGATGACGCCACTAACGATCAACGGAAGCCAAGCCGACTTCACCAATGTGACGGATGCTTTCTTTCCTTCCTTTTCTTTCTTTCCTTCTCTCCTAATTTTTCATTTTTATCAAAAATTCACTTTTTATATTTTTTTCAGCCCTATTTTTATCGCCCCTGCGAAAGTGCCGCCCGGGGCGACTCGCCCCCTCTGCCACCCCTTCGGTACGCCACTGATTCAAGTTACCCCTACGTATTGAAGCACTCGCAGTTTCTGCCTTCTGCTGTTTTGCATGTGTATAAAATTATCTCATAGACTTGTGGATTAAATGAGGCACCTGTAACACAATCAGTAGTACAGAGACGACCCTCAATTAACAACGCTGTTCTAATTAACCTTTCGCTTGGCCACTTAACACCTCAAACAGAATAATAATGATAATATAATAACAATCTGACATTCATGACGCGCCTAAACAAAATAACATCTTGCACGAAAGCGCGTTACAGAAAATACAGTTAGTCATAGTAGGGTCTACATCTTAAACAAATAAGTCTTAAGATTCAATCTGAAGATCGAAGGTGACGAGGACTTGCGGATAAAATCCGGGAGTTTGTTCCATTCAGTCGGTCCGGCTACTGCAAAAGCTCGATTTCCAAATTTTCTGAATGTTCGAATTATGGTGAAGTCACCTTGAGGTGACGATCGCAATCCTCGTTTGGCTTGAAGAGAACAACATGGAGTAACCAGTGAAGAGACGTATAGAGGAGATGAGTTTGTGTAGACTCGATACATTAGGAGACAGATTTTTAAGTGAATGCGAGCTTGCATGGGAAGCCAATGCAGTTCACGAAGGGTCGGGGTGACATGGTCTCGGGGAGTGAGATTTTTGACAAGCTTTGCAGCATAATGGAGAACACTGGTGAGTGGTTGAAGAGTAGATGCAGGAAGACCATAGAGGACTGAGTTGCAATACACGTAGTCGAGTCTGAAAATGACCTGGACAAGGGTGGACAAGGGTGTGAAGACATTTTTCGCTTAGGCTTTTCCTAACTTGCCGTATGCTTCTAAGATGGAAAATACAGGATTTCGTTATGGAGGAGATTTGAATATAATTTATCAGTTTCCACTGTAAAATTTATTTTCAATAGTAAATTCACTGTTGTTGTACAGTCTCTCTGGCAACTGAACTCCGATCTTCCCTGGACAGTTCCGTGGATAATTCTCGAAACAATATTCTAACACGACGGAGCGCTCGTGAATAATCTGGTGCCCTGCGCTTAGCTTTAGGATGAGTATTAGAAGTTTGGAGCGAAAAATTATGGCTGAGTTTTAAAATAGAAATATTCTTTCATCATGATAGTCAATCCTTACCTTGACTGTTATATTCGTGTGTATATGATGAGCATGTGGTCCAGAGTCCAATCGATCCATTCGAAACGAATTCCCATCCGACGCTTGAGAAACCGATAACGTAGAAGATGCTGGCGACAACCATCGACCAAAATGCGAACTCCGACAGACTGGAGGAGCTCCGCTCTATAGTTACAGTCGGCATCTTCTCTTGACCCAAGGAAATCGTTGACGAAAATCGTCGAAGTTTCGCAGCAATAAAAGGTTTGCCTCTGTATAGCGATGATATTATAATCAATGATCAGCGATACTTTGACTCGTTTTGAGACTTGGACTGAACATTGTCACAGACCTAAGATAGGCATAAGGCCGATTCCGGGACTGTCCAGGCGAAAATAGTACAGTTGGCAACCCTGAAACACATAGACGCATACATAAACACGCACACACGTACACATATATACGCACCAACGCCTACATACACACAAGGCATACACATGCAAACATATTAGGGCTGTTAACTTTTCATTTTGCGAAGCCGGGACGCCCGCAGAGTCAATCGATAATCCATTACCAATTTACCCTCTCCACATGACTGTATGCAACGAATGTTGCCTTGGCCTAATAGAGGATCTACGTACCGAAATAGTCGTTAAAGTTTACAGTACATAGAGCAGGCATGGGCAACTTATTTTAACAGAGGGCAGCCTAAAAGTGTAAAGGCAGCTCAGGGGCCGCATGCCAATCGCGGGCAAAATTTTGCAGATTCATTTGCTCCAGAAAATGAGACAATATTATTTTTATTCAAACAAGGCCTAAATATAGCAGAATGACGCCCTAAGATTTTAAGGGCAACTCAGAAGCCTTATGCCAATCGCGGGGTTATTTTTGCAGATACATTTGCCTCGGAAAATGAGACAATATTAATTATATTTAACAAAATATTGCGGAATAATCGTTATGTTTAAACTTTAAGTTTAAGCAAATGAAGATATTTTTTTAATAAAAACATAATTATCCTAATGCGTAGTCAATTTTCAAACAAAGTTGCTACTCTGGGAAAATCAAATAGCAAACACCAGCACTTTGCATTTGGCTCGTTTCACTGATTCGGCAAACATGGCTGATGCAAATACAAATATTTAACATTATGTATCCATTTGCTTGGCGTGCTGTATCTACTGATTAGTGTGAGATCTGACACTTCTTCTCACGACACAAATTCGGAATGTTTGCTTAAAGTTCGGTGGCAATTTGAAGTTCATTGGACAGATTGTCATCTGTTAGTCTGCATCTGTTTTAGCACTTTGTTAGTTTCATCTTTGAGAAGAACTGTTCACAAGTATAGGTGATGGGAAACGATGCAACCATTTTCAGGGCATGAAATCTAAATGAAGGGTAAGAATCCCGAGAAATGTACAGTTTCTAGAATTGAATCAGAGGTACCTCACGAAATTTCCTTTCCAACTCAGGAAGTTCAATCAATTCCATTTGTATGGAGTCTGGTGCTGAATGGTCATAAATGGAAAAGGGAGATCCAAACTTAGAAATCCAGCGCAGTGTAGTTTGAGTAGCCAAGCGTATCTTTCATATGCCTATTCCACAACTGTTTCCCATTCGATTTTGACGTTTTTTTCTTTGAATTGTACGTCGTCATTAGAGCTATCTTTTTGGTTTTGCATATCTTTTGCTAATTATAGCCGTTTTTGAGAAATCAAACAAAAACAATATTTTGAAACAAATTTTCTGTATTATTACACCAATTTTTCAATCTTTTTTGGTTTTTTAAGGTGAAGGTTCTTATAAGTATCCAGTCAGTCAGTCAGTCAGTCAGTCAGTCAGTCAGTCAGTCAGTCAGTCAGTCAGTCAGTCAGTCAGTCAGTCAGTCAGTCAGTCAGTCAGTCAGTCAGTCAGTCAGTCAGTCAGTCAGTCAGTCAGTCAGTCAGTCAGTCAGTCAGTCAGTCACTAAGACGCTTAAAAGTGAACCTGTACAGGTCGATATACTTGTTTACACACTGCTATAGAACCTATTCAGAACCGTGGTGTATATACTGTGATCAAAAATCAAGCGACATTTTCATCAGCCAACTTACGCTGTTCCGTTGCGTACTGAGCGAACAATAAGGATAGTCCCTATTTCATAACCGCAAAACTTTTCACTATCTATAGGACTGACTTTATGTGGCTTTATTTAGCCGAAAACATACCACTGTATTTATTATACTATTCGAAGTCGATGACCTGAGAGGGAACCCGCGACAAATGCTATCTAAACTGTGAACGGTAAAGTGATAATTGCTTAGGAACTACAATGTCTAAATCTAAGCTATTTGTTCTAATCTAATCTTGGGTCTTCTGTCGCTCTGTTTTTTAAATGCACAATCGCCGCTTCTACAGTGTAATTGGGAAAGTGGTAAAGAATATTAAAATTTTCATATTTTAAATTTCTTGGGTGTGTGTGACACTTTTGTTGTAAACGAGCTGGACTGTCAACCGACAGATTAGCATTCAAACCTCGCTAAGGGAGAAGGATTTTTATATCTGCTTCACTTGCGACACCTAGGGAACTACTTTCAGCTACAGAGAGTGCACTAGCCGTACCCACAGTTAATGGAATGGTCAGACGGCGAGGTATTGTTCTCGTTCAACGTCCTTTCGAGGCTGTATGTAGGTATCGTAATCGTAAACTCAAAATTTCTAGAGCGCCGCTGAACAACTACGCGCCGGACACCAGCTTATTCACGAGCGCTGCGTCGTATCAGAGGGGTTGTCCAGAGACGTCAAAGGAAGTTCCGAGTCCCGTTGCCAGAGAGACCAGAGGGAGTAAGAAGAAGAGCAACGGTTAAGACGGGTTTCGTTGAGGACGAGAAAGATGTCGTTGGCAGATGGCCAATCCGATTCAGTTACTGTCAGGGGCGTAGCCATACAAGGCGCGTAAAGTGCGCACGCACCCCCTGCCACATTCTACTTTAGAGCCCTATTCTTTCATTTTACTCTTAGCACACAAGTTTTAAATTTGGTAAATTCTTCCATCTGATGACATATTTAGTCAACGGTGTTCAAAATTGCTACAAGGCCCGTGTAGGTCTCAGCCTCTCTGCTGCTTGAACTATGATAGCCTGAATATGGCAGATGCTTCATCATACATTGTGCACACGGCCAAAGACGTTTGTAGCGTCTTGTCTGTCTAAGTCACCCTGATTTGGCGGAGTATTTGACCCCGGTCGATCTACAGTAGAAACGAAAGCCCAGATGTACATGAAGATACGTTCATTCGCATGGACACTAATATACAGTCAGATTCTCCCTTTCAGGCGTATAACCACTGCAAACAATTTAATGGTATATATATATATATCACTCAGCTCCAGCGCTAAGAAATGCCTGAAATGATATCTGCCTTGTTCGTCTGTCTTTCCGATCTTTCGCTCTCTCACTCATTCTCACTCTCTCTCTCTCTCTCTCTTTCTCTCTCTCTCTCTCTCTCTCTCTCTCTCTCTCTCTCTCTCTCTCTCTCTCTTTCTCTGTGTGTCTCTCTCGTTTTGTCCCGCTCTGTCTCTGTTGCAGTCTGTCTATTTCAATTTCTGTCTACAAGCCTTGTGGTCTGTGTGTACACACGACTGCAGTCTTCATTCTTCTTGTTACTATTTAGTCTTTATATCTCTATCTCTATGATGCTTTTTCGGGTAGCATGATTAGTTCTATTTTTCAACACTTATGCTGTCTTATTTCCAAATTTTATTATCTTCTTATTACTTCTATGATATGATCCATAGAAGTAATAAGAAGATATCATTGATATCTTCTTATTACTTCTATGTTTTATATTCTCTCTCGACTTGTTCACCAATGCGCGGTTCGCTTGTAATTTTTCAATTAAAGAATATTAATAATACTAACAATTACAATGCTCGGCCTGCTGTGAAAGAAGTCCTTCATGGTAAGAATACAGTCGCTATATTCAATCGTTTATTTTTAAACACAAAACGACTTTTAATTAAATTTTTAAGTTTAATTGCTTCAATTTAATAACTAGATGATGACGCGTTATAGAGAAACTGATCTATTGAATTTCCTTATAAAAAAGTAAGCCAGTAACGACTGCGACTGTGGAAATGGAACTGAAGAGGTTTCCACTGCAGATAATTCCATTGTCAATGTTGTTAACGAAAACGATTTAATAGCTGTGTGTAAGACTGTGTCACTTAATACAGTCTCAGATGCTCGGTGAGAGAATTTATGGGCCAGCACAGTATAGCAGACGTTGGTCATTAGAATGATTTTGGACTAGCTGTTGGTACAAAGTTAACTGATGCAGACAAATTTCAATACTACGAACTTCTAAATTTAGATTAGCAGTTGTTGTTTTTTTTTAGTACATAAGGAATCTGCTTCACTTCGTGAAACATTACTAATGTCTTTACTTAAACGACACGCTGTGAATCTGTTAAAATAAGAGAGTAGTATCGAGAATTTGGTTCCGTGATCGTCTAAATTGCATGCCTCTGGAGATCGCCCTATAAGCCCACCTATGCAGAGGATCTCTGAAGACAACGGCTTCGCATTACTCTCCCCTATTGTAAATCGTTCTAGCATGTGCGATGTTCGGCAGGCTGAACAAGATATGGAAATCAAACAACATAGCCATAAGAACCAAGATGAAGCTATACAGAGCTTTTGTCATTCCGGTGCTGCTGTATGGTTCGGAGTGCTAGTGCCTGCACAGGGAGAATGAGAGGAGACTGCTGGTGGGGGAAATGAGCTGGCTGCGAAGAATAATTGGCAGAAGTAGAAGAAACAAGATCCGAAATGAGGTGACCAAAGAGGAGCTGGGTCAGATGGAGACAATGGTGGACAAGATCAGGAAAAGAAGGCTTACATGGTTCGGGCATGTGACACGAATGGATGACAGGAGGCTTCCGGCCGCAGCTATGTACGGTCACGTAGAGGGAAAGCGAAGCAGAGGGAGGCAAACAAAGACATGGATGGACAATATAAAAGAAGACCTGAAAGCACAGAACATGGAGATGAGGGATGCTGTTGAAAAAATCAGGGACAGAGCTGTTTGGAGACTTCACGTTGAGGCCTCATCGTCGGCGCACGCCTGACGGAAGAGAGAGAGAGAGATTGTAAATCCTAGCTACGCCACTGTTTACTGTACGAGCTGGACACACGAGAGAATTCCGGCGACGACGCAGATACAGGCGCCGATAACACAGAACGCAAACGACCAGCTCAGGCTAAACTCATGCTTTGATCCATAGATGGCGAAACCAATCACCATGAAGACAACTGAAAAGACAACAGCAACAGAAAGACAACTGAAAAAACAACAGCAACAGAAAGACAACTGAAACAATCCTGAAACAATCCTAAACACTATCCATCGTATAGCCACCTGCCCTGCCTGTCTGACCCTTGGATCTGGACGTGGAATCGATATTGACCTTACTTGACTATCTATTTCATTTTGACTGTGTGGCTGTGATTAAGCTCTACGGGTGCGCGGTAACCCGACAGCGGTAACTCTTCTATTTAGGCTATCTACGCACTAAGTTAGGATTGATCAAGCTTTGGTCTAAATGAATTTTAATGCCATTTAGGTAGATTTTGAAAAGGCATTAAGTGTCTAGATGACTAACTAAGGAAATTACTTGATCACTAAGTAACTAACTAACTAAGATTGTTAGTGAGTAGTTAGTAATTAGTTTCTAACTACTAATTAACACTAACAACTGCAGAAAAGAACACAGAGGGAACAAATAACAGCACAAATTAACACAACTGAAATGCAACAGAAAATAAGCATATCTTAACTGTGATTTCAACTAAAGGACATCATTGACATATGTACACAGTTCTAACAGAATTAGCAGCATTACAGAACCCTAACCGAATTATTAATGGCACGGGAGTACCCTACCGTAAGCCTGCTCTAACCTAGTTTTTGCCTTTCATGACCTTGCCTGGACTTACCAGCAATATTTTTCCAAATGACATATAGCTACATTTTCCACTTTATATTATGGCAATGGCAATGATAATCGCAAATTTATATAGCGCCACTTTAACTTTAGAGTATTACCTATCTAATTTTGCCTAACTTGCATTACCTTGCCTCCATGAAAAATACCCACCTGCTGCAAAATCCAGTGCAGCAAACATCTTGAGTTGCAAGCTTTTGTTGGTGACGTTGAAGAACATATACGTCAAAATGAAGATGAGACTAACAATCAGAAGGATCAGTGCAATCGTCATCATACCCTGCGTTGCTTTGAACCAGCCTGCAGCGACAAAAGAAAAAACAGCTGTAATAGTCCTAAAAAACAGTTACGTTGCTTGAACTTCCGTGAAACCAAGTCAACGCTGTCATGTCGCAAAAATGTTTCAGTACAGGTTCAAAAAGTGGTGGGATTGTCACGACCACCGTTAAAAATGATGGTGAACAGAAACCACCTACACAATACAAAGTGATAGATTGGGAGAGGTCTTACGGCGTCTCATCAGGGTACGCTGCCTCCCAGAAAACACCCACTTAATAGCAGCACTGCCTCTTAGCCGACTCTTGCCTCTTCGCCGCTGTGCAGAATATTCAGGGGCATATCCTGCATGATCTGCAGCCGCCTATCAAACGCACACGCCACTTCCAGCGCCCACGAGCTCACGACCTGGAAATCCCAACAGCTGATTGCTTGGCTAGAAAGACGTTTTATCATCAGGACTAGTGGATCTGCCCGTCATTATGACGGTAGAGGTACTCATATAGGGAGGGAGTGAAGGAGGGTGGAGGGAGTAACAGCGGGAGGGAGGCATAGACAGACTTACTAACCGTTGTTTGTCTGTGTGTCAATCCGTCTGTCTGACCGTCCGTCCGTCTGTCTGGCTTTGCGTGTGTATAGGCGTAGACTCTGGGGGCAGCCGGGGCACGTGCCTCTCAATAATTGAGTTTGACTGTACAGTGTACACCCAGTGCGACAAGTGTAGAATAAATAACCAAATGCCCGCAATGTTTTGTACAAGTTTACGCCAGTGCTCCGTAGTATCTAGGGTTCGTGGGCGGGGCCAATTTAGGCCGCATGTAGGCGGCTTCGTATGCGCAATGGGTATCAAATAATATCAATGGGGCATAATTGAGACAAATATTAGCAGCTGATATCAACATATTATTAGATGTAGGCCTATTATAGTCTGTATAAACACGTTTAATTCGTTCCAATAAACAGTATTCTACTTTATTCTAAGTTATGCCTATGTATTGAAGGACGTCGCAGTTTCCGCTTTCTTAGATCAACGCTTTCTGCTGTTTTGCATGTGTATAAAATTAACTAATAGACTTATGAATTAAATAAGGCACCTGTAACACAATCAGTAGTACAGAGACAACCCTTAATTAACAACGCTGTTCTAATTAACCTTTCGTTTGGCCATTTAACACCTCAAACAGTATAGTATATCAGTTTCCACTGTAAAATCTATTTTCAGTAGTAAATTCACTGTTTGATGGAGAGTCTCTCTGGCAACTGGACTCTGGACAACCCTTCTGACGTGACTAGGCTGAAGCCCTGCGCTTAACTTTAGTGTAGTGCTTTGGTAATTTGAAGTTTACGATTATGATAAATTAAGGCTCAGTTTTAGAATATAAATAATCTTTCATCACAACAGGCCCGGCCCTAGGACAAGGCGAACGAGGCAGTCGCCTTGCGCCCCAGGCTTTCTTTCATGGGCCCCGCGCTGCTGGCTATAATTTTTTTATTGTGATTAAATTGAACGCTGACAACGGTAACGTCGCTAGCAAAAAATACTGGCAGTCAATTTGCCGCGTGAATGTGATATGGTGATTTAAGAGGTAGCGAGCCTTCGAATACTTCTGACCGTTTCTGTCACTGTATAGTGTATACTTCTGGAGAACGAACTTAAGCTTTCGAAATTAACACTTATCAAAACCTACGTACATGCGATCAACGATGCTTCAAGAATGGCTCACTAACTTAGGCCTATATTAGCTATTTTGTCAATTGAGAATTATGTGGATAATGACCTGGACTAAAACGAAATCATTGCGAATTGTGCATCCATCAAAGGGGATTCGAAGCTCGAAAGATTTCCTTGTGAATAAAAACATTTTAGAAGATAGAACCCACGCTGTTGTCTATAGTGACAAAAAAACGTCAGTTAGAAGGATGCTAAAATATTTTAATTATTAACATCCTTTTTCAGTTGTCAGATATTCAAATAATTAAATAAAACATAATTTTTGCTTTCGTAGTAAAATACTAGGTTTATGAGCCTGATTTGCATTTTGTGTTCATTAACCCATTTAATTTCGATTTTGCATATGGCATTGCCAATACCGCTTTGGCAGGAAATCAACTCTGCAATGCCATGTTTTTGCTTCGGGCCCGCTCATCGCTTGCTGCCTTGGGCCCCGCACACCCTAGGGCCGGGCCTGAATCACTATAGTCAGTCCTTACCTTGACCGTTATACCAGTGTGTGTGTGATGAGCACGTCGACCAGAGTCCAAGCGATCCATCCGAAGCGAATTCCCATCCAACGCTTGAGAAACCGATTACGTAGAAGCAGCTGGCGACAACCATCGACCAAAAGGCGAACCCCGACAGACTGCGAGGGCTCCGCTCTATAGTTACAGTCGGCATCTTTTCTTGACCCAAGTAAAACGTTTACGAAAATCGTCGAATGACTTGAATGCTGGCAGAACTGAAAGGTTTGCCTCTGTATTATAATCAATTACCAGCGATGCTTTGTCTCGTTGTGAGACTTGGACTGAACATTGTCACAGAACTATAGGCATAAGACCGATTCCGGAACTGTTCAGGCGAATCCGGGACGGTTAGAAGCCCTGAAACACATAGACTCATACACGAACACGCACACACATACACATACAAATGCGCACACACCGGCATACACATGCAAATACATTAGGGCTGTTAACTTTTCATTTTGCGAAACCGGGACGCCCGCATAGTCACTCGATATGCCATTACCAATTTACCCTGTACTCAACCCCATGAGTCATGACTGTATGTAACGAATGTTGCCTCCACCTAATATATGATATGCCCGCTGAAAATAGTCGTTAAAATTTACAGTCCGTAGAGGATAGATGACTAACCTAACTATGCCCCTTATTCTGTTAACCGGATGTTCAAGTTTAGTGTCGAAAACAAGAACAACATTTGGTGAGGTGGACATTTATATCAAGTTCCGGGACAATTTTTGGGATCAATCCGGGACACGGGACGCACAAGGATGATTCAGGGACTGTCTAGGTGAATCCGGGAGGCTTGACAGACCTAAGGCACACAGACATTTGCAAAAATTAATATACTATAAAATGAAATTATTTCAGAAATAGGCCCACATGTTGAAATGTCGACCAATGAAAAAGCATGCGTTAACAACATTCGCTTTCATTTTCTGTTATGCTTAATTCTCCGGGAAAAAGAACAGCAACGAAAGAGCAGCGTGTCACATACAATCATACACGAGCGAGTGCATCATCATCATCATCATCATCATCATCATCATCATCATCATCATCATCATCATCATCATCATCATCATCATCATCATCATCATCGTCGTCGTCGTCGTCGTCGTCGTCGTCGTCGTCGTCTTCATTATCATCATCATCGTAATCATCGTAATCATCGTAATCATCGTCATCATCATCATCATCATCATCATCATCATCATCATCATCATCATCATCATCATCATCATCATCATCATCATCATCATCATCAGTTCCTGACGCCATCCAATTCACGGCGATAGGTACGAATAAATTATCTCCCGTGACCTCGGTCATTTGTCAAGTCTATAGTCCAAGTGATGTTACGTTTTCATTTATAGGTCTTATTATCTATCCAGCGTAGTCTTGGTCTGCCTTTGTTTCTTTTTCCTTCGAATCTAGCATGGCTGTTGTGAAACAGGAAGCGCGGTAGATTCGAAACTTTTGTCTCGCGTTGATTAATCAATTATATTCCACCCCGCTTTGGTCTGCATTGATAGGCCTAACTCAGGGATGGCGAACCTATGGCACGCGTGCCCAAAGTGGCACGCGTTGAAAATTTTAGGGCACGCGGAATTCAGAACGTCTCCAAAATTTCAAACTTGGAAATACAAAATCCCTGTACGAATCCAGTTTCGTTGTTGAAGGGTTTAATTTTAATTAACTTCATTTAAAACGATCTTTGATTTAACGTCTTTATTTCATTTTTACGCGTTGTTAACTAAAAACTATATGAGAAAAATAATTGCATAGGCCTACTGTGCAAATTTCCGAGTGCCACGCGACGGTATTTAAAAAATGATTAGCAGCATTTTGGCACGCACCTTAAAAAAGGTTCGCCACCCCGGCCTAACTGAACCTTGTTAATCAACCCGGTCACTCTAGACAACAGGTCCGTTTGGCTACATTTAGTTAGAGTGCATTTCCCAAGCACCCTTATGTATGCGGTTACCGATTCGCCTCCCCATGGTGGGTTATTTCAGAGATTCAAATCTCGGGTTATTACAGTCCGTACTAGGGGACCTTAAACGACGTAACACCCTTTCAAACGGGCAGCGTTCATGAAGGACCTCACCCGATCGATTCATTTAAGAATGAGCAGGATCGAGGCCACATGATCACAATAGAAAAACGTGTTTGACCTACATTTAAACATAAACTCCAGTGAATTTACATAGACCTTGTATACATGCTAGTGCCATGTTCGAGACTAACTATAAAGTGTAGTGTTACAGAATTTTCGACTTCACGATTGCAATTACGACGTGCCGTTAACAAAGGTGATAGCGTCAATCTCCTCCTTTATCCAGACTTGGGACTGGCACTACCAGAGGACGGGCAGTGGCGGATTGCAGTCGACGAGGCGATAGGCTTGGTCAGCTATTGTTTAATGTCATTGTGTCATAACAAAGAGGATTGACGTAGCGTCGTCGTTATCTTCTTCTTCTTCTTCTTTCTCTTTCTCTTCCATTCCTCTTCTTTTTCTTCTTTTTCTTCTTCTCCTCGTCCTTCTCGGTGGTTTATTGGTTGGAAATTAAAGATTGGATTTATTGTTTTCTCTCATTATCAAGTCTTCTGCATACACGGAAGCTCTTACCCCGCGGATAAAACCCAGCATCCACTCGTGGACCTCGTTGATTTGCAAAACCTGCTTGTCCCCATGAATTTTTGAGAGCATGCTCAGTTTACTTATCGGCATTGTCAAAAATGAGAGGCACTTTTACAACAAATGCTGTTTCTCGCTGTTTCTATGACTCAGACTCCCTGTTTTTACTTTTCTTTATCAAATTATATTCCTCTACTAAAACCGTTAAGCTTTGAGACTATATTTGGCTGAAATTATGTGAGAATTCTTGCTCTATTCCAAATTCCGATTAACTCGACAGCCGTGGCATTCAAACTCTCTGACAACGTCCTCTTCAATACCTTTTGATGATGAAAAGAGCCTGTAGTGTGTGGCCTCCGGTAGGCAATACATTGATTAATAGGAAGGGTTGCTTCTATAGGTGCCCAATTAACTAGATTTCTGTCTCCCACCTTGTCGCAGGAGGGCAAACCAATTGCACTGGTAGCTGAAATGCAGCACATAATGTCATTATTATTTTCTGTTGCAGGTATACGTAACATTACATAACAAGGGTTTTAAGTGGTTCAGAAAACGTGTAGTCTGTGTTAGAACCACAGCAAATAATCCTCGAAAGTTTAATAGCCCAACTCTCCTAGCTTCTTCTTAAAAGCTTTGATAGTGTCCACTGAGACAGTAGTATCATCCAAACTATTTCACAAGTCTACAACTCTTGCACTGAAGAATTTCTAACCAAATGCTCCTTTCGGCTTCTTGAATAATTTATACCTGTGTCCAGAGTTGCCGAGTTTGGTGTTAATTCAAAGAACCTCTCGCAAAAATGACATTTACGGCATCAACGTTATTAGAAATGCAATTTAAGAACAAAGTGTATGACAAAATGTCTTTATTTATCTCTCACGCTGTCTAAAACATTTCTCTAGAGTCTAGACAGTTAAATGCTATGCATTTGTACTTTTCATATAAACACACAAAACTATTACTACCGCTTAAAGCCCTAGGTTTTAGGTTTGGCGGTTTCCCTCGTAGAATGAAGTGACCAACGACTGTAGGCGGTTCAAGTAAGCATCTGTCGGCCAATGGGCGTTGATTTCATTTTGGTTTACACATCTTACAAGCATAGGCTGCTGAATTTAATTATATGCATAGCCTAGGCAACATCGTCCGCTTTGTGGAATGGAGGCGAGGCGCAGGGACGGTCGGTCGATCGGTGGTAGCCCCCACCCTAGGCCCTTCACCCTCCCTCTGGCCCTCTAGCGGTCGGACGGATGGATGGAGATGCATCGCTAGGGCAGACTAGACCCGACAGGGCATACCCCGTACAGGCCCTACCTCGATCAATTGACCACTTGTATATATATAACCGAGCTGTGGGTCGACTAATTTGTGTATACGAAAGCCAGGTAAGCTGGCTAGAGGTCATACCTGTACTTCTAGAATGTATACAAGTTGTTCCAATTATCCAAATTTACCCCCCCATACACTCATATTACTATGGAGTTCATTGCTATGAAGATACTTACAGGGTTGAGAAACAAGTCTGTAGTTTCTATATGCGATTAGATTGCCATGAACAAATACGAACTTACTATTGTGGTAGATGGCGATCAAGAGGAAGCCATACGGGCATTTTTTGCTCACAACAACTGGAATTTTGAAAAAATTGGTAATTATGAAGACGATGCGTATATATATATATATATATATATATATATATATACTGAAATTGTATAAATTGTTTTGTGTGGTGAACCCTGTACAAGTAGGCCCTATTGTTCTTCAGGTAGCGCTATACGTGCGCAAATAAGATTGAACTAAGATTTATAAATATTAAATTAAATTGCATTTATTATCCTTGCAAATATTTAGCTCAAACCATGCTATAGAAATACATAGTAATAATAACATCAGCAATGTTAGTATAATGACAACTGATGTGAACAGCAGTAACAGCAGTAATGATAATAAATGGCCAATTAAAAATGTAATTATTAAAATTACCATGATTATTATTATTACGATATGTAATAAGACAATAAACATATGCATAACCCAGCTAAGCTGTCGTTCAAGTCAAGTCGAAAGAGCTAATTGTATGTTGATGACATTATAAATATATCTCCAACCAATCGAAACTGCCTTTGTTCCAATTGCAGAGTTGGAACCACCAAAGAGAAGAAAATCTTGTATGGATGCCGCTTCGAAGGAGGTCTTGGTCGCGTCCAATGGAAATAGTACAGAGTCAGAAATTGAGGCTCAAAACAGTCATGACATTCAAGTGTCAGCTGATCATTTGCAGCTGCAGGGTGAAAATCATCAATCGGAAGGCGCCTGTCCTCTTTGTTTTCTCTCTCCGTGCGTGGGTTCTGCATCTCCAGGTTGGCTTGGCGGAGGACAAGCAGCGCATGCAGCTAACAGTCCAATACGAAGAGTAATTTATGGAAAATATTGGAAGATCATTTGCAACTTGGGTGGGTGGACGAGCCCATTATATCTGGCCAAGAAACTAACGGAATCGAACGGTGTACTTCACATGCGGGAAATAATGCCAGATTGCGTAGTGCGAAAAGTGAGATCGTTGTATCCGAATCCAACAGGCACGCCTTACATGGGCCACAAGTGGGAGTAACATTGATACTTTGGATAATTCGCCGGACTTTGTTTAGACAGAGAGATTTTTATTGTACACTTACTTTCTGACATAAAGCAGAATTTTATCGATTGTGAGCTGCTTATGTACACCTGTCATAGCTATGATTCAATGTAACATAACATTCCCCCATTTTAAATTTATATAGCGCCTCTTCAAGATTCCTACTCAGAGGTGGATTTAAACCTGAATTGCCCTCAATTGCTCGGCGCCACACGAAAACCACGTTACGGAGACTAGGTTTTTCATAAGTGCTATGTCAAATCAATTTTGCAATGGCCACAGTCCCTTGTCCGTTCAATCTTCTTTTTTTCTTGCTTGGATTAGGACCTCGTTGAGGGGGGGTAAGCCACAGATTCATTTTTATACAGATTGGAGCATCTTGTTACAGATCGGATGCCCTTCGTGGCATCAACCACAGTTTTCCGCTGTGGACCTAGTCTTGGTGATGAACACATGCCCGCTAGGCAGAGGGTCATCAGGCTTATTTAAATTGAGTCATGTGCTCCCATGTCACAAGGCTGTTATTGGATATTTGCAGCTTTTAGTTGTCAAGCAAAATGCCACTCTTTTTCTACAGTGTGCTCTACTAGCCTTGCCGCTGTTGGTCCGCGACTGCTTATTCGTCAGATATAACCCTGCTTATTTCGCAGCTGACCTCTATTTCTAGAGGTCGTTCCACTATCCGCCACCTGTGGACGCGTGTGATAGCAGTCAGCTCTGCCACACATCAGCTCTGCCACACATCTCTCTGTCCTATGCCAGGCCAAAATCCGGGGAGGTCAAGCAGAGTAGACAGCAGAATGCTAAGGTGGTTATGTGTAATGACGGTTGATGGTTATGTAGCACTGATATGTTTGATTTTAGTGTATCATACAATATTGTCACAGCTCTTACGGTTATTCTACTGTGTAGGGTGCATTGCTTTCATTTGAAAAGCTCTCACTGTCTCCTAATTGGTCGTCATCGGATTCGTCCGAAGAGATTTCACTCTGGCAGGTCTCCTTATCTGCAGAAGTTTCTGTCACAGACTCCGATATTGCTTTAGATGCTGACCACACGGCAATGTACAAATTCCAAATGTTCTCAACAAATACGTAGGTCTTGCGCCGATACACTTTTTTCCCGATTTGGCGACGTGGGTTTTTCGAACGAACAGTCGTGCATATAGACGTGTATGGTCTGTCGACGTGTTCGTTCCAGTCCAAGACAGCCAGATTGCTCCGCAGCTCGTACATTAAATTCCCGTAGTGTATCCGTTTATCCAGATAGATCAGACAAACGTTATTAAAACTTTCCACATAAAATGTGTCGTGGCCTTTGACATAATCTTCAGCGTGCTTGTACACTACCAACGACCGAAGAAAGTCCTGGAGCATTGTAATTGCAGCCTCATTTGAAACAATTCGAACTTCAATCATATGCCCCGGCTCTTTGCAGTGGGAAGTTTCATGGCACTTGCTGTGGTTGTTCTGAAAATGAGGGATGCATGATTCTATGAGCTTACGCAGGGTTTGGGCATCTCCATTGCAATTGTCCATACACCAATAGACGTGGTTTCGAATGGCAGCACCCTTGTCAGAAAGCTCGGGATGCCATGTTTTTCCAATGTTTTTTTGTGCTCCTTGCCCAATTTTTTTCACCCCGGCTGTTATAGGACGGGTGCAGTGCCAGCGGTCATTGGAATTCCTGGCTTGCTTCCTCTCACGTAGGCGCTTGTTGATTGTCATGTTTCGATCATGCACATGATGGGCAACTTTAATGTTGCTGAGATCCAGGCTCTCGTACATCCTGTCGAATCCCACTGCCTCGTGACGCTGTGAACAGTTATCATCATTCCCGTTAATGTGTTGAATATCAACGACTTTGTGAGTTTTCAACCCGATAGCAACATGGTCGGTGTGATAACTATTTCGTCTACAATGATGTCGTGCGTCAGTCATTATAGAGATAGCTCCATCAGGCGACAGTGAAGACTCCTGCGCTCTAGCGCCAAATATAGATTGCTTTCGCAGGTTCTCAGAAATGGCACTAAATGTAACCATATTCCTCCTGCGGAAAAGGTCTGACAATAGTCCAAACCGACTGAAGTCGCTAAAGCGCTCGTACTGTATGGGTGTCATACCAGAGGCCAGGTAGCTCAACATCACTCGGTGGTTGACTTCAAATTCCTTCCGCTCGCTGTCTATTGTGGATGAGGAACTCCACTGAAAGGAGTGTTTTTTCGCACACTCCATATCCACCGACAGCACATGACCACTGTGTGTCCATGACTTCACTGAATACGGCGTCACACATGTGGATGAATGTTGTGAGATTGTGTCGATCAACTGGGCAATGCTGGAGCACTGCCCAACAAAATTCTCATGTGCAGTCTCCAAAGCTGTTGCTGGAGCTGCTGATATTGCTGCTGTGACAGATGCTGGATCAGTCAGTGAAGTTGATTCACTTACTTCTTCCGTGACTGAAGACATCGTGAGTGTCTGCTGCGGATGTTGAGTTGCAGAAGAGAGCTTATTGGTGTCAACATCCATTATGACTTTCACCAGAACTTCTCTCAAACTTTTTACTCCCAACGCCAAGCGAATGTCCTCACATTTTTGCTCAAATTTAAGTTTATCACTGTCGGTTGTAAAAGTTAATTCAAAATGTTTCCTTACAGAAACGTAAGGGTAGCTAAAACTCTTGGTAGATCCATCAGACAACCGTTTTTTAAATGTTCGCATGTTGCCAACTGCAACACCTGAAGTCGGTGTCGTTGGTACAGCGTAGTCTCCATCCATCTTTGGAAATAGTTCGATATAATGATACTAATATATGTCCACTAACGAAATACAATGTTATACTACTATAAGGTCCACTACTGAAATAAGATAATAATATAATATACAGACACGAGATATAAGCTGTATCGACTATGCGATTTAAAATGGCTATGAAGTGAAGAAATTACGAAGCTCAACTCTGCTGCAGCGAAATTCAAACTAGAATGAGTACTGCAAACCAAGACTCAATTGTGAAAGGACATTTCCTAAGTTCATTTCCTAAGTTCATTAGCATAATTTGGCATGTGACCTAGTCTCTCTTCCTTAGGCTGTATATTAGCATCTGATACTGGTGCAAATTCTTAGAATATGAAATACAGCTTATTGTCTTTAGTGTTCCGGGTATAATAAGGCAACGGTGACAGCATCAACAGCTGGCATTTATATACAGGTTTACGACCCAAAGCTCGGTTATATATACAAGTGGTCAATTGATCGGGGTAGGCCAGAGGGAGGGTGAAGGGCCTAGGGTGGGGGCTACCACCGATCGACCGACCGTCCCTGCGCCTCGCCTCCATTCCACAAAGCGGACGATGTTGCCTAGGCTATGCATATAATTAAATTCAGCAGCCTATGCTTGTAAGATGTGTAAACCAAAATGAAATCAACGCCCATTGGCCGACAGATGCTTACTTGAACCGCCTACAGTCGTTGGTCACTTCATTCTACGAGGGAAACCGCCAAACCTAAAACCTAGGGCTTTAACAATGATGTCACAGCAAAAAATAACTATAACAATTCAACAGTCTTCATAGTAATATACAAGTAAGTGAGAAATAATTGTTTATATATGGCCCATGACTATGTACATTATTCTTAGTTACAAGATTGTATCCCAATTTAATTAGGGTTGTTGCATTCCAGTGTCTCATCAATGGGAGATATGTTGTTTTCTCCACATAGCTCGACTTTCAGGGCATTGAACAACCAGTAAAGTTAGTAAACATTCATAGATTGCAGTAAAATTTTGCTGTTTGTTTAGTAGAAGTTAGAACCAACGGAACAAAATTATCTATTATGTCAGCCAACATTCCCAAAATTTTTCCCATTGTGACGTGATTCACCCTAGCATAAATACACACATACATGCAATAGATACATGAATACATGCATAAGAATATGCATGTATGCATACATGCATAATACATACATACATACATACGTACATTAGTACATAAGTACAACACTGAGCAACACAACCTGCACGGGAAGCATTATTGTTGACAATCAATTTACCACAATTTACTGGGTTTGAGCCTGCAGGCACATATAGATAGGTCCAGGGGCGTAACTTTGGTCTAAAAAGTGGGGGTGCCAATTTCTTCTCTACTTTCGCTTTTCGCATGGATACCATTTTGGACATATTACCCATAATACAGAGAGGACTGGTGGCGACACCGGCGTGTAAACACCGAACTGGGCTACTGTGTGTCGTTGCAAAAACGCACTTGTGCAACTGACTTGTTAGCCTCGTGTTTAGTGCTTCTGTGAGGTACTTAAAAGGCGCTGTATAAATGTTCTATTACATTACATTACATAATTGTAATAGTAGTAGTAAATTAGTAGTAGCAATAATAGTAGCAGTAGTAGCAGCAACAAAAACAACAGCAACAGCAGCAACAACAATTATAAAAATAATAGCAATAAGGGCCTAGTGATCAGTAATTTGTTTTCAGTTTTGAGTAATCAACTGTTCCTTGGGACGAATATGCGGCTGAAGCAGCTAACTATATAGACAAGATGACCCATACCAGATCACATGAACGTCAGATCAGGTGGATTGTGTCAATGAAAACAAGCCATCTTTTTAATTGCAGTATTAGTTTAATAGGGGCTTACATCAATTTTGTCGTGCTTCTTAACAACTCAGAAACGCTCTAAATTTATTAACTCGTTTATATACAGCTGTAATGACAATTCGGCAGCCATCGAGGAGGACTTTTAAAACCTTATTTAACCCAAAATACTTAGGGTTTTTCTTTAACTCTCCAGATGGAATGGAACTTTAATCAACTTCAGGAAAATTTACTCTCCGGAATTGACCATGGAACAACTAAATGGCTGTCAATTTCGGCTCGTTGTACTTAAACTGTAAGATTATAATTGTGAAACTCTAATGAGCTTACCTCCGTAACGACAATTTTATCGTTTATAAATTTATCTACTCGTTTTCGTTTTAGAACAAATTTATCCAATTTCCCTATCAGCAATATCGGAAGACGACGTGTACAAGTCTACAAGTCTACGTGTACAAGAACCCCGACGTTTAAATGCTTATATTATGTAACGAAGGGAGCTTTCTTCAGTATAGTGGGCTCGGATATGTTTAACCAATGAAAGTTATTGATTCTGAGATTGAGGGGACAGAGGGTGATGAGTCATATATTAAGCCGGCAATATGAGTGAGGATCCATATACGGATTTGTAAATGATGAGGGATTATAGGGTGATGTCAGATCTCTCCAAGAAGAGTATAGCCGTGGCTCAGATCTGTGGCGCCTGCGGGCCGGTCACGGAACCAATCTGTCGAGTGACCTTTGTGGCTGAAAGTCTGCCTGTCTGACACTCTGACTCAGTTCGTCTGGCTATTTGGTTTACCTGTGTATCTAGGTCTAAGTACTTGTGTGGTAAATACTCCTCACTCGATCTGTCTACATAGGGCCTACACGGAGCAAGGCAAAACTGCGATCTTTGGGAAGGCACGATAATAAAATGACTAGCATTGTTTAAAAAGTGGGGTAACGGTAACCCCAGTCCAAAAAGTGGGGGTACGGGTACCCCTCGTACGCCCACAAATTACGCCTACGTTCAATATTTTGGCAGGCATGAATAACTGTCGATCAAACAAGACACACGTGTACGCATAATAACTGAAAGCGAACATCCATCCTCTACTTTAAAGCCAAGCGCAGGGCTCCAGCTTATTCACGAGAGCTGCGTCGTATCAGAGATGTCAGAGGAAGATCCGAGTCCGGTTGTTAGAGAGACCAGAGGGAGTAAGAGGCAGAGGAACGGCTAGGGTGGGTTTCGGTAGATTTCCAATCCGATTTCAGTTACTGTATGAGCTGGACACAGGACAGAATTCCAGCGATGACACAGATACATGCGCCGATAACGCAGAATGCAAATGACCAGCTCAGGTTAAATGTATGGTTTAATCCAAAGATGGCGAAACCAATCACCATGAAGACAACTAAAAAAGACAACAGCAACAGAAAGACAATTGAAACAATTATAAAACAAAACTCCGAGACACCATCCACCGTAGCCACCGGCCTGCCTGACCAATGGATATTGACCAGTGACGGCGCCAGACATTTTTTGTAATCAAGGCCATCTAATTTTTATATTAGGCCTACCTATCTGATTTATATATTACCTATCTAATCATGCCTAACTTTCTTTACCTTGACAACGTGAATAATTCCTACCTGCTGCAAAATCCAGAGCGGCAAACATCTTGAGTTGCAAGCCTTTGTTGGTGACGTTGAAAAACTTATATATCAAGATGAAGATGAGACTAACAATTAGAAGAATCAGCGCAATCGTCATCATACTCTGCGTTACTTTGAACCAGGCTGCGGCAACAAAAGAAACGCATCTGCTGCTATCAACGAGTAAATCATTCACTCCGAAGAATTCACGAATCATGAAATCATGAAAATATTTTTAAAAACGCAGAGTTTATGTTTTTTAGATCATAGATTTTCACAGTTTAAAACATCAAATTAACGAAAAGGCTTGTTGCAGGTACAAGTCGCCTTGTGAATCAAGCATATATGTCCACCTTTAACAGTGGTGATGGCCAGAGACCACCGTCACAATACAAAACTACGCCTACGTATTAAACAGTTCGCAGCTTCCACTTTCTTAGATCAACGCCTCCTACTGTTTTGCATTTATATAAAATTAACTCATAGGCTTAAATTGTAAATTAAATACGCCACCTGTACTAGCCTACATTGAGTAGGACAGGGACAACCCTTAGCCAAGCAGTATAGCAGCTTCCACTGTAAAATTTATTGCACAGTAGTAAATTCACTGTTTGTTTGAGAGTCTCTCTGGCAACCGGACTCGGATCTGCCTTGCACATCACTGGACAACACTTTTGACACCAGTGGCGCCGGTGTCCCGAGATATTCTATCCCCCTAAAGTATCAATGGCGCCGGCACGCGGACGCAATAGACGCATTTGCGTCTACTTTTTGGCTAAACAGTAAACACTGAAATATTAGTGACAATAATGAGAACCTCTAAATGTTAACATCTAAATGTAAATATCTTAGTCTTACAATGCTCGTTTCCACTACATCAGCTGAACGCAGCTTCAGTTGCCTTAAGCGTTCAAGAGCTATCTACGTTCTAGCATGGGTGCTGAACATCTGAATGGTTTGGTATTGCTGCTCGTTCATCATAAGTTAATATCAAATCTGTTGACGCTGAAGCTGTGTTGCAGCAATTTGATAGCAGTGGCCATCGCCGCATTGCGTTAGCGTATCCGCGTGATCAACATAGACAATGATTGCTAGTGACCAAATCACTTAAATGGCATGATGAAAGTTTCACATGTAGCCTATGACCGCATGATACTGCGTTGACGGAAGTGCGCACTGACACTGAGTGTAGGCCTAAATGTTTAAGACTTTAAGAATGTTCGTCTATATAGTGGTAGGCCTATGCAGAGGCGCCCGCAGGCTTAAAAAATTGGAAGCACAAAAAAATTTCAATTTAGATAACATCTAAATGCTTTAACATGCCGTATTTCCGTTTAACAAAATACTGTTTCTGTGAGCATTTATTTCCGCTCTTGATTAAAAATAATTTAAGAATGACTCTTGTTTTGCATGTTATGTAAATGAGTCAACTGCTTTAAAAAATATCGATGCGACACCTAATCCCTGTGTGGATTTGATTTGGTGGGTGGACGCACGTGCGTCCAGTGCGTCACGCTGCGGGCGCCTCTGGGCCTACGTTATGTTCATTTATGCTTAATTATCAGTTTGCCACATGAATGAAATTGACCACTGATTGACCAAATGTTTTATGTCTTGAATATGTTTGCAACTCTGCGTCGACTGTTTTTGCGTCTGGTTGCGCCACTGTCTGACACGACGGACCGCTCTTGAATAAGCTGGTGCCCTGCGCTTAGCTTTAGGGGAGCGCTTTAGAAATTTGGAGTTTACAATTACGATCAATGAAGGGTCAGTTTTAAAATAGAAATAATCATCATGATAGTCAGTCCTTGCCTTGACCGCCATAGTCATGGTTATGTGACCAGCACGTCGACCACAGTCCAAGCGATCCATTCGAAGCGAATTCCCATCCGACGCTTGAGAAACCGATGAGGTAGAAGAGGCTGGCGACAACCATCGACCAAAAGGCGAACCCCGACAGACTGCGAGGGCTCGTCTCTGCAGCTTCACCCGGCATCTTCTCTTGACCCAAGGAAAACGCTGCCGAAAATCGTCGAATGCTGGCAACACTGAAAGGGTTGCCTCTGTGCAGCGACGATATTATAATAAATTATCAGTGATTCGTTGTTAGACGGGGGCTGCACACACACTGTCACGGGAAAACCAGACGTAGGCTTAAGGCCGATTCCTCGACTGTCCAGGCGAATCCGAGACAGTTGGCAGCCCTAAGACTCATAGGCAAACACAAGCACATAGGGGCCTACACACACATACAAACGTGCATACACACCGCATACGCATGCAAACAAATTAGGGCTGTCAACTGTTCATTTTGCCAGTCCAGGACGTCCGCATAATTAGTCCACTTCATATGCCATTACCAATTTACGCTGTCCACATCACTGTAATGAATGTGGTCAGACTAATAATTATAGGATCTACAGTCGTTACAAAGAGTCCATAGGCTAAAGGATAGATTACTAAACTAACTACCCCACAGTCTAATCAATTGCCACTCTGTAAAACTTATTTACTGCCGGTTGTTCGAGTCTAGTGTGCAAAACAAGACCATCTGGTGAAGTGGATATTTACACCAAGTTCCGAGACAATTTGAGCTCAATCCGGGATGCGGGACGCACGAGACCGATTCTTGGACTGTCCAGGCGAATCCGGGACGGTTGGGAGCCATAAAACACACAGACATTGGCGAAAATTAATATAGTATAAAATATTATTTAACAATGTTCACTTTCGTTTTCTGTTATGTTTAATTCTCGGGGCAAAAGAACAGCAACGAAAGAACAACGCGTCACATAGTCTCCGAGTCAGTTGAAATAAGGAAGTACCAGGGGCCCGGGAACCTATGGCGCCAAAGGCGCCGGTGCTCACACAAGTTTTGGCTCTGTGGCGCCGAGGCAGACAAATGCTCACACAACTTTTTGGGGCATTGATACAATAAAAAATATAATTTGCGCCCTAAAATCTAATAGTGATTAGATAAAATATGAGCGCCTTTGTAAAACAAAGACAAAGCTTATGCCTACGAGAAACCTCAGACTCAGATTCACGAGCGCCTGCAAATGCCAGATGTGACCCTAATTAGGTAAGGGTGAGCAAGCTAAGCTACTGCCAAGAGAATCATGGATACTGGAAACCTTAATCTCTGCAAGCTACAAGTTGGCTGGTGAAAGATAGAATTTCTCCTGTCCATGGTCAATCCAAAGGTGCCTTTGATGGGTGACACGCGCAATTTATCATCCTACAAGGCTTGGGAGAGAGTGTACGGTTGGAGTTTGGGCAAAGAGGCAAGACACAGGACAGATAATTATTAAGACAGCTGTAATATATATATATATATGCTGTAATATTTGCTGTAATATTTGCTGTAATATATATATATATATATATATATATATATATATATATATATTACAGCAAATGCAAAGGTACAAATGGGTCAGGAAGGCAGACAGTTAGACGGCTACGGTGGATGGCGCTTAGAATTGCAGCGGCGAGGGAGGCAAGTGGAAGAGGAGTCGGGTTAAGATTTGTGAAAGAGCAGTGTTTAAGTTTTGAGTGAGAGACCCAGCAATTGAATTGTCGGGGGAGGGGTTGGGGGTTCAACCCCCAGTTCATTTTTCAACCCCTCCAGTTAATTCCTAAAAATTACCTTGGGGGTTAGGTTAAACCCTCCCAATGCAGCTTTCAGTGGTTCAGTGTATTGTGTATCTTCCTTTCACATGCACTCAAATAATTATTCTGCTATACGATTGTGTGCACTCAAGTTCACTTATGGTCAAATGCGTCCTAAGTGCGCCAGCAATTAGACAAAACACCACTGTCAAGGATAGCTGATACATGTATATGGCCACAGCATAATTAGGCTATGGCAGGCTCAGCCCCTTTGCTGTCTATCTAACCGCATACAGAGCTACCGGCAGGGTCATGACCCGAGTATACAGCCTCTGGACTGACGTCGAGCGACCCCAGCCTCGGCAGATTCCAGCCTCGGTAGACCCAGCATCCGCAGACCCCAGCCAAGAAGAAATTAATCACTGTAGATATTATCAGTCTTGTTGTCAAGACCTTAAACCTCAAGACCAAGACCAAGACCAAGACCTTGAACCTCAAGACCAAGACCAAGACCAAGACCTTGAACCTCGAGACCAAGACCAAGACCAAGACTTTGAACCTCGAGACCAAGACCAAGACCAAGACCTTGAACCTCAAGACCAAGACCAAGACCAAGACCCAAAAAATCGAAATCACGTCAAGACTTCTAAAAATTGTCAAGTCGGAATATTCGCTATTTTAATGAAAACATGAGTCTTTTATTTTATTCAAGCAAATTAACTTTAAATGCAAACTGCAGAGAAACCCGAATTTGTATTCAAAAGTCCTTCATGCAAACTCTTATACCAAATACCTTTTGTATTTTATAAAAACCAATTCGCTCAGAATTTTCTGACCAAGACGTGCCTGGTGGGCCTCATAAAAATTCCGCCATGTGAAAAAATACGTTCTACAGGTGCTGAAGTCGCTGACACACACAGAGTAGCTTTTCAAGCACTGGGTGTAAATGTACAGATAGTGAGTGAGTCCTTTTGAAATCTTCCCATGGTTTATCATACCGTCTGATACAGAATAACTGTTGCTGCTGCCGATGGGTTTTCCTGACCAACATGACTTGTATCCATCCATAGATATTGGTCGTATGATGCAAGCAGGCTTGATACAGAATTCTTGAGTTCTGTTAAATGACTGTTCATATTAACAGCCGGTCTTGGTCTTGGTCTTGCGAGACCAAGACCAAGACTTTGAACCTCAAGACCAAGACCAAGACCAAGACCTTGAACCTCAAGACCAAGACCAAGACCAAGACCTTGAACCTCAAGACCAAGACCAAGACCAAGACTTTTAAAAACGAACTCGAGTGCACTCGAGACCAAGACCTTGGTCTCGAGGACAACAAGACTGGATATTATACGCTGATGTGTACACCACATATTCATAGATATGCAGCTTTCTGTTATTTGCGTCTTTCACGGTCTTTGTCACTCTATCTCTATATGTATACTAGATATATAGGCATACGTACACGCATAGATAGACATGGAATATATATGCATATATAAACACGTATATATGTATATATATCTATATTATGTCAAACTGAAATTCGTAAAATCACTACGACCTCTGTTGGATTCGTTAGACTTATAAGCTTATAAATTCAATTGCCACGTAAAAATGAGTTTACTGAAGTTTGGATTTTCGTGCAAAAAGCGATTTGCTTATGGTGAAGTCATGGAGAACCTGAAACAACTAAATTCAGACGATGTGACAGTGAAGCCGAGAATGCTGATGAATCAAAACGTGGTAAGTGTGAATGAGTAGGCCTAATCACGCACTTACCGAGATTACAATAATGGGTCAGAATCTAGCTTGAACGAACTGCTAACGTAAATCACTGGTTCCTACTCAGTTATAGACTTGTTTTCTTATTTTATAGGGATGCTCGACAGTGTAGTAGTTAGCGCGTTGGATTGTCAATCGAGAGTTCGGGAGTTCAAATCCCCGAGAGGGCAGAAATTTGGTTCGAGATTTCTGTTCCATCTGCACCCCCTAGCCAACTCAGCTATGATGAGTAGGCCTACACTGACCGTAAACTGTCAATGGGAAGATGAGACGGCGAGAGAGAGGACTGCATGGCCACCCGCCCTCTTAGGCCGAGGCCAAGAAAATGAACTCACTAACACTTCATACCCATGGCTGCCTCAGAGCTAGCTTAAGAGACTGCTCTTCTGCTTCTTTCTTATTTTTATTAGTTATGTGTAAATTGGCACATAAATAAACTCAATGGGAGTTTACTAATGTGCTTAAATTTGTCAATTTCGATCAGTAGGCCTAACTGAAATTTTGAGTTAATTTAAATTTATGAATTATATGATACTGAATATGTGATTATTTATATTTCAATCGACTTTTTTTATATATTGTACATAGATTGGAGCCCTGGGCAAAGCTACAGGCTTACCAAGGAGAGCTGAATTATCTATAGTTCTAAATTATTAGCTTAATTAATGAAAACTGTTGCTTTGTTTTTCTGTTTTCATTCATACCACTTCAGTGTTGTTTAAGTCATAATTTTTTGCTAGAGCTATTAATCTTCTGAAAATAAAAATAAAGCTCAAGCGTATTCCCATAAGTACTGTATTGTTCACTATTCGATTTTTTACACAGCTAAGAATCAAGCACGTACACCCACTACAATTTCACACGTATTTAACAGTTTTAGGTTCTTATATATAATATTATATATATATATATATATATATATATATATATATATATATATATATATATATATATATATATATATAATATGAGTGTGTTTCCCTTGCCTTGGTTGGCTCACACAACTTTTAAACACTTCCCGGGCCTCTGGGAAGTACCGACTGACTTGACGAGTTAGCGACTGACTTAACGACTTCAGGTCTCATGTTTTAAAAGATGATTGACGTGGTGCTAAACACTTTCACGTCAAACATCTGTAAAAACCATTCTTGGTGCCAGCGGTTCTACTTGTCTCTTCGGGTTTCTCTCTTGCGTGGGTCGTTGACTTCCTAGGAGAACGACACTTCAGATGAATTTCTTAGTATTATTAGGCCTAACGATTATTCATAATCTCCTTTTAGTTACAACGATTTCTACTGGTCTTAGTTATTACACTTCTTTCTAGTTGCATGATTGCATCGATCTGTTGCAGTCACCAGCGTCTGCCGCGTTACAACCATTCCTTGTCAATCATCCGATCATCCTCTCCTCCGATCTGTTATAGGCCTATGATCCTATCTCTAATGTCTTCTTCATATATCTAAGATGATAGAGAAAGTAGTCCACACTCAGCTCTACTCTTACCTCTCTGCTGCCAAGTGATACGTTACGCGCCTCTGCAAAACTTCTTCAAGAGGCGCTCCCTATAAATTATCAAAATGAATGAATGATCAAATGAATAGCACCTTTTAGGTACTTCAAGAAAGCGCTGCACACATGGCTACATGGAGTAAAATTCATTCTCAGTGCTTGTGACTCTGGGGGCTTTCAACACATTTTATATATCTTTTTAGCACATTTAGTGATAGCACAACTTTTAGATCCCTACATTGGCCAAAATTTTCGGAGTAAAAAATCACCTAGACAGTAGCGGCGATCTTGTCTCAGAGGTGGAGGGGGGGACAAAGTCGGCCATGGTCTGGTCGATGACCTTTTTTTAGGAATTCATGTCCCCCCAAAAAATTTTCTTTACGTTTTACGAATTCATCTCCACAAAAACTTGATGACTTTTCTACGAATTCATCTCCAAAAGAAGTTGATGACCTTTTTTTAGTCATTCACCTCTTTTTACTAATTTCTTCGGGTCTCCCTTTTCTTCGGGTCTCCCAACAATAATCTCATTACCCTTTTTTGGAAATTCATCCCCAAACATATTTATACTTTTTTACGAATTTCTTCTTCTTGCTGAGAATTTTCGGGGACACTTCTGCTCAAAAATTTAGTTTTTACCTCATCTGGTCAAAAAGGCAGCAAAAACCCTCACACGCAATTACATTTCTCCACATTTTTTGGTGTTTCTTCCAAATTTCGGGGGACAAATGTATGGCGTGTCCCCCACTCTTAAAGGTGGCGGGGACATGTCCCCCTCGATCCCCCCCAAGATCGCCGCCCATGCACCTAGAAACTTCAAACCCAAATTTCTACTATCACAACCGTTCTGAAACTATGGACCTCACGACAACAGAACAACACAGGAACGAATTATGACAGAAAATCACAAGATAAGACGTTTCAAAAACAGTTTACTGACTCTAAGGCTCTAATGCAGTCTACGAACTTCTGCAGCGAAGGGCTAACTCAAAGCTTCGCAGTAAAATGATGCATAGAAATGTTAATACATACAACAATTCACATGTTACAGCTGGCAGTTAACCTTGACCACAAGTTTACACATTATTCACATATTACAAAGAAAAACAACCAATGTAAGGTGTGGTAAAATAATTCACTCATTTGGCGCCATCATAAACCATTTTAAACCTCACACTCGGTACTGGACAGTGGGCACCAGTCAGTTCCGTGCTAAACCATAACCCTCAGTAAACCATTTAAACCAGAAATAGGGACGATTCGCTTGATGGTCAAATCAAGAAAAACCAATTAAAACCCATTTACAGAAGAAATTAATAAATTAGAACTCACACACGACTTAGATGATTCACATGAATTGGTTTACATCATAATTCGTATTCGAAATAACACATAATGAGTACCAGTTTACATGTGATGGCTTGACTTACATCATGATTCACATTCAAAATTACACTCCCAACAATTCACATGTTACAGCTTGCAGTTAACCTTGACCACAAGTTTACAAATTATTCACATGTTACATGTGATCAAGTAAAAATTACAAGATCCGTTTATCAGTGATGATTTGAACCAATCAACGTGTAGTGATTCACATTCAAAATCACATGTAATTAGTTACAAATAGAGGTACAAGTTAACATGACGAATTGACTTGCATCATAATTCACTTTCAAAAATACATGCAACAAGTTACACATGCCAGTACAGCTTATGTGTGAGGAATTGATTTGCATCAAGATTCACACGAAAATTTGAATGCAAAGAGTCACATATTGCTAACTTAAAAACTCACATGACACATGATAAAATATAAACTTAACCTGTAAAATTAGCACCACAGTAAACACCTTCAGATCTAATTTCAACATACCACAGGTTTTCAAGATAAGGCATAACAGGTGTGGCAGTTTATCGCACAGCACAGGCATTCTCCTCATCTCTCGGTATATTTCTCCTGTTGCTGGGAGTCTTGACCTCATATTTGTGAAAGAGGCGACCCGTCGCTGCCGGGAGTCTGGTAAGTACAGAGAGACCAATTTGAGCATGTATTCCTGCTTGGACGTCTGATGACGCACCACTTACCTCTCCCACAGTTCCAGGAATTTGTGAAAAATTCTGTAATCTGAGCAATCGTAATATCAAGATTTCTAAAGTGCCCAGAGCAAGCTATATCGCGGAAATCAACTTAAGCACAGACGCTCAGTCAAAACAAACTTGGTAGACAGGGTGTGTCCGGTTCGAATCCAGGTCGAGATCGAAGGTCAAGGCATGTAAAGGTAAGGAACTTCGGAGTTATGCATACATTCGTAATTAAGGCTTATTAATAGGAAGTAAGATAAATTTATAAGAAAAGCTTAGCCCATTTAAAGGCTTGGTCCTGCAGTCTGGAATGACATCAAAGCTCAGCTATGACAACAGCTATCAAACAACAGGATAACCTTGACCTATGGGTTGCATAGTTCCACAAAGAAAGGACGCATTAGGAACAACGATCCTAGAACTCGGCAATTATAAAGGCAAGATTCCAATCAATGCATAATCAGAAAATAACAATTAAGTATCACAACCTACAAAACTACTGCGTCCAAAGAAATGTTGTCTGCCTAACACGACTTTAACACTATGGGTAAAGCCATTACAGAAACCGTCACAGTTGCACAACTGCAAAGAAACACGTTCTCAACATTCAGAGAAACTTTAATAAAGAGAAAACAGAATTCACCACCCTGAAAGTAAACCGTTTGAAGCTTAAAATAGAAAGGCCACAATCAGTATAATATAATATGCAACGAGCTACAAACTGTGCTAAGCAGGAACGCAACAACTACTCGGCTAGATACAAGAACAAAAGCAAAACCTAGCTACCATAAAAATACTCTGCTTTAACGGAACACAAGAAATATTCAAACAACTCGGCTTTCTCCGAGCAACAGCAGTTATCAGGGATAAAAAAAGAAACGTGCTTTTAGTGTCACAACTCGTGGTGTAGTCATTCCATTTGCAGCATTGTTCATTTAATTTCAGATTAGATTACACTGGATTAGATCAATAACACCAATAAAGTTGCACAACCATTGCAATAAGAAACTGTTTCACTTGCACAAACATAACAGTAAGACAGTGTCAAAGTTGCATGATCATTGCAGTGACAGTGTTAAAGTTACACGATCATTGCAGTAAGACAATGTTAAAGTCGCATAATCATTGCAGTAAGAGTGTTAAACTTACATGACCACTGCAGTAAGACGTTTCATTCACATGATTTGGAACAAAGTACAGTGATCGTTTAAGTTTTATAATCAGCAGCTATAACATGATTATAATTCCATGTGATGTAAATCTTTGGTTAGGAAATATCTCAATCAACAAGAATTTTTCCAATCAAAACGGAAAAAACCACTGTAAAATGGAAAGTTAGGGCTAAACAAGAGCCACATTCCTAGCAAAAATCCATACATTCTTCAGATCTATGGAAAAATGACCCTAACATCATTGCAGGGTATGGCAAAAAAGCAAATCCAGGTAACACCATATTACCTTAGATATGTTTTATTACCACATATATACATCAAATATCAACAACAATCCTCAGAAATCAGATCTGAAAGTTAAACATTCCTTGAATGGTTCATCAACACAACATTACTATCATTAAACTCCTATTGAAGTTCTAAATCATACATTCCACCTCTTGGTGGACTTGGATTTAAACCAAGAACACAACAGTTAAAGCACTACATGGATGAAAAACAGAACTGCAACAATCTTTGGCAAGTGAGCAGAGAGCTGGCAGAGATCTAGTAAAACAAAGCAGTTACAACCCACGCAAATAAAAATTATTTGCTACTCAGAAATTTTTGTCAACTACGTAAAAACGAACTAATAAAAAAGTTTTCAGATTTCACGGAAAATATCAGCATGCTTAAAATACTTTGCAGCTAAACTTCGAGTCTGTATAAAATGACTAAAACGCAGCAGAAAAATATACACAAAGTCACTTAAAACAACAAACAGAAGAAGAGATGCATAAATCAAAAAATCTATATATGGCACAACATGTTGAACAAAATTTGCATGAGATATACCAAGAGAGACACCAAGAGATATACCTGTAATCAATCAGCCTTAAACTTCAGTTTCTAACTCTGGTAAAGAAAAGAAGAGCACTCCCTGACACTATCCCCAAGAGACACTCTACAATTGAAACAGCAAAGGATTGGTCTTCCAGTATCCCACATTGTTGATGATGTGGGAGATGGGAGATGTGCATAGAACAGGAATCCAACAACTGGCAGTATTTCCTTACAGTCAATTTTCATTGATGCACCTCAATCCCAACCCTCAACACTGCGGCTTAAGGCAAACGCATTATGGTCTTTTACAGCACGACCCGCGACACTCTTTAAGCTGCGACGTAACTACATTTTGAATCACTGCCACTAAACGTGCAGTATACCCGTCTATTCTGTAGCACACTAGGTCAGTATTTCAACGATCATCGGTTTGAGCCTGCTGAACACACTCAATGTAACAACCCTCAGCAGGCTGTTTGCAGACAATTTTCTCTGTCACCAAGCAACAGAGTTTGATACTGACCTATGCTGGGTAGTAACCAGTAAGTCCTTGTCTCCAGCATCTAAGTATTCGTCTGCTGCTGGTTCAAGGGCTTAAGGGTAGGAAATGAGCACCATTACTACTAATTAGTCAGTAAGTAAGTAAGTCAGTCAGTCAGACAGGCAATTAATCAATCAATTAACCAATCGATTAATAAAAATCCACTTGGTATATCTCTCTGTTAAGAAAAGCAACATCAAACAAGGTTACACAGGAAAAGCATTCGTAGCAAATATTCAGCCGTATGATACACATCGGTCGTAAGAGGGCGTTACATCACCCGCTTCAGATGACATTCGACTGCTTCATCTGGACAATCGCAAGAATTCCAGCGATGAAACAGAAGACGGATCCGATGACACAGAAGGCAAAAGACCAGTTCAAATCCCCATGGTTATGCTCTGCTCCGAAGATGATGAAACCTATCACCATGAAGACCACTGAAACAGAAGAACATGTAAATCCTTTTTATTTATATAATTGCCCAGTTCTGTGTGTCCCTCGATAAACGCTGATGGAATGTCTGGAAAGTGCATCGGGCGACCTTGATTCATACGCAAGGACCGTCTGGAATGTGCATAGGGTGAGCACTATGCTTTCGCACGGGCTATTATTGGGCGAGCACCATGCAGGGACAAGGGCTGTGCTGTGGAATGTAACTCATGCTGTCTAAGGCCTGCATCAAGTGAATGCAGACAAAATGGCCCTACCAACCCACATGGCCAGCTTTATGTTGCATTGTCACATTCACGAAACAGAGTCATATATGACGGGTAAATCCTCTAGTTAATTATAAATAGCAATTAATATTATTAAAAGTGTTATCATTATAATTATTATAATAATACTAATAAATGATGACCATTACCGGTATCATTACCATCAATGATTATTAAAATTTTAACCCAAGCTAAAAATGAATCCACGGAATGGAGACAAGACGTATTTGATGTTGAAAATGATTCAACCCTGAAATTGTTAAATTATTATTACTAAATGTACTACTATTATTTCTACACGACATAAAAATGATCCCTCAGGAACAAAAATTTTTGTTAGAAGTAACATTAAGATTGAACTCCGAGAAATCAGGCCTTGTCCTAGGTTTCACAACCATCGGGTTATTATCATGATTATTATTACTAGATATTATTATTATTATTATTATTATTATTATTATTATTATTATTATTATTATTATTATTATTATTATTATTATTCACGAAACAGAGCCTTGTCCTAGGTTTCACAACCATCGGGTTATTATCATGATTATTATTACTAGATATTATTATTATTATTATTATTATTATTATTATTATTATTATTATTATTATTCACGAAACAGAGCCTTGTCCTAGGTTTCACAACCATCGGGTTATTATCATGATTATTATTACTAGGTATTATTATTATTATTATTATTATTATTATTATTATTATTATTAATCTAGTGTTTTGTCACTGGTCAGGATTCACTTTTTACTCTGACCTTTAAATAACTTCGCCTTGTCTCAGCGAACACAAAGTAAGTTAAGCAAGTATATTCTTTATTTATACTTACTTACTTACTTTATATCTGTGTCACACATTTACTGACCTTGCATAAGTAAAATAAGAGCTTCATATAAATAAATAAAAATCAAAGGTAGACATTATGCATGAAAAAACCGGCACCATACCACTGTTGCAGCTAATTACATAGTGTAATTGATTAGCACACCCTAATGTCTGTGAACATTCCGGCCACACTAGTGTCTGCAACAGTGCAACTACCAGATATAACTTTAAAAATTTCAGTTAAGCATATTACCCAGGCAGAAGAAAAGCGGTATTTTTTAAATTTTTATTATTTACTTTTATAATCAAAAGACGAAGCAAACTTTTCAAAACTCAACCTTCTCTCAGGGAGACACGAGCATACGTAGCGGGATAAACAGGTGGAGGGAGGCACACGCGTAGGGAGACAAGGACAATACGTAGAGAGAACGACAGAGGAATGAGAAGGCAAGACTTCGTTAGTGCAATATAGAGTTAGCAGCGGTAAGGTATGGGTGCCACGCCATTTAAGGTCCCCGTGTTGGGACCGTGCCAACCCGAGAATTAAATCTCCGAAATAAGCCACCTTCGGGAAGCGGGATGCTCTCTAACTAGTGGCAGAGGCGAAATACGCGGCAAAATTTCGTATACAAAGTCTAAGCAAATGGGATGAATGCCTTTGTCCTACACATCGCACCACATGGATGGCGGAGGGATATTATTTAATTAAATTATAAATAACAACGGATTGTTCTACCACACTCCCACCCCAGCTTTGTTAAATCCTTCAATCATTATTTATTCCTCCAAACCTAAAGTCATCCATTCATCCAGTCCCTCACTCGTCCATTCATTCACTCGTCTATTCATTCAGTCATTCACTCGTCCTTTTGTTCACTCGTCCATTCATTCAATCACCATTCATTCCATCAACCATTTATTCAATTGAGTATTCTTGTGAATACTCATCTACTCACTAGCTTCTTCTTTAGTTCAATCATCCATTTATCAATTATTCACTCATTCGATCATCCATTTATTCAATTATTCACTCATTCGATCATCCATTTATTCAATTATTCACTCATTCGATCATCCATTTATTCAATTATTCACTCATTCGATCATCCATTTATTCAATTATTCACTCATTCGATCATCCATTTATTCAATTATTCACTCATTCGATCATCCATTTATTCAATTATTCACTCATTCAATCATCCGTTTATTCAATCATTCACATGTCCATTCAGTCACTCTTTTATTCATTCAATCATTCATTCATTCACTTATTTTCCTCTGTTCTTACCTGCAATAAATGCTAGACAGGTAAACGCCTTGATCAGCTCATTCTTACTCATCGACAGTGAATGAATGAACATGTACAAGAAGATCGTGATCAGACTGGCGATCAGAAGGATCAAGCCGATCGTGATCATAGCCTGTGTCGCCTTAAACCAATCTGAAAAACAACCATCAGTAAAAATACTTACAAATCACAACAGATTAAATATGTGTGTATGTACACACACATATATATTATATATATATATATATATGTGATGAAGTTACCCATCCTCTATCATGGGAGACTGGAATGCAAAGGTGGGAAAAGACAACAGGAGCTGGGAAATGGCTATGGGAAGATACACAGGTTGAGCCTGATGGCACAGGAACGCTAGTGAAGCATGCGATTGACACCAACGGGCGCTGAGCCCACGGACTGTGATGATGATGATTATATATGTATATATCATATATATGTACATACATATGTACATATATGTGTACTAATCGTTTCCTATGCTAAAACAACATTTCATGGCCGCCACGACCATTGACGTCGCCCTCCTCCTTTATTTAGGCTCGGGACTAGCACCGCTCGAAAACAGCCCTGATATGTTCAGATATGTATGTGTGCGTCAAGACACAATAGCGCATTTTTAAGTACCTCACAAAAGTGCTGCACCTTTGACTATCTAAGATAGGCACAGTATCTCATACCCCGCAGACATGCCTCAGGCTTGGATGAAGCATCCTCTATCAGCTCTACAACCCTAAATGGTTTATGGTATACTTGTGTAAACAATTGTTACCTTACCTTTGTAAACAAGTAATAACTATGATAAAGTTATTCTTCTGCAGTGAAAACTGTACAAGTTTTTTCCTATCAATGTCAACGACCTCTGATGCCGTAAGCTGTCGTTAAACTGTTGGATCCACTGCACCTATAATTCGGTTACCTTTCCCTTTGTAAACAAGTGTATAATTATCTAGGGCTGTACCGAATATTCGCTTCGGGCCGAATAGTGGGCTAAATAGCTATTCGGTATTCGGCCGAATAGTAGCGGTCGGACCGAATACGAATAGTGGTCACGTAATATCTGTTTCTGCATACATGCGGCTGCTATAGCGAGTGGAGTGAACGTTAAGTAAGTGACAATTTCTTCTTTAAGTTCTCTGCCCTTTGGCAGATTTCAACTTCCAATGACGTATTCCTCTCTTTGCAGTGCTCTTCTCTTCAGTTTCTAAGTTTAGGTAAATTAGATCCATTCCTATTTTACACAGACTGGCAGAAGGATGCAAAAATTACTTATAGTTAACTGTTTACTTTTAGTTTATGTATTAAATTTACTGAACTGAAACTTTTGCTTACATTTGAAATTTTGAATGTTGTCGGTAGACCTATTTTGTACACTACTTGTATTTGTATTCGTATTCGGCCAAATAGTTGGTCCAATTATTCGTATTCGGCCGAATAGTGATAATCACCTATTCGGTACAGCCCTAGTATTATCTTTCTCTCTGTAAACACATGTATTATCTTAACTCCTGTAAACAATCATTTTACCTTTCCTCAGTTTACCGTTCCCTCTTAAAACAAGCATATTATCTTCACGTCAGTAAACAAGCGCATTATCTTTACCTTAAATTACGTTGCTGCACTTGCAGGAATAGATGATATTTAAGGAGCTTTTGACCAAAGCACAGCAGCCTTAAACAGTTCTACAGAGGCAGCTACCGCCAGTGCCAAAATGTCTCACCAGCTCCGTAGGCTCTGTCTGAAGAGGTGCAGGTGGACCACAGTCCGACCCAGTTCCCATGGCCGTACTCCCATCCGACGGTTGCAAAGCCGAGAACGTAGAAGATGACAGCAAGCATAATGGTCCAGAAGATGCCTCCGGAAACACCGTGTAGGCCGATCTCGTGGGTAGCAATCGGCATTATGACGGTTCTTTAGAGGCTACACTGACCAGCAAATCTGTAATTTAAAAATGTTATGTACTTCAACGGTTCCTTATTACTGACATTTTATGACTTAAAGCAATTAATTAAAGTAATTCATTTATTCGTTCATTCATTCAGAAATTTAATATAGCGCATCATCTTGAAAGAAACCTACTCAGAAGCGCTTCCAGCCCAGCCACGGCTATAGAGATTAGACTTTAACATCTTGTAAAAAGCAGATGTGTTACCCCTGAGGAGTAGGCAAATCTCTAGTGGAAGACCATTCCCAATGGAAGGCCCAGCAATAGAGAAAGTCCGGCGTTATGTAATTATTTAATGTAATTACTTTGATATAATTAACTGTATTAATATAATTAACTAATGTAATTAATCAAAGTAATTGATTAATGCAATTAATCAATGTAATGAATGAAGTCGGTTACTCAATTCATTGATGTAAATTAATTATTTAATTTACTCATTTTAAAATTTACTGTAATACACTGTAATGTTATAAATGCAAATTTTGACAGTCAGTGTCATCATCATCATCATCATCATCATCATCATCATCATCATCATCATCATCATCATCATCATCATCATCATCATCATCATCATCATCATCATCATCATCAACCGTGGGCTCGACGACCGTAGGTGTCTGATGCCGTTTTCACTGTGTTTTTCCACTGTAGTCTGTACAATGCGGTGTGGCTCAGTCAATGTGGAGCTAATTAAATAATTATTTAAGGCAAGTAATATATAATAATTGATCTACTGGAATTTTTAGAGTAACTGTAATGTAAAAAGCAACAATTCACAGTCAGTTAAAGCATTATAGAAAATTACCAAAATAAATTAATATGTCAAAACGAGGATAAATTGCATAGAATTTTGTCGATTTATTTCTTCTTTTTTTATTTCAATTTAGAACACAAATTATGCAGAAAAAGGTCAGTACATTTGCAGCTCAGGTGCAAGACAAGTGTGCATGTGAACAACTTTCCATGGTCAATAGGTAGAGTATGCTCTGCAGGCTCAAATCTTCAAACGTTGGATTAAAGACCCAACATGCCACCAAATGGAAGAAGAGCAGTCTGTTAACCTAGCTCTGGGACAGCCATGGGTATGAAGCATTGGTGACTTCATTTTTCTTAGCCCCAGCACATGGAGAGCAGGCGGTCAGTCCTCTCCCTCACCATCCCATCTTCCCACTGACAGTGTGCGTCAATGTACTGTATTCATTATAGCTGAGCTGGCTAAGAGGTGCAGGTGGAGCAGAATCCCGATAAAATTTTTGCCCTGACGGGGATTTGAACCTCCAACCTCTCAGTTGCCACTCCACTACCACATATGGCTAACATCACCATACTATGTAGATTGTAGAAACTTATAAGCTCACACTGAACAGCCATGAGATGCCAGATACTCAGTATATGCAAAGGCGAGAGGCTGCTCTTGAGAGGAGGCCGAGGAGCACTAGATGAATGCTTTCATTATATAAAGGATACACACACATACATAGAAACATATGTGTACACAAAACAAGCAAATACAATTACTCACACACACACTCAAAGTCCTGCATGTGACATCTATTGATATACACACAACTACATGCACACAGAATTTACAGTTACACACACACCCCACACACCCAAACCTACACACGCACACACACATATATACATACATACAAACACACACACAAGCACACGCATACACATACTTCTAAGTCTGCCTTTGACATCTATTGATATAGACCTATCGTATTTCAAAACTGTTGTGATCAATAAACTTCAAATCGCTTCAATACATTTGAAACCTCTTCAAACAAATGTTGACTGTCTCAGACCCACATATGGCTTTCGTTGACACAAGCAACACCATTATTAACCATCCGATCTTCACACAGAGAAACATACAACTTTCCTTTATCAGCAGCAGCATACAGCCACGGGTTCATGAGGGCATCCTTAAACCAAGACAACCACTTATTAAACTACCAATCAATCCATAGTAAACTATAAAACTTTCTTTCCTGCCCACAGTCTCCAGGCTGCCCCCTTGATTTCGCCTCCGCTCTCTAAGTCTCCATGCGTCCATGAAAAAAACCCATGATAAAAAATCAGTATATCAATAATATAGACTACCAGGAAAACCAAACTCGATCAAACTGCGTTACATATGAAAAATGCATGAACATGCACATACACACACACAAAGACATAAATACAAACATACATACATACACACATGCATACACATTTAAATACAGAAGCAACGTAATTAAAAAGTTTGGATAGATGTCAAGAGTGCTAGTGGTCCTGCCCACACGTCAGGAAACAACTGAATGGCCCGTGGGCATTGATGACAGAATGTCAATCAACTCCACCTGGTCTGGTTAAGCTTCTTATATATTTTACTAGCTGGTTTACCCGGCGTTGCCCGGGTTTCGGAAATAGTTGAGTGAAAGTTTCAATCCCTCTAACGAATCCGTACCTGTAGCAGCACCACCACCACCACCACCACCACCACCACCACCACCACCACCACCACCACCACCACCACCACCACCACCACCACCACCACCACCACCACCACCACCACCACCACCACCACCACCACCACCACCACCACCACCACCACCACCACCACCACCACCACCACCACCACCACCACCACTACCACCTAAAGTGAAGTGAAATCCCTACGGCTGCGCCATCTGGCGAATCTTTAGAAATCCGTCCTGGTGGCAGAGAATAATCTTCTCGGGTGGCGCCATCTGGTGAATGAAAATAGGTCGACTCGAATGTGTAAAAAGTCGGATTTGGGAGAGTTTTTTTGCCCGGGACACCATAGAAGCGGTCAAAAGGTGGACACGAAGCCTCACATTGGGTGTGTAATGCCCACCCCGAGACAGCAGTGAAGGTTTTAAGTGAAAAGCTCGAAAGCTGTCGAAATGCATTCCGGTCTAAGATCGCGTGCTACAGACAGACAGAGGGACAGATTCTTTCCTTTATATATATAGATTTGCATTTAATTTCTATTAACCTCATGAATAAATTTCTACACCTAAATGGAATGTCTCTAAAGCGAGAAAAACCAGAATCCGTTAGGCAAACCATAAACTACAACCATGCATATGAAGTGTTAGCGACTTCAATTTCTTAGCCTCAGCATGTGCATATGCATGGCAAGTCCTCTAACCCTGACCTGCAACCGTCAGTGTACCATGGTCAGCGTATTCTTGTTACAGTCCAGTTCACCAGGAGGTGCAAGCGGAACTGAAATTTCAAAGGATCTTTCCGCCTGATGTATGCATCTGGCTACTTTAACGACGAGCACATATAAAAATTGACTGGCTTCTTTAACAGATTATAAATTTTTGGTTAACTATATTCGATTATCGAACCAGTCGATGATAAAGTGTCCTGCTTCCTCACTGGTAAGGCCAACCACCTGGATTTTCCTCCCTTTGCATCTGCATCTTATCTTAGCTAGCGATTTTGCATGCACTTGCTACAAATACTTGAAAACTGTTCTTTTCCACGGGGGTGGGGGTGGACTGGGAGCGAGTCTAAGTAGTTATCTGGGAGAGGCACTGTATATAAATGCTCTGAATGAATGAATGAATGAATGAATGAATGAATGAAGATGTCTGAGATATCAATCGACGATCACTTCAAGTTAATTCAAAATAAACTGGTGTTAAAGATATCACTAGACCATAGATTAGATTTGCAAGAAAGAGGAAATGAAGGAAAGAGAGACATACTGTAATTACAAATAACCATTCGCTTGGACTGGAAGATGAATCAAGGAAACCGATGGCGAGAAAAAAGATGGATCAAGGAATCCAATGGGAAGCAAAAAGATGGATCAAGGAAACCAATGGGGAGGAAAAAGATGGATAAGGGAAACAGGTTAATCTAGGGCAAAGAATCAAATACCACTCTGCTTGGTATGCAATTAGGCCTATCCGGGCATCTGGATAGCATCTTTAGACGAAGGAACACGTGACCTTAAGTGGCGGCTATGGGTAGTAATTCTGTATATAGTAAGCACCATTATTCTCTAATAACAAAGCGTCTACTGTGAGTGAAGGTCCCTACACAATAACCGTCTCAGTTTAAATTTAAATGTAATGTCAACGTTTTTCTACAGCGACCACCGTAAGGTCTCGATCCTGATCCTTTTCAATGATCCGGTGAGATGTTTCACCACTCTGCCTGGTTGAATGTGTGCTTCACCATATGAGGTACCCATGTGCTAGCAAAAGGAGGATTTGAACCCACACCCCACAAGGTTGGTATGTATGACATTGTATGTATGTATGTATGTAGGTGTGCATGTATGTATGTATGTAGGTGTGCATGTATGTATGTCTGTCTGTCTCTTACCCATTTCACAAATCCTTTGTCAACTTTTAATCTACAACTTTAAATTGCCTGCCAAATTATGAACCTCCAGGTGTCTCACACTCTGAATGCTTTCCTTTGATGAGGCTGGACCTTATGAGGCTTCAAACCATGACAGCTCCTATATAAAGTGTATCAGGCATCACACAAAAGGACACGGTATTCGATTGGTTGAGCGCTCACCTTGTAATGCTAAGGGTATGGATTCAAGCCTCCCCTAAGATGGTTACTGTGTAGGGCCCTTGACCACATCCTTCTCTTAAAATTGCTCAGCACCATCAATTGGTGATTGGTCATTAGAGAATGCAGCTCATACAGCGCATAATACTGATAATAATAAACAACAACAACAATATTAATGATTATGATGATGAAGATGACAATGATGATGATGATAATAACAACAACAACAACAACAATAACAATAATATATACTTGCTTCTTGATGAATTTTTTTATGTTAACAAACTCTAATCATCATTCCAGCTAGCACATGATGCTTCTCTCATTAGTTTTTTCTACATGGCGCTATGTAAATGTATGATAGAGGATATGATTGCAATATTGCATATGTAATTATCCATCACAGTTGCAGATTGCGTGGGACATTTGGCAACTGTCCAAACGTTGACAATATTGAATGCTGTTATGTTCTACCAGATGCTGCGACTGCATGCTGTGGGTGGGTGAGTCATTTGTTCATCCAAACAGCCAGTCAGTTAGCCAGTCAATGTGAGTTAGTGAACTAGCAAAGGTGAGCAAATCAGTCAGTTGGTCAGTCAGTTGATCAATCAGTGACTTAGTCAGTGAACAGGTGAGCCCGCTAGGTAGCAAGCCAGCCAGTTAGTCACTGTCAATGTTGTCAGTAACCCAACAAGGAAGCGAGTGAGTCAGTCAGTCTTCAGTCAGTCCTTAATTCAGTCAGTCACAGTCGGTTGGTTATTGGTCGGTCATTCATTCATCAAGAGCCAATGAGAGAAAAGCGGGAGTGTCAAATGGGTGAGGTATAGCAGTTTGTGGGCGTGTAGGGTTGTTTATTAGGACTGTGCAGTGAGTCAGAAAGCAAATATGAGCCTGTGGTACACATGGGTGTGTTGCACAGCACAACGCCCCATGAGAATTCTAGGAGAAAAAGAAAACAAAAGTCCAGCTGAATGTGTCGGAGGTTCAAATCCCCACCAGGGCAAACATTTTGTTCGAGATTTCTGCTTTCATCTGCACCCTCTAGCCAACTCAGCTGTAATGAGTACACTGATCGTACACTGTCGGTGGGAAGATGAGACGTGAGGGAGAGGACTGGTCACCCGCCTCATATGCCGAGGCTAAGAACATGAAGTCGCTAACACTTCAACCCATGGCTGCCTCAGGGCTAGCTTAAGGGACTGCTCTTTCTTCTTCTTCTCCTCCTCCTCCCCCTTCTTCTTCAACCATACACTAGATACATATTTGACAACGATGCTACAGTATCTTGCAAACTGAAATCATAACAACTGCGAAATAGCAACGTAAACTCAGTTCAATTAAACAGAATTTGTAAATAAACAAACCTACCGACGACAGTAATCCTACTTACTATCCGCGAGAAAGACAGTCTGTGATCCTACCGACGGCAAGAAATCTTCCAAATCTGACTCAGTCCCGTGACGAACTCGATATGACTACACACTACACGCACGAGGATATTAATACTACGATAATTTATTCCAGGCCAACCATATATTTGGGCCAACCACGCACCACAGAAACACTCCCAATACAAGTCCGGACAAGACGACACACACAACATGGACTACATATCTGGAAACAGACTCAACGTCCTGCTGTTTGACGTCATTAATAACCCAACGTCTTCATCGCCATCTAGAAGCTGGAGGGTTTGTCATTGCAACAACAAAGCAATGCTCGCATCGTCGAAAAGAATTTGAATTTTATAATGAATTTTATGCCATCAGTTTTTAAGACACCTTCAGTCAATATTTGTATGAAATATTTAACAGCGCCATGTCAGAAAGACGTATATACTTATATACCTAAAACAATAGGTCAGATGCGGCCGGATCCAGGTTTATTTCACATGCGATTGGTCGGTATTACAGTATCAATAATTAATTATTTATACTGTGGTATGATATTTTCCACCATCTGCCCATAAGTGCTTGCGTTTAATGTAGTATATGGGGTCGGTCTAAGCGAATAGATCTAATTGTGCCTTGGGGGAGAGGGGCTGCAGGGTTGATTGAAATTTATCGCTGCCAAAAACTGTTCACGTCGATCGATGTTGTCTTAGGCCTACTTAATTGATACTGATTAATCTTTGGCCGTTTAATTTCAGGTTTCAGTGAACTCCAAAGATATGGATGTGCATTGTATTGTATTGTACCTAGAAATTTATAAAGCGCCTCTCGCAGAATAACTATTCAGAGGCGCTCTCAGCACCAGTGTTTAATCTAGTCCCCCCTCTTCTGGGAGGGGAAACTAGGTTTCTGGGGGACCAACGAATTTACACATGCCTTTCTTGGTATTTTCATCCATCTTGAAACAGTTTCAGACTTTTTCAAATTTCATCTTCCAAAAAAAGTATTTCATCTTCCAAAACAGTTCATGACCTTTTTTTAGACATCCGTCCAACTTTTAAGACTTTCTATACGGATTACTCTCTCAAAAGGTTGATGACCGTTTTACGAATTTTAGGGGGCAAAGGGGTCAAACATGTATCCTGGGGGATTTTCCTCCCCAAAAGGTCTCTACATTATAATATTGTTGGCCTCTGGGAGAAACATAAATCCTGGGGGAATTCCCTCCCCCCCCAATGTGTCTAGATTAAACAGTCTCAGCATAAAGTCCCGGGAAAACAGAAAATAATGTTAAAACACTTAATATAGCGCCTTTCGGGTACCTCACAAAGCGCTGCACACGGCTACAAGTTGTAAAATTTCTTTCCTGTGAGTTTACTTGTAATTCTGGGGGTGTTCAACTAATTTTTTTGCATTTTGCACACTGAATGGATTATAACTTAGATCCCTACATTTTTTCTCGGGGTCTCTCGCACTGGGAGCGCTTCTGAATGGCTCTCCCGCTAGAAGTGCTTTTTAAATATCCGAATACAATACAATATTACAATACAAATCACCGAGAAACTTTAAACTCAAATTTCTACTATCACACCCGTTCTGAAACTATATATATGGACTTCAAGACAACAAAGTAAATTAATGTAATGTAAGAGAACACTTGTATAGCGCACCTTAGGAGCCTCTCATAGGCGCTCTGTGCCCATCTATCAATCAGACGGAAAAAGGTGTGTCTTTAATGTGCCATAAAATGCATTGCAGTCCGTAGCCTAATAAGTGGAACGGAACGAATTTCAGCAGGAAATTGTTCTATAATGATGGTCCAATGGCAGAACGACACAGGAATTAACTATGACAGAAAATCACAAGATAAAACATTTAAAACAGTTTACTGAGTCCAAGGCTCTAATGCAATCTACGAACTTCTGTAGCGCAGGGTTTACACAAGGCTAAAATGATGCATAGAAATAATACTTTACACAGAACATAGAAAAACGGCCAATGTAAGGCATTGTAATCGCTAAAATAATTCACTCATTTGGCGCCATCATAAGCCATTTTTAACCTCAGACTCGGAATTGGGCATTAGTAAGTTGTGTGCTAAAACCATAATCCTCAGTAAACCATTTAAACCAGAACCAGGCATGATTCATTAAATGGTCAAATTAAGAAAAACCAGCAAACCCATATAGAGAAGAAATGAATAAATTAGAACTGACATGATGTAGATGATTCACATAATTTGTATCATGATTCATATTCAAAATTATAAGTAATGAATACCAGTTTACATCTCCTGGCTTGACTTACATTGAAAAAGTACAATTCAGATGTTACAACTTGCATTTAACCTTAACCACAAGTTTACACATTATTCAAATGTTACACGTGATGAAATAAAAATGACAAGATCAGTTTATCAGTGATGATTTTAACCAATCAGTGTGTATTGATTCACATTCAAATTACACGTAATTAGTTATACATGCCAGTACCAGTTAACATGGTGAATTGACTTACTGGTAATCATGATTTGCATTCAAAATTACATGTAGGCCCTACTGAGTTACAGTATGCCAGTATGCCTGAATGCCAGTACCAGCTTACTTGTGACAAATTGATTTGCGTCAAGATTCACATGAATATTTACGTCTAAAGAATATTTACGTCTAAAGTCACCTGCTTAAAAACCCACATGACGAGCGATACAACATAAAAACTTCACCTCAAAATTAGCACCACTTTAAACACATTCAGATCTAATTTCAAATTCCACAGGTATTTCAAGAGAAGGTATAACAGGTGTAACAGTTTATTGCACAGTACAGACATTCTCATTTCTGGATATTACTTTGGCAGCTGCTGCTGGCAGTCCTAACCCCGTATCTGTAAAAGAGAACCGCCGCCCAGAGGAAGTCTGGTAAGAACAGAGAGACTAATTTGAGTATGTATTCCTCCTTGGACTCAATGTTTCACGAGACACCACTGTACTCCCCCAGATTCCAGGAACTTGCAAATATACAGCAATCTGAGCAATTGTAATCATCAAGATTTCTAAAGTGCCCAAACCAAGCTATGTCGTGGAAACCAGCCTATGCACAGACGCTCAGTCAAACCAAACTCGGCAGACAGGTTGATGTCAGGTTCAATTCCAGGTCGAGATCGAAGGGCAAGGCATGTAGAGTGAGGAACTTTGGAGTTATGCATATATTCATAAATAAGGCTTATTAATGTGAAGTAAGACAAGAGAAATTGACGCAAATGCTCATTTAAAGGCTTGGTCCTGCAGTCTGGTATGACATCAAAGCCAAACTACGACAACAGCTATCAAACAACAGGATAACCTTGACCTATGAGTTGCATAGTTCCACAAAAAATGGACGCATTAGGTACAACGATCCTAGAACTCGGCAATAATAAAGGCAAGCATCCAATCAGTGAATGATCAGAAAACAACAATTGCGTATCACAACCTACAAAACTACTGCATCCAAAGAAATGTTGTCTGCCTAAAACGACTTTAAACACTATGGGCAAAGCCATTTCAGAAACCGTCACCGTTCCACAACTGCATAGAACTGCTTAGAAACACGTTCTCAACATTCTGAGAAACTTTAATAAAGAGAAAACAGAAGTCACCACCCTGAAAGTAAACCGTTTGAAGCTTAAAATAGAAAGGCCACAATCAGTATAATATAATACGCAACGAGCTAACAAACTGTGCTAAGCAGGAACGCAACAACTACTCGGCTAGATACAAGAACAAAAGCAAAACCTAGCTACCATAAAAATACTCTGCTTTAACGGAACACAAGAAATATTCAAACAACTCGGCTTTCTCCAAGCAACAGCAGTTATCAGGGATCAAAAAAAGAAACGTGCTTTTAGTGTCACAACTCGGTGTAGTCATTCCATTTGCAGCATTGTTCATTTAATTTCAGATTAGATTAGATTCGACTAGATCACTAACACCAATAAAGTTGCATGATCATTGCAGTAGGGCAGTGTTAAAGTTGCATGACCATTGCAGTAAGACAGTGTTAAAGTTGCATGATCATTGCAGTAGGGCAGTGTTAAAGTTGCATGACCATTGCAGTAAGACAGTGTTAAAGTTGCATGACCATTGCAGTAAGACAGTGTTAAAGTTGCATGATCATTGCAGTAGGGCAGTGTTAAAGTTGCATGACCATTGCAGTAAGACAGTGTTAAAGTTGCATGACCATTGCAGTAAGACAGTGTTAAAGTTGCATGATCATTGCAGTAAGACAGTGTTAAAGTTGCATGATCATTGCAGTAGGGCAGTGTTAAAGTTGCATGATCATTGCAGTAAGACAGTGTTAAAGTTGCATGATCATTGCAGTAAGACAGTGTTAAAGTTGCATGACCATTGCAGTAAGACAGTGTTAAAGTTGCATGATCATTGCAGTAGGGCAGTGTTAAAGTTGCATGATCATTGCAGTAGGGCAGTGTTAAAGTTGCATGACCATTGCAGTAAGACAGTGTTAAAGTTGCATGACCATTGCAGTAAGACAGTGTTAAAGTTGCATGATCATTGCAGTAGGGCAGTGTTAAAGTTGCATGACCATTGCAGTAAGACAGTGTTAAAGTTGCATGATCATTGCAGTAGGGCAGTGTTAAAGTTGCATGACCATTGCAGTAAGACAGTGTTAAAGTTGCATGATCATTGCAGTAGGGCAGTGTTAAAGTTGCATGACCATTGCAGTAAGACAGTGTTAAAGTTGCATGATCATTGCAGTAGGGCAGTGTTAAAGTTGCATGACCATTGCAGTAAGACAGTGTTAAAGTTGCATGACCATTGCAGTAAGACAGTGTTAAAGTTGCATGATCATTGCAGTAAGACAGTGTTAAAGTTGCATGATCATTGCAGTAGGGCAGTGTTAAAGTTGCATGATCATTGCAGTAAGACAGTGTTAAAGTTGCATGACCATTGCAGTAAGACAGTGTTAAAGTTTCATGATCATTGCAGTGACAGTGTAAAAGTTGCACAATCACTGCAGTAAGACAGTGTTAAAGTTGCATGATCATTGCAGTAAGGCAGTGTTAAAGTTTCATGATCATTGCAGTGACAGTGTAAAAGTTGCACAATCACTGCAGTAAGACAGTGTTAAAGTTGCATGATCATTGCAGTAAGACAGTGTTAAAGTTTCATGATCGTTGCAGTGACAGTGTAAAAGTTGCACAATCACTGCAGTAAGACAGTGTTAAAGTTGCATGATCATTGCAGTAAGGCAGTGTTAAAGTTGCATGACCATTGCAGTAAGACAGTGTTAAAGTTACACGATCATTGCAGTAAGACAATGTTAAAGTCGCATAATCATTGCAGTAAGACAGTGTTAAAGTTACATGATCATTGCAGTAACACACTATTAAAGCTGTATAATCAATAAAGAAAGAGTGTTAAAGATACATGATCATTGCAGCAACACAGTGCTAAAGTTACACAATACTTGTAATAAGACAAAGTTAAAGCTGTATGATCATTGCAGTAAGACACAGTTAAAGTTACACGATCATTGCAATAAGACAACGTTTCATTTCTATTATTGAAACAAAGTACAGTGATCGTTTGGTGTAATCATTTTTATAATCAGCAGACATGACATGATTATAATTCAATGTAATGCTTTCGTCAGGAAATATCTGAATCAACTAGAATATTTTCCAATCAAAATGGAAAACCGCTGTAAAATGGAAAGCTAGGGTTAGAAAAGAGCCACATTCCTAGCAAGAATCCATACATTCTTCAGATACATAGAAAATTCCCCTGACATTCTTGCAGGGTGTGGCAAAGAGCAAATCAAGGTAACACCACATTACCCTGGATACGTTTTATCACCACTTACCTACATCCACTATCAATAACAATCCTAAGAAACCAGATCTGAAAGTTAAAGCATTCTTTAAATGGTTCAATAGCACAACATTACCATCTTTAAATTCCTATTGAATAAATCATACACTTCAACTCCTGGTGGACTTGGATTCAAACCATGAACACAACCGTTAAAGCACTACATGGATGAAAAACAGAACTGCAACTATCTTTGGCAAGTGAGCAGAAAGCAGACAGAGATCCAATAAAACACAGCAGTTACGACCCACGCAAATAAAAATTTAGTATTCAGAATTTTTGTCAACTACATAAAAACGAACTAATAAAAATGTTTTCAGTTTTCACAAAAAATATCAGCATGCTTAAAATACTTTGCAGCTAAACCTCGAGTTTGTATAAAATGACTAAAACGCAGCAGAAAAATATACATAAAGACACTGGAAACAATAAACAGAAGTAGAAAACAGAAGAGATGCGTAAAGCAAAAAATCTATATATGGTACAACATGTTGAACAAAATTTTGCATGAGATATACCAAGAGATATACCAAGAGATATACCAAGAGATATAGCTGCAATCAATCAATCTTAAACTTCAGTTTATAACTTTGGTAAGAATAGAAGAGCATTCCCTTATACTAGCCTCATGAGGCATCTATAAGTCTTAGTAACGCGAATATCTTAGCCTCGATATATATGAGGGTGGGTGGCCAGTACTCTCCCTCGCCGTCTTATCTTCCCATCGACAGCATATGATCAGTGCACTCATTCTACATCCGAGTTACTTAGGGGCACTAACGGAACAGAAACTTTGAAATACCCGTCTGTTCTGCAGCACACTAGGTCTGTATTTCAACGATTGGCGGTTTGAGACTGCTGAACATACTCAACGTAACAACCCTCTTCAAGCAGTTTGCAGACAATTGTCTCTGTCACCAAGCAACAGAATTTGGTTCAGAATATGCTGGGAAGTAACCAGTAAGTCCGTGTGTCCAGGATCTAAGTATTCGTCCGCTGCTGGTTCCAGGGCTTAAGGGTAGGAAATGAGCACCTTTATTATTAATTAGTCAGTAAGTCAGTTAGTCAGTCAACCAATCAATCAATTAATTAATTAAAGTCCACTTGGTATATCTCTCCGTTAAGAAAAGCAACATCAAACAAACAAGGTTACACAGGAAAAGCATTCGTAGCAAATATTCAGCCGTATGATACACATCGG
>OY744603.1:87337819-87350319 GCA_963556255.1 Allolobophora icterica | reverse complement strand
GCCTATAGCATAAATGTATATTTAATACTGTTACGCGGTTGTGTATTAAAGAGGTTGGTTTTAAGAACGTTGTGGCGATGTGTTATAAACATGTAACCTTAAAATAACGAAAAGTTTAAGCGTTCGTTAGGAGTTATTTACGATAAAATTAATCGCAAGAAGCATGAAGTGTCAATACATGTAGTACAATCTCCGAATACTGATGACTCAGAGCATAGGCAGAGGCACTTGACAGCGGTAGGGCTCGGTTGATACTTGATCAATGTTTCGCCACTAACAGGTTGGTCCGCTTGTTTGGTCCTCGGAGGCTAATTAACTTGGGGTGGGGTGTTTCTGAGTGGAAAGATCTTGATAGTTGATAGCGATCCCACGGCCGGGAATGAGGTCGGAGAACGACAGGTGACCAGCGCAGCACCGCTGCGGGAGGAGTGCACAGCAGCCTGCAGCACCTTGATATTAAAGCAGCCAGAGTCAGTCTGTAGTCTGTACTAGGGCTCTTACCCGTCGTTGTTGCTTATCTGCCGTAATTAGCGTCCGTTGCCCAAGCCTCAAGGAAGAATTATACAGTGGATAAAGTAATTTTAATAAAAAAATCCGATTTTTTTGTAATCCCGAAAATACGGGATTCCACGTTTGTCAATCCCGGGATTACGGGATTGAAAAATGTTCCGGGATCCCGGGATTCGGGATCCCGGGATTACATTCCCTAATGGATATCCCTTGCAGACTACAGAGATGGAGGAAGAATACATGTAGGAAGACAAAAGGATATCCACAGTGGGAACGATAGATGGGGAGGCATAGATGTAAGGAGATGAGCATACGTAGCGGGATAAACAGATGGAGAAAGGCATAGATGTACGGAGATATGAGGATATGCGTAACATGATAAAGAGATGGAGAAAGGCATAGATGTACGGAGATATGAGGATATGCGTAACATGATAAACAGATGGAGGAAGGCATAGATGTAGGGAGACACGGGGATACCTAGTGGGATAGACAGATGGAGGGAGGCATAAATATAGGAAGACACGGAGAATACGTGGAGGGAACGACAAGGAATGAGAAGGCAAGACTCTGGGTGCTATATATATATATATATATATATATATATATATATATATATATATATTATGGACCTGCGAAGCTTCGATATTCGATTCGAAAACGAATCAGAGGGCGGTATTCGATTCGATTCGAAAATGATGTCATGATTCTAACAAAATTCGAATTGTTTTCGGAAAAATTATTTGCCAACCCTATATATATATATATATATATGTATGTATGTATATATATATATATATATATATATATATATATAGGGTTGGCAAAGAGACATAGCTGCAGAAGCGAAATGCATGGGAACATTTCGTATACAAAGTCTGAACTCTTGGGGTGAATGGGCAAGTTCTGCCTTTGCCCCATACATCGCACCCCATGGATGGCGGAGGGATATTATGTCATTAAATTATAGACAACGACGGACTGTTTTACCACTTTCACCCCATCTCTGTTAAATCCTGCAATCATTGTTTACTCCTCCATGCCAACAGTCATCCATTCATTCAGTCATTCACACCTCCATTCTTTCAATCCATTCATTCAGTCATTGATTCGTCCATTCATTCAATAACCCTTCATTTCATCATCCATTTATTCAGTTGAGTATTCATGTGAATACTCATCCACTCGTTTGCTTCTTTATTAGTTCAATCATCCATTTATTAAATCATTCAATCATTTATTCATTCAGTCATCCATTCACCAATCATTCACATGTCCATTCAGTCACTCCTTTATTCGTTCGATCATCCATTTATTCACTCGTTCACTTGTTCCTCTGTTCTTACCTGCAATGAATGCTAGACAGGTAAACGCCTTGATCAGCTCATTCTTACTCATCGACAATGAATGAATGAACATGTACAAGAAGATCGTGATCAGACTGGCGATCAGTAGGATCAAACCGATCGTGATCATAGCCTGTGTCGCCTTAAACCAATCTGAAAAATAATCAGAATTGACAATACTTACAAAATCACAACAGATATAATATGTGTGTAAATATATGTATATCATATGTATGTATATGTATATGTAAATATATATCTATGAATGAGTATATATTAAAGTGTATAGCAGGACTTCTATACACTTTGAGTATATATGTAATATATGCATATATGTAGTAGTAGTTTCCTGTGTTGAAACGACATTTTATGGATGCCAGGACAGTTAATGTCGCCCTCCTCTTTTATTCAGGCTTGGAACTGGCACCACCCAAAGACACTGGTGGCGACGTTCGTAAATGTATGTTTGTATCAAGACACTTAATATAGCGCATTTTTAGTACCACATAAAAGCCCTGACTATATAAGGTAGGCACACCATCACATACCCCACAGACATTCCGCATGTTTGGATGAAGGTGCCTATCCTCTATCAGCTCAACAACCCTAAATGGTGTACGGTATCTCGGTGCAAACAATTGTTACCTTACCTTTGTAAACAAGTAATACCTATAATAAAGTTATTCTTCTGCAGTGAAAGCTGTCCAAGTTTTTTCCAATCAACGTCAACTACCTTTGATGCCGTAGCTGTCGTTAATCGTAATCGTAATCTCCGGATTTCTACAGCGCCCAAAAAAGCGAAGTCGCGGGAACCAGCTTATTCACAGGCGCTTAGACAAATCAAAATCGATAGGCGGGGGGGGTCGAATCGGTTCCAGGTCAAGACCCAAAGGAGTCAGTCAGGAAGACAGTAAGACGGCTAAGGTGGGTGGTGTTTAGGGTTTAGTTTTAGGTTAAACTGTTGGATCCACTGCAACTATAAATCTGTAAACAAATCTGTTACCTTTCCCTCTCTAAACAAGTGTATTATCTTCACCTCTGTCAACAAGCATTTGACCTTGCCCTCTGTAAACCAGCGCATTATCTTCACCTTAAATTACCTTGCAGGAATAGACGATATTCGCGGAGCTTTTGACCGAAGCACGTCAGCCTTCAAAACTAACCGTTCTAGAGGCAGCTACCGCCAGTTCGACAAAAAATCTCACCCTCCTGGTAAAGGCCGGTTGAAGAAGAGCTGCAGGTGGACCACAGTCCGACCCAGTAACGGCCGTGCTCCCATCCGACGGTTGCAAAGCCGAGAACGTAGAAGATGACAGCAAGCATGACGGTCCAGAAGATTCCTCCGGACAGACCGTGAAGGTTGATCTCGTGGGTAGCAATCGGCATTATGACGGCTCTTTAGAGGCTACACTGATCAGCAAATCTGTAATGGAAAAATGTTATGTACTTTAACGGTTTCTTATTACTACCATTTTAGTAAATAAAGCAATTAATTACAGCAATTAATTGATGTAATTATCAAATGTAACTAATTAAAGTAAAAAATTAATGTAACTAATTAATGTAACCTGGTAATGTAACTAATTAATATAACTAATTAATATAACTAATTAATGTAATTAACTAAAGTAATGAAAAAATGTCAGTCAGTCAGTAGGCTATCAGTAATAATTTATTTTTGGTAGCCAAAGAAAACAGGTTGACAAATTTTATCAAGTTAGGATAAAATTTACAGGTTACACAAGAGACCCCTTGTCCGCATTTCGATTACCCCTCCCTCCCCTCATTGCGGACGTCCTTTATGGATGACCCCATGTGAGGGCGGTCGGCCAGACCTCTCCCTTACCGTCCCATCTTCCCACTATGGTCAATGTACTCATTATATCAGTTGGCTAGGGGTTGCAGGTGGAGCAGAAATTGTGACAAAAATTCCTGCCCTGGCGGTACCAAATAGATCACCATATTCTGTAGAAATGTACAGCTCATATTGCACAACTATGATATGCCTGATAGTATATGTATACACGAGAGACTGCTTTTGAGAGGAGGCCAAAGAGCTCTAGATGAATGCTTTAATAATACAAAGGATACACACACATACAGAGAAACATCCACATAAATCAAGCAAATACAATCTCACACACACACACACGCACACTGTCTGTCTCTCTGTCTCTGTCTGTCTGTCTGTCTGTCTGTCTGTCTGTCTCTCTCTAAGTCCTGCGTCTGACATCTATTGATATACAAACTACATGCACACATAGAATTTACAATCACACACACAAGCGCGCGCACACATACATACACACACACATATGCACACACATACTTCTAAGTCTGCCTTTGACATCTATTGATATAGACTTATCGTATTTTAAAAAGTGTTGTGATCAATAAACTTACATCATCTCAAATCGTTTCAATACAAATCCTTGTCAAATGTTGACTGCCTCAAACCCACATAGATGGCTTTCGTTGATAAAAGCAACACCATTATTAACCTTCCAATCTTCACACAGTGAAACACACAACTTTCCCTTTATCAGTAGCAGAACACAGCCACGGGGTCAATGAGGGCATCCGTAAATCAGGAACAACCACTTGTTAAACTACCAATCTCTCCATAATAATACAAAATTTTCCACTTATCAGCAATGAAATACAACCTCATCGCAGTCAACATTGTCATTGCTAATTCATAACTTCTATTGTGCTGGTGTCTAATGCACAAAAGGCATCAACCGACTGTACACCAAAATCAAGCCACAATCAGGTCAATATCCAGGAGATCCGTCCACTAAGACAGAGACAGCATAAGTAGAATATGGAATTTTAAAGTTACGTTAAGTCTCAAGTTTGGAAAGAAATGAAATAAGTGACTGAGCAGAACGAACAGATATAGGGAGAGACTCAGACTGACGGACAGATACAGGGAGAGACTGACGGACAGATACAGGGAGAGACTGACGGACAGATACTGGGAGAGCGTTGTGCACAGATATAGGGAGAGTGATAGGAACAGATACAAGGAGATAGAGTTCCAGAAGTCAGGTCCAGCAACTGAAAAATTGCAATCACCAAATGCACTTTTAGTCCTCTGCCTCACAGAGGCAGAGACAATCCGATGACAATGACCTAGTTGAATAATGATGACAATGACCTAATTGAATAATGAGAATGACCTAGTTGAATGACAGGAATTACCTAGTTGAATAATAATAAGAATGATGGATAAGAACTGACCCTTAAGTATTGCGTGTGGCTGGCAATGAGGTCACCATTCAACCATAAAACACCACCAACACCTCTTGTCTACCATTTATATTCAAATAGACTAACGTCACCTGTTCAGATTAAACACATTTCCTTCTTAACAATCTAAGTGGGGAATGGCTGCCCCTCGATTTCGTCTCCCATCTCTAAGTCTCCATGCGCTTATGAAAAAATCCATGAGAAAAAATTAATATATCGACAGACTATCAGAAAAATGAAACACGACCAATCTGCATTACACAAGAAAAAAACACGAACACACACATACACACACACACATAAAGACATACATACAAATATACATACATTCATACATATACATAAATACACACACACACACACACACATTTAAATACAGAAGCAACGTAATTAAAATAGTTTGGATAGATGTCAAGTCCTAGTGGTCCTGCCCACACGTCAGGAAACAACTGAATGGCCCGTGGGCATTGATGACAGAATGTCAATCAACTCCATCTGGTCTGGTTAAGCTTCTTCTACGTTTCATTTGCATTTAATTTCTGTTAACCTCGTGAATAAATTTCTACAGGTAAATAGAATTTCTCTAAAGGAGAAAACCAGAATCCGTTAGGCAAACCATACAAGACAACCGTGCATAAGAAGTGTTAGCGACTTCACTTTCTTAGCCTCAGCATATGCACATGCATGGCAAGTCCTCTAACCATGATCTGCAACCTGACTACTTTAATTATATAACAATGAGCTTGTACTAAAAGTGACTGGGAAACCACTGCAGCTCGTCGCTAAAGTGCTAAAGACCCTGAAAGTGGCCCTGAAACATGGCAGATCTACATATAACAGGCTGAAAATGCCCTAGCAGGGATTCGAAACTTTGCCTCTCCCACTAGCTATCTCACAGAGCTCTCTTCATTCATTACACGCCTCTTTGCAATGTTACACGCCTATTTGTAACATTATCTGCCTAACTGTAACGTTACATGCCTCTTTGTAACGTTACACGCCTCATTGTAACATTTACACGCCTCTTTAACGTTATATGCCTCTTTGTAATGTTGATATAATTTATACAATTATAAGGCCTTTTAAGCACCATTCAAACCTCTGCCAGCATCTACTGCATGTGACTGGAAGGCAACCTAAGCATCTTCATGAGTGAAGGAAGACAGGAGAGTTAAGGTAAGGTAAGGTAACGTATGGCAAGGTAAGGTACCTGCTTATTTTGACTTAGGCGCAAACATGACAGCCGCAGTCCAACTACCTATATTTATCCATCTTTCCACAGTCCATACCGTGCTCCACAGTAGTCCAGCAATACCCTCGAGCCGGATTGCACAGTCATAAACCTCACCTCGTCTTCAAGTCAACCGTTTCAACTTGCTCACTTCTGGTTTCTCTGACTGATCTGATTTTGACACATGTGGCTACTTTAACGGATTATAATTATCTTTGGTTAACCTGAATCAATTAGCATACCAGTCGACGATGAAGCGTCGCGCTTTCTCAGCCACCTGGAATGGCCTCCCATTGGATCTGCATCTTGTCTTAGTTAAGGAATCTGCATGCACTACTTTCTACAAACACTTGAAGAAAACTTTTCTTTTCCGCCGGGGGGGGGGTTGGACTGGGAGCGACTCTAAGTAGTTATCTGGGAGAGGCGATATATAAATGCTCTGCATGAATGAACAGCAGATAAACGAAGCCTCCCTGTTGTCTCTAGTGAATGAAGATGTTGCCTAACGTATAGATGATTGTTTCAAATGAATTCATAATAATATGATGAAACAGACGTCATTAAACTAGACTAGACTTGTGGAAATTTTACCGTGGAGCCAGTGTTTGAGGGAAGAACTGAAGGCAAAGGAGACATTGTAAGAACGGGAACTATGCTCTTGGACTGGAAGATGGATCATGGAAACCAATGGGGAGCAAACAGATGGATCAAGGAAACTGATGGGGAGCAAAAAGATGGATCAAGGAATCTGATGGGGAACAAAAGGAAGTTAAACTATGAAGCTATGAAAAATAACTTTGTTGGACCTGAGCAACGGCAGAACACTGAGGGAGAGGAAGAAAAAGATAGCAATGGCACAATTTATCACCTTGGCGCTATATTAATGTTTTCAACGTTAACATTAACCACATGCATAGAATGGTGTATACAAAAGTGGCCTGGGTGCCGTTGATAAAAACACAGTAGTCACTTACCTTATACCTCTCAGCATAAACTGTACACATGTGCACCAACTACCTACCTCTCAACTTACACTCCATACACTAACAGGTTGGGCTAAAAATACCCGACCTCAGCTGCCTACCAAGCAAACTCACCGTGTGTGGGTGCAAACACAAGTCCCTTCTAATGTCCAAATGATAATAAATTTTATACAACACGTGTATACACAGACACCCTCTTCTCTACAAGTGTTTGAACATTATACATGTATACAAATACTTTAATTTTATGAGTGCAGAGATAGGTTCATGATAATTATACATACATAATTAGGTACTTAGGCAGGCGCACACACACACACACACACACACTCACACAGCAGAAGCATCATCACACTTCATACACACCTACTCAACATAATTACATACTCACATTACATAAATACTATAAATATAATATATATTTATATATTTATATATACATATAATCCATGGATATACACGATTTTATTATATATATATATATATATATATACATTTACAAAATATATATAATTATACATATACTTAACAGTATGGGCGTGTCCCGTCTCACGCCCTGTTGCCATAGTTACCGATGATTCATGTTTAGCAGAGCACCGTTTCGCTCCCTAGTTGATACCAGATGCCTTTCTCCTCCTCCTCCACCTGGTCTTTCTCCTCATGATCCTTCTCCTCCTCTTTATATCCTTCCACCCAGTCCACCCCTCCTCCCCTTCCAAGCCTTCGGCTGCTACAAGGGATTCTACGGCCGACGCCTCCTCGCATCTATTGGCGTTATCATCCAGCGGCCGCAACAGTTGAGTAATAACCGTACAGAGGTCCGTGTGGACTGCTACCAACGACCAAACGCACCGAAACCCCTCCAGCAACAGGTTTATCTAGGGCAAAGAATAGAATATCGCTTTGCTTGGTATGCAAGTAGGCCTATCCGGGCATCTGGAGAAGGAACACATGAGCTAAGAGGCGTCTATGGGTAGTAATCTACCAACATAATTTCCGATGTCCCGTCGCGTAACTTTGGGCTATAGACCAGTGATATTTTACTTCAGATAATAATTTTCGTTTTACTTCTATTTCAGTTCAGATGTCCTCAATTTCCGTTCTACTTCAGTTCTCGTTCTTAAAATAATTTCAGTTATCGTTACAGTTATACTTAACGGAAATCATTATTTTCCGTTCTAATTTTACTTAACGTTAACGAACATATCAATGCCTGAAGTTCCAAGCTGTCTCGTCCTCAATGAAACCCTACCTCCATGACATATTGATCAATTTAAATGTGATCAGTTTAAAACTTACTTTGCAGTAATTTTACTGCCTTCACCATATTTGAGCCGATGTTTGAAACAATCTTGGTATTCTGTGTAGGCTTCTTTATGAAGTCGCTGTAAATTTATGCGAAATCCTAGCTCGAATTTTTACCCAAAAGCGCAGTTCCGCATACCTTCACCGTTTTATGGTCCAAAACTTTACACGCAGGTTTATCTGTTTCTTTGGAATATCTAAGAAATCCCATAATGGGCTTTCTTCCGCACAGCTAGAAAACTGGACAAAGTATTCGTGGTCGAGATAAATTTGCTTTTGAAAGTGATCTTCAATAACAACAAGCCTTGTCGCAAAGTGGACTATTTTAAAATTACAACAAGGTTCTTAAGTGAAAAATGGTCTAAAGAAACTGTATCCGGAAGCACGTGCCAAAGATAGTAGAGTTTCATGAGTCACAAAGTACACGTGCGCCGTTCAACATAAAACTGGGTCGCAAAAAGTAGCCAGAAAATTACAAAAAATTTTGCATTAATTTCCGTTCGAAAAATAATTTTCGTTTTACTTCTATTTCAGTTCAGATGTCCTCAATTTCCGTTCTATTTCAGTTTTCGTTCTTAAAATAATTTCAGTTATCGTTACAGTTATACTTAACGGAAATCAATATTTTCCGTTCTAATTTTACTTAACGTTAACGAAAATATCACTGCTATAGACTAAAGCGGGCGCCAGCTCTCTTTCTGTCTGTCTTTCTCTGTCTGTCTGTTTTCTTTCTGTCTGTCTGTCTGTCTGTCTGTCTGTCTGTCTGTCTGTCTGTCTGTCTGTCTGTCTGTCTCTCTCTCTCTCTCACTCCAAAGGAATTTCCTGTTGTTGTCTTTCAAACGACAATTGCTTAGTATTTAGGACTGGGTGCAAACGAAAAAAGCAAAGCGCGCTAAATATTTGTGCAACTATCCAGTCAACAGTTTCAGGAAAAAGACCAGAGACTGAAGAGGAAGAAATTTGCATACCCTGATTTTTCACGGGTTACAGCTAGTTCTGTATAGTATTATAAGCGCAATTATTCTCTAATAACAAAGCATCAACTGTCAGTGAATGATTCCCACAAGGTCCCACACAATAACCGTCTCAGCTAAAATTTAAACTTAATGTAAACATTTTTCTACTAGTGGATTTGCCCGTCATTATGACGGGAGAGGTAGGCATTTCGGGAGGGACTGAAGGAGGGATAGAGGAAGGGACAGAGGTAGGGCGCAAAGAGGGACAGAGGGAGGCAGGCAGGCAAACATAGACAGACTTACTAACCGTTGTTTGCAGTCTTGTTGTCAAGACCTTAAACCTCAAGACCAAGACCAAGACCTTGAACCTCAAGACCAAGACCAAGACCTTGAACCTCGAGACCAAGACCAAGACCAAGACTTTGAACCTCGAGACCAAGACCAAGACCAAGACCTTGAACCTCAAGACCAAGACCCAAAAAATCGAAATCAGGTCAAGACTTCTAAAAATTGTCAAGTCGGAATATTCGCTATTTTAATGAAAACATGAGTCTTTTATTTTGTTCAAGCAAATTAACTTTAAATGCAAACTGCAGAGAAATCCGAATTTGTATTCAAAAGTCCTTCATGCAAACTCTTATACCAAATGCCTTTTGTATTTTATAAAAACCAATTCGCTCAGAATTTTCTGACCAAGACGTGCCTGGTGGGCCTCATAAAAATTTCCCCAAGTAAAAAAATACGTTCTACAGGTGCTGAAGTCGCTGACACACACACAGAGTAGCTTTTCAAGCACTGGATGTAAATGTACAGATAGTGAGTCCTTTTGAAATCTTCCCATGGTTTATCATACCGTGTGATACAGAATAACTGTCGCTGCTGCCAATGGGTTTTCCTGACCAGCATGACTTGCAATCCATAGATATTGGTCGTATGATGCAAGCGGGCTTGATACAGAATTCTTGAGTTTTGTTAAATGACTGTTCCTATTGACAGCCGGTCTTGTTCTTGGTCTTGCGAGACCAAGACCAAGACCTTGAACCTCAAGACCAAGACCAAGACCAAGACCTTGAACCTCAAGACCAAGACTAAGACCAAGACCTTGAGCCTCAAGACCAAGACCAAGACCAAGACTTTTAAAAACGAACTCGAGTGCACTCGAGACCAAGACCTTGGTCTCGAGGACAACAAGACTGGTTGTTTGTCTGTGTGTCAATCCGTCTGTCTGTCTGCCAAGACCAAGACCAAGACCTTGAACCTCAAGACCAAGACTAAGACCAAGACCTTGAGCCTCAAGACCAAGACCAAGACCAAGACTTTTAAAAACGAACTCGAGTGCACTCGAGACCAAGACCTTAGTCTCGAGGACAACAAGACTGGTTGTTTGTCTGTGTGTCAATCCGTCTGTCTGTCTGACCGTCCATCCGTCTGTCTGCTGGCTTTGCGTCTGTACGTCTATCTCCCCAGTGCCCAGTGTTTGTGGCGGGGCGAACTTCGGGCGTGTGATATTGCATCGGCTATAATCAGTGTACCCCTCGTCCTTGCTCCTCCTCCCCTCAAGATGGAGGGAGGGAGATTTAATAACCGCTGTTTGTCTGTGTGTCAACCCGTCTATCTGTCTGACCGTCCGTCCGTCTGTCTGGCTTTGCGTGTGTACGTCTATTTCGGCCCGCCCACGAACACTGGGTACTACGGAGATAGTATCTCCGTAGTACCCAGTGTTCTTGGGCGGGCCAATTTCGGGCGCCTGTGAGAGCGTTTAACGACACACAGAACTGGAAGATTATATGTATAGATAGTGACCATATGGCCTCGACCCTGCTCCTTTTCAGTGACTTGATCGGGTGAGATCTATCACCACCCTGCTCGGTTGAAAGGGTGCTTCGTCATCTGAGGTACCCATGTGCTAGCCCAGAGGCTTTGAACCCACACCACCTCACAAGGTTCAGATCAATTGGATACTGCGTCATGCATGGTCTGTCCATGATTTTTAAGAGTTAGCGACTTCACTTTCTTAGTCTCAGCATACCAGAACGGATGACCAACCCCTTCTCGCCGCCTGATTTTCCTACCTACAGTGCTTGGTCTGAGTACTCATTTTGCAAACAAGTATGGTGTATGGTCTGAGTACTCATTTTGCAACAAAGTATGGTGTATGGTCTTACTAATTTTGCAACCAAGTACGGAATATGTTCTGAGTACTCATTTGCAACCAAGTACGGAGTATGGTCTGAGTACTCATTTGCAATCAAGTTCGCTACGGAGTACAAGCGAAACACAAGTATCAAAATGTGTCTCTGACAAAAGTTCAACCCCAACTTTTGGGTTGACAATCCAGCGCGCTGATGCTATTCGTTTCGTTTATTGTTTATAAAGCAAACACATGCTGACAAACCGCAGCACGGAACAAAGTTAGACAGAGTTTTGAACAGTAGATACTGTGGAGTGTGGAGTATAGTGTTCGGGAAATCAAGTCTCTATTGTCTTTAACTGGAAGAGTACTGGTGATTCTGGTGACCTAATGAAAATACAGTTTTATGAACTGGTGGTAAAAGAGGCCAAAGAACATGATCTTGACTGTTCTTAGTAGATGTAAATAATCGGCAATAAGCAGAATTCGCAAGGCCAGCTATAGTCAGTTGTTCTTCGTTGACAAACTTCATTCTTCACAACCTCCTGATAAGACGTTCTAATTTTAAGCGATCTGATGATGACGTTAATCCCACCACTCTGGGATAGCATATAGGAGTTTGGCCAGTGTTGTTGCTCTCGTAACTTCTCGAAGAGCATCATTGGAGTGTCCACGATGTTTTGGTAGGGCCTACTCTTAAAGCGTATAATGATCTCTATAGCACAAACTGTCACGGTTGCGCTTTGAGATTACTAGATATGTAGACTCCAAGGATGTTCAATTGTT
>OY744603.1:87180319-87335319 GCA_963556255.1 Allolobophora icterica | reverse complement strand
GAAAGTAAAGTCAAGCCAACATCATTTTAATTTTAAGGTCTATTTCAATCAAGCACTGGGTGTATATTCGACAACGATGCTACAGCATCCTGCAAACTGAAATCGTAACATGGTGTAAGCAACTCTTTCACAAATCTCATGCTATCCACGACCCACCTTATTCGTCTGACTGTCTGCCTGCCTGACCTATTTGGATCTTGAGCCGGAATAGATTTCATCAAATCATCATAATTATGATATGATGAAATCTATTTTTTGTTTTGACTAGGCCCCTATGAATAAGCTGGTTCCTGCGACTTCGCTTTTTGGGCGCCGTTGAAATCTCGAGATTACGCGTAAACTCATTCCAATAATAGGCTACACAATATGTAAATACACAAATCTACGCACACAGACGAATAAACAAACAGAGGCGCGTTTACGAATAGGCGCATGGTGGTGCGCGACCGGGGCCCCGAATCTCGGAGGGCCCACACTGCCCCCGAACGAATGAAAATATTTGTGCTCAATTATAAAACATAAGATTTTAAAATTTTGAATTACTTTAAATATAACCTATTTTCTATTTGTTTACAGTTTAGCCTTCACATAAAAGTATATTACTTTGCTCATTTGGGCAGTAACGTGTTAACAATATACCAGGGCTTATTCTAACGTGCAGCTGGACACAAAGTGTGTAGTTGGGAAAGAAATTTGTGCAGTTAAAATTAAGATGTTGTGCAGTTACATTTTGTAAACCTAATTGTATTTATAAACTAACGAAAGTAGCTAATAATGGAATATTTAAACCAAGCTGTTGGTTCGCCGAGTCCGAAATAAGCCAAAAAACGATTAGTCAAACGAGATTAAACGCAAGCAGTAATTGCAGTTGGCCGTTTGTAACATAAAAAAGTTAAAAACGAAACAGTTACGAATAAGTCGGACCATAGGGCTTCCTTACTTTGTGGATGCAACTTGGCAAGGCATAGACAAGAAAGTAGGGTTGCCACCTCCTAAGGATACGAATCCGGGAGATTCAAGAAATTTTTTTAACATTTGCAATTGCACTGAGAGAACAGAATGTAAGTATAGTTTTAAAGCATTTTGTTTTAGACATTAGGTAAACACAAGAAACAGCTATCAACTAATTATTTAATTGGTCATTCACTTTAGTTCATAGTGCTGTGGTAGAGACTAGAGCAGCGGTTCCCAAACTTTTCTGGGTCGCGACCCACTTGTGAATGTCTTGGGAGTCTCGATACCAACTGTGTAAAATTAAGCATTGTGTACTAAACTTTGCTTCGTAAATTGTTATCGATATATGCGGATTTACGTACAGCGCATAGAAATTTAAAGCATTAAAAGGAAATTTAGGTAAAACAGTTTACAATTTATTGCAGTCCAGCTAGTTATAGCCCAATCATAGCCAAATGTTGTTGCTGCAAAAAATAAATGTTTCTCGAAAAACATTTGGCGACCCACTTGCCAGAGCTTCGCGACCCACTTTTGGGTCGCGACCCACAGTTTGGGAAACTCTGGACTAGAGTGATGAAGACTACTTGCGCTTAAAAGTATATTTCGCATCAGATCTTGCAGCAGCCAACAATCTGGGTTTCTTAATCAAGAAGTCATAAAACTCTGAGCATTTGTACTTCAAATTTTCACAGCCAACCAATCCTTAAAATCGTCTTCTTTGAGTCACTCATCGTTGAATGAACAGTAATACTTCTTTTTCTTCTTAACTACACATTTTTCTGGATTAGACTCAGACTCAGAGTCAGAATTTGAATTCGCCAAATTTGCGAACTTCACGTGCACACTGCACTGTGCACGCGCAGTCATAAACATCTATATCTCAATTGAAAAGTGTCCGCAGAAAGTTAGAAAAATACATAGATATATAAATTGAATTTAAAAAGTGTCAGCTGAAAGTTAAAAAATGCAATCTCGATCAGACATTCAGACTCTGAGTCTCTGACTCGATGTCGAGCAGTGACGCATTGTGCAGTTGTCCTAGGGAATAGGACTTTTCAGCATTCCGGGATATTTCAAAGTTTTCCAAATTAATTCCTGGAGACGGGAGATCATATCGAAATACGGGAGACTCCCGCCCAATCCGGGAGAGGTGGCAACCCTATTTGGGCTCATAATCCATTTGGACTAATAATTCATTTTTTTTCAGAAGGGCCCCAAAAATGTTTGCGCCTAGGCCCGTTTTCTGTAAACGCGCCTCTGTAGACAAACAGATAGGCTACACACGCCCGCCCACACACTGGAGAAAATCTCAAAGCAAAACAGTCGAATGAAACAGCTTTGACCATTGAAGACAACTCTCTTTTCCTTATCCACCGTCCGACGTCCATAATCCTACTTAGGCCTACTATCCGCGAGAAAGAGATTCTGTGATCTTACCGACGGCAAGAAATCTTCCAAATCTGACTCAGTCTCGTAACGAACTCGATCTGCCTACACGCTACACGCACGAAGATATTAATACTACGATAATTTATTCCAGGCCAACCATATATTTGGGCCAACCACGAACCGCGAAAACACTCCAAGACTCAATATATGCCGATGCCAAGACCGACTAATATAAATGCAGACAAGTATAGAGACGCAACATGGACTAGATATCGAAAAACAGACTCAACGTTCTGCTGTGTACGTCACTACGTCCTCATCGCCATCTAGCAGCTGGTGGATTGATGTCGATGCGAAAACAAATTCGCTCCCATCGACGAAAGGAATTTCATTTTTAGAATATATTTTATGCCATCAGTTTTTAAAAGACGCCTTCAGTCAATATTTGTATGAAATATTTCACAGTTTCATAATTAAATTAAATGTTGGCTCTAGTGTCGACTGTGTCGTCAAGACTAGTATGAAGTCACACATAGCGTGGAAGATGAAACGAACTATATATAGCTTCGAGTATCAATTGATCTCAAGATATATTGATCAGTGTTTAACTATGTATAAGCAGAAATCAATGCTCGAGTCCTAGATTAGTTGACAACGCTATCCAGTGGCGTAGCAATGGGTTGTGCAGGTTGTGCAATGCACAAAGGCCCCCCAACGGTCAGAAGGGCCCCTGGCAGCGACTAGGACCTAGAGTCGTTTGTAGCCTAAAAGTAAATCTACATGTACAGCAACATTAGCAACAGCGTACACAGTAGGCCTACTACACAATCAAATGACTCGACTCAATAGTTTTATTGCTGAATTTGAAGCTGGAATGTCGGCACTGCCTATAGCCTACATGTTGCTGTTGACTTTGCCTGTGACTGTTGTGACATGTGAAAGATCATTTTCGAAATTGAAGCTAATCAAAAAAAAACTAGGCTCATAGAAGTACAATGTCAGAAGAGCGGCTGAGCGACTTGGCAATGTTGTCAATAGAAAAAAATGAACATGCCAGAAAGCTTGACACTTCAAAAGTGGTAGATATTATTGCGCAAGAGAAGGCGCACAAACGAACGTTGTAACTTTTCGGAATTTTTGGATTCTTCTTTTTAGACTACCGTAGACTAAATTAGGCCTAACATTTGTCTAATTTCTTAAATTGTTTCGTTATTTTTATCAACCAACCCAACTGTTTCACAATTTGACAGAATTTAGGCCTACTTATGGATAATTCATATTTTAGCAGTCATAGCAGATGTAACAATATTTTTATATTAATTATCTTTAGTTCATTTTTTATGCTAGCCTGGAGAAATAAAAATGTTTTATAAAAATGAATCGGAGAAAATAATTAAAATGTAATTATTTAATTATTATTTAATTGGGGTGCGATTTATGATATTTGCATATTTCTCCCGGTGCGAAATATGCAAATATCGCAAAAGCGCCACGTGTTTTTTGCACAGCGTTTTTTTTGTTTCAAATCGAAAGAGGTTCGAGGGGCCCATCATCGAAGCTCTGCACAAGGGACCCCAAAAACCTTTCTACGCCACTGACGCTATCCATTAATGCATGATCTCTGTGGCATATTCAGAGTGGCCTAATGCCCCCGGTATAGTTTAATCTAATCAAATGTAATAGCTCGTCTTTGCAGGCCTAACTTCAAATTCTAGACCTGAGCTGATCCACTAATCTAATGTAATATGTTTCATTACATTCCGTGTTATTCTATTCTGTTTTAATGAACGTAACGTAATGTAATTCTCCGAAATTTTTCAGCGCCATGTCAGAAAGACGTATATTATAAGGCCTACTTAGGGCATATATCACCAGCGCTGTATCAAATCAAGTCCGCAATAAACATATTGTTTGGCACCTATTGGGTTTGAATTTTCAAATTTGAACTGGGGGAGGTTGCAAAATTCTTACACCGTTACACGTCCGGATGTTACGACAAGAATTTCTGACGGACATAAAACTGTTAAATTGTAGTGGGTTTGGTGTACACATTGTATTGTATTGAAAAGATAGGTCTTCAGAGATAGCGTTTTCTTCACGTGGTCAGAAAGATTGTTCCACGCAGTGGGTCCAGCGACAGAGAAAGAACATTCGCCAAACCTCGTATCTAGAAGACTGTTTTCGAAGATCGTAGCCGACATCTGTTCCGGCTGGTTGTCTGTTACGTAGGCCCTACACAAATGCAGAAATCAGAGATATGATCCGGCATAATTATGCGGTGATTCAATGCGTTATATAGGCCTATAGGTGATCAAGCACGGCAATTTGTATGTAATCCGCTGATGAACACGCAGCCAGGCGCAGCAGATCACTAACGTGATCAAATGGTGTCCTGTGACGAACGTGAATGTGTGCGTAGTGTTTATTTTGGGCGCCAACAGCCAGCCAATGGAGGGCGAACGCGCAAATATGCCGAAGCGCGCCAATTTCGTTAGCGCTGATTGGTCCGAGATGACCGCGAGCATTTCGCGCGCAAGACCATGAAAGTTGTATTATAAAGGCATCGAATGTTGACAAAGGTGACAGCAGCTTGTTGATGTTGGAATGAATCTGCGGAATGCGAATGATTTTAATACGTTGGTAAAAACAGTTATAGCCTCGAACGAGTTGACTCACGTGGTCCGTCATGATATCAAAGAGCTGTCAAAGTGAACTCCAAGCAGTGGCGTCACTAGGGCTGGTGTCACCCGGTGCGGTAAGTCAGTGTCACCCTCAAAAAAAGATGACTTTTTTTAGGAATTCGTCTCCCAAAAAACCTTTTTCTAGGATTTCATCTCCCCAAAAAAGTTGATGACCTTTTTTTTTTTTTTTTTTTTTAGTCATCCGCCTGTTTTTGTACTTCTTACATCCTTCTTTTCCGGTCTCCAACCATAATGCCATCATTACCTCTTTACCTTTGACAGGAATTCGTCTCCCAAAAACAGTGATGACCTCATGTTTAAAAAAAACTTTTTTTTCTCATCTTGGGTGTCACCCCCCTCCTAGGGTGTCACCCGGTGCGGTCCGCACCCCCCGCACCCCCCTAGTGACGCCACTGACTCCAAGGAACTCTGCTGCCCGATTTCTGACTTAGCTTCCCGCAGAGCTTTGCGATCTGCGACTAATGGGGAGCTATTGGTCCCTCGGACCCGCTCCGCAGTCAGGCAACGCCGAGCCTTCTCGGTTGTTGGCCCGTCTACCTGGAATGGTCTTCCGATATCCTTACGCTGCTTTCCCCGGAATAATTCACCTGTTTTCTTACGACAACTCAAGACCTATCTGTTTAGCCGTGGCTGGGCTGGGAGCGCCTCTGAGTAGGTCTCTTGAAGAAGCGCTATATAAATGTCCAGAATGAATGAATGAATGAATGAAGGTGGTGTCAGCTGGTCGAACTTCTGCAATCGATCGATTGATTGGTTGAAAACTCGTACAATTATTTATTAATTTTCTTGGCGGACCGATCAGCTGGATGTTGACCAGCTGGTCTGGTTTTGGTGGCTCATCGGTTGATATCTTTTGTATTACAATTCACAGTGAACCAGCCAAATATACATACATGTACGTTGCCAATTATTGCTAATAACCATAACCTGCAGACTGCAGTCGTTTCCAGATTGTTTATGAGAAGTATGAACTCGTTGATATATCGATTTATATTCACTGGTTAACCTGTTTCATTCATTCATTCATTCATTCATTCATTCATTCAAAAATTTAATATAGCGCACCTTCAAGAAACCGACTCAGAAGCGCTCCCAGCCCAGCCACGGCAATAGAGATTATACTTGAGCAGCTTGTAAAAAGCAGATGTGTTACCAGGGCCGGTTTAACCACTATAGGCGAACTAGGCGGCCGCCTATAGGGCGGCACATTTCTGCAGTCTTGTTGTCGAGTGCACTCGAGTTCGTTTTTAAAAGTCTTGGTCTTGAGACCAAAGGTCTTGAGACCAAAGGTCTTGAGACCAAAGGTCTTGAGACCAAAGGTCTTGGTCTTGAGGTTCAAGGTCTTGGTCTTGGTCTTGAGGTTCAAAGTCTTGGTCTTGGTCTCGCAAGACCAAGACCAAGACCGGCTGTCAATATGAACAGTCATTTAACAGAACTCAAGAATTCTGCATCAAGCCTGCTTGCATCATACGACCAATGTCTATGGATGAATACAAGTCTTGTTGGTCAGGAAAGCCCATTGGCAGCACCAACAGTTATTCTGTATCAGACGGTATGATAAACCATGGGAAGATTTCAAAGGATTTCAAGGGACTCACTAACTATATATACATTTACATCCAGTGCCAAGAATTGTGAATGTGTGAGTCTTACTCCATAATTATATCTCAATGGAAATATTGCCTCAAGGCGCTTACCTTAGAAATCTTTCCAAATCTTCAAAATCCGGGCAGGTCATAGGTCTTCGTCACGTGATACTGAAGCTGGTCCGCCATCTTCAATCAGTCAAAATGTCGGATGCACATTTTTTCAAGGTTTGTACAAAAACTTATTAGTTGAAGTAATATATCAAGTGGGGTTTGATGTAGTTTGTCTTAGTAGTGTGCAAGTATTTATTATCGCTTGCTTGAAGTAATTTTTGTATTTGCGATCACTTTATGCAATGTTACACGAGGAGTGCGCGGCGGTTGCACTAATAGCCGTTTGTGTTCATGTGTCATAGTGATACTAGTTTCATAATCTAATAAGAAAGTAAAATCTCGAGTACGCGTCTTGCGATGTGGAGCGCTTCGTAATAAAAACGGTAATCCTGGGTTTTAGCGTCCGAAATTATTTACATTGCATGAGCGATGAAAACGTTTCACAGTTAAACTCAAACAAGAAGTTGGAAGATTGATGAAAATATCAATGAAACTAGAAGCCGGATGATCGATGAAAATATTACATAATAAGGTAATTGCGAAGACTGAGTGCCTCCCTATATAAACAATATGGTTGCCACCGACTTCGCTCCAGTAGAGCGCCGCTGCCTATCAGCCACATCCCACAATGCAATGCGCTAGGTAAGTAAGTAAAGCAAACACTTGAAGTCAAATGCAAACTTGAAGTAAAAAGAACTTTAATTTTATTGAAAATTGAAATATATGCATGCATCTTGTTAATTCGTTAGACATAAACAAAATCATTCAGTTGTGTTTGTAATATAAGTGTTCGTTTTACTTACTTACTTACTTAGCACATTGCATTGTGGGATGTTCCATTTTTATTTATATAATATAACGGATTAAACCATTTCTTAAGATGTATGCATATATTTTAATTTTCAATCTAATTAAAGTTCATTTTCGTTTGACTTCAAGTGTTCGACTTACTTACTTAGCGCATTGCATTGTGGGATGTGGCTGGTAGGCAGCAGCGCTCTATTGGAGCGAAGTCGATGGCAACCATATTGTTTATATAGGGAGGCACTCAGTCTTCGCAATTACCCATAATAAAAGTCAAACTAGAAGTTGGAATTGCGATGAAAATATATCATTTTAGTGCCGATATTATTCCCGTGTATGACCGATGAAAACATTTTATAGTAAAACTCGAACTAGAAGTTGGAAGATTGATGAAAATATTCACGAAACTAGAAGCAGGATAATCGATTAAAATATAACTGCAACTAGAAGTTGGATGAACGATGATTATTTATTGTATATTGTATAAGAACGTTTCAATGAAAATAATTTCGGACGCTAAAACCCAGGATTACCATAAAAACTGTCGGCAGTGCCTTGAAAATATTCGTAAGACTAGCTATGGGTTCGATTGGGAGACATTTTGATTTAAGATACTACTGTGTAAGGTTTATGAATACAGAAAACTATGATTTATTCACATTTACAGTTTGGAATAAGTACTTTTATGATGCCGATATGGATTCAGTAACTGACCCTTATTGCGGTTTTCTCAAAGGGTTCATATTCTCGATAGGAGTGAGTAGTACATGTAGTAATGCCGTTGTTAACTAGATTTTTGTTTTTAAAACAAAGCACCAGCGGTAACAGTTATTGATAGTAATAATATTGGCTCCATTAGTTTTAAACTGGGTACTAGTTACTAAGTGTATTGTGATATTAATAATTAAAGATAAACAGTCCTCAGTAATACCCTGTATTAATAATGTTGCTTTGGAGTGCGTGATAATGTATTGGTTAGCATCCTGGACTATCGGGCGAGAAGTCAAAGGTTTAATTTCTGCCAGGAAGAAATTTGTTTAGCGATTTCAGCTCCACTTGTGCCCCCCCCCAGCCCACTCGGCTGTAATGAATGCACTGCTGACTATGCATTGTCAGTTAAATTGATGGGGACAAGTAAGAGAACTGGCCACCCACCATCATATGCTGTGGTTAAGAAAAATGAAGTTGCTTATACTTCCCACCAACGACTGCCTTGCAGGCTAGATTGAGGGACTGGAGTTTACTTCTTGTTCTAATCATTACCAGGGCATAATATTAGAATGTAATGTTGAGGATGTCTTGGTTTCAAACAGGGTACCAGTACCGACCAGGACAGTCGGTTCGGGGACAAGAAGAAAAAGCTGATGAAAACGATGAAGTTTGGAGATTGCCTCGAGAAGAAGGTGACTGTACTAAGAGTCATTTTTGACATTCTAAAAGCGTTAAATACTTTGCCGTTTAATTTGTCTATCTCTGTATCAGGTTGAAGAGTTTTAAGTTTAGGATAACACATGTACCTAGTAAATATAGTCAAGTATGTTTATTATTTTGTGTGTTTTGGCATATACCAATGCAAGGGTGTTTAGTATAAAATATTATGGGCCCAAAATCTGGAATACCCTGCCTATTGATATACGCTGCTCGTCAAATCCCTACTTATTTAAGATTCGATTGCGCAAGTACCTTCTGAATGTGGTATGAGTCTCCCTAGTCATTAGAATTGATCATTGTGTTTCTTATATACTGATTTTTTTTCCTTGTATAGTTTGTTTGTTTTTTGTTCTCTTGATATTGGGTGAACACGCACATAGGTAAACTTAAGCATATATAATTTTGTGTTAGTTAAGGTTAGTTAAGGAATGCATACTATCAATCTCAACCTAGCCTCTATATAAGTTAATCGTAAAGCCGATTGGCTTAAATTGATTATGAATGAATGTAGTGAGGCTACCCTTCGATCCTGTCAGTCATATTGTTCATTGGTACATATATCTACTTAGGTGTCCCTAGTTAGCGGGATGTATATCCCTTGGGGGCCACCTTTTGCCGCCAATGACAAGTTTTTTTCACCTCTGTGTACACTACTCTTTTCTGTTTTAATTGTCAATCATACTGCTATTTACAGTCACTGTACTCTGTTATAATTGTCATTTGGATGCAATAAAGATTTTTGATTGATTGATTGATTGATTGATATTATGTGTCAAGTGTAAGATTGTGAGTTGGTAGATATTTGTAATATGCAGTTACTTTCCTTTTTGCCGGTGCCGGCATTGATGCGGGTTGAAAGCGCCGCTGATCTGAGTGGCGCTATTTAAGTTTTCGGTTACAATTACAATTACCATTTGTTTTTTTTACAGGTTGATATGACAAAAGTTAATCTCGACACCATCAAACCATGGATCAATCAGAAGATCACGGAGATGTTAGGCTTCGAAGATGACGTTGTTATAGAATTTATCTATAATCAGCTTGAGGAGCGGGTACGTTCTTTCTGTGAAAATGTTCTACAGAATTATTTGGTTCTTCTATTGGATGGGACGTTGGATGGTTGAATCAAAGCCTTCTTGGGTCAATTATGTCATCAAAAATTCAATCTAAATTACGATTACTTTTGTTTTTAGTTAATTACTTTTACATGTTGTTCAGCCGGAGTCAATTAATTTACAGGGACTTTAGTGTCATTTACAGTTAAATGAAATTTTTAGGGACGTTGTAAACTCATATGTTAATTTATTTTGTCAAAGAGGAAGAACAAGTTTAATATAATTGTGCTAACATCATTCATTGTTGCTATAAGTTCTTGTTGCATAAATTTAAGAAAGACTAGATTTTGTGCCTTGTTCTCTGTGGCAAAAAATTCTTGCCTTCTGTGTATTGGATAATGCTGTCATCTGAAGATGCTGGAATCGAAATGACTTTCCATGTTTGTGTTACAATTAACCCAAGCCTGATTTCAGACCTTGATCTTGTATGGTTATGTTATTTTATGTTATGCACTTTTTATATAGCTCTAGATGAGTGAACTTTGAACTGCTTGATATACTGGAATTCAAACTTGATTGAGAGTTATAATTACTGCTAATCAGCGCAAGATTACTTAATTATTTACTAGAGCTAAATTATTGTAACTGGGATGCTGTATGTATGAATTTTTCAAAAAAAATTTAATGTATTTTAAAAATAGTTACTTAAATATTGTAGCATCCGGATGGGAAAGACATGCAGATAAATCTGACGGGATTTTTGAACGCAAAGAATGCCCGAATTTTCATGGAGGAGCTCTGGGACTTGCTGCTGAGTGCAATGGAAAACATCAGCTGCATTCCAACAAAGTTTCTGGAGCAGAAGAAGGAGGAGATCAAGAAGCGACAGGTTCGTTCGTAGTGTTGTGCTAGTCATATCAGCTGTTGTGCTCTGTTACTCATGGAGATATACAGGTGCCGCCCTTCCTTGCGTCAACTCGAGCCTCTCGTGGTTTTTCCTTTGTTGGATGGCCCTGGAATAATCTTGCATTGTGTATATGTGCTGTATCATTAGGTCATGTTCACCATATATTTTCTGCCCTGCTTAACATTCTCTTGTCAAATTGTCGCAATCGCAGGTCGCCCTGTCGTGTGTTTGCCGTGTGTTGATGTCGACCCTCGATTGCTTGTTCTTTTACTTGCACTTTTATTTAACGTGCCTAACTTTTCTATAGAAGATTCACGACGAACTTTGTTTAATTAATAAATGAATTTATTTAAAGAAACAAATATATATACACTAACTCTACGGGAACTTCCACGTAGTATTAAAGCGTTTAGATATTAAATCGGACTATCTCAAATGTTGCTTCGTACAGCCTAACTCCAGATCGTTCTTTCGCGTCAGTCTCTGAATCTGACGGACTATACTCTGCCGCCTGGCGCTGGTCGTCCTCTCGATGTTGATCGCTCGACCGATGTTCACGCGTCGCCCGCGTCAGTAGTACAAGTCCCGTATTCTCCGTTCCCTTCTGTTAAGTAGGAACTCCAGCGTGCATCAGTCAGCCCCCCTCCCCACGTCAAGCTATCGTCAATTAGTGTCAGATTGCTCCTCGATACGCGGGTCGTCGCTCGCCTGCAGCGCGGGCGGTGTCTGGTTACACCATAGCCGCGAGGTGTCCTATTACACCTTGGCTGTGTGGTGTCCGATTACACCTGGGCCTCGCTGCCTTCATTGTTGCCCAAGTGGAGGCTGGCTTTCGTCCGTCATCATCCTATCTCGACCGGCAACGACGCTTACATCATAATGATGATGCCATCTCGTCGTTGTTGTCGATCTCCTCACGCGACACCTCCCTTCCCGGGGGAGGACAAAGCCAGTCATTGGTTCGCCTCCCGGCTGAGAATGATGTCGTTCCCTCCATCGATTTCCTCCAGACCATGTCCTCGTCGTTCCCATGAAAAATACAAAATATCAGCACAGTTAGAAATATATTTACAGTTGTCGCGGTGCCTTACATGGTAGTCCGCCTTCTTCCTCAATCATAGTCTGGACAAAAGATCAGCGGGAATATTCAGCGCCCCAGGACGATATTTAAAAGCGATATCAAAGTCCTGGAGTGCCAGAGCCCACCTCGCAAGTTTAGCACTTGTGGGCGTAGAAGCAGTTAGGAAAGTCAAGGGATTGTGATCAGAATAGAGGGTGGTCCTTGACATAAAAATCCAATTCCTAAACTTCTTCAACGCAAAGATTACAGCATACGCTTCGCGTTCCACAGTGGACCAACGCGCTTGCGTAGCATCTAATTTAGAACTGGCGAAACATATTGGCCGCTCTGTTCCATCGTCTTGAATTTGGAATAAGCAGCAACCGACTGCTTTGTCTGAAGCGTCAGTCGATAAACCAAACTCTCTGCCGTAGTCAATTGTCTGCAAACAAACAGCGTTATTCAAATCGTGCGTAAGTTTATCTAGCGCATTTTGATGTTCAATTCGCCAGGGTATCTTAGCAGGCACCGATTTCTGGGTCAAGTCAGTGAGAATTCTGGCTGTCTCAGCCAGGTTAGGGATGAAGTTCCTAAAATAACTGAAGAAGCCAATTAATCTCCGTATGTCCTTTTTGGACTCGGGTTGAGGGATTTTCCCTAGCCCTGCGATTTTCATAGGATCCGGTTCAATGCTCCCTGATCCGATCAGGTGACCTACAAACGTTGTTTGTCGCCTAGCAAACGAACTCTTCTTAATGTTAAGGGTCAGACCCGACTGTTGAATAGTCATTAAGTATTTCTCTAGGTGTTTCATGTGATCCGGCCACGTCATCGAGTGTACTGCCATGTCATCCACAAACGTCTCAGTGAAGTCGCGAATGGGATGAAGGACCTTTGACATGCATCGGATAAAAGAATTTGAGGCTGACTTTAAACCAAAGGGCAGTCGTACGAACTCAAATAGGCCAGCGTCACATACGAAGGCTGATAACCAACGAGAGTCCTTGTGGAGTCCAATCTGGTAGTATCCTTGACGTGCGTCAAAGCAGGATATGAAGTTTGCACTTCCTACCTTCTGTAACACTTCCTGGATGTCGGGGGTGGGGTATGCGTCACCCGCCGAGAACTTGTTTACATATCGGTAGTCAATGGCCAGTCTTAAACCGCCTTGACCTCCCTTTTTCACAACGCACACAACGGGACTAGCCATTTCACTATGTGAGGGAGTGATGATACCTAGGGTCAAAAGTTCGCGGATCTGCTTCTCCATCTCCGGTTTGAGCAGTTCCGGCACCTTATAGGCTCGCAAACTCTTCGGCCTGAACTCCGCGCTAACAGTGATTGTGTGTTCTAGGACGGGACAGAAACCTGGTTTGTCCGAGAACACATCTGGAAATCTGTCTAACAGACTAAACAGCTGTTTCCGCTCGGGTACCGTTAAGTGTGCAACGGCAATAGGGTCTACTTGTTCACTGGGCCGTGTCTGACTCGTGACGACGCTACCCACCGCTTCCACGTGACCGAAGTCTTCGTCCTTCTCGAACAGAATGGAGCAATTGTTAATCAATGCTTGCTGTATTCTTTCGTTATATTTGCGAATACGATTTGCATGTAATAAGCGGCTTTTGCCCCCTATTTCCACGATGTATGTGTAGGGCGATTTCACCTGAGCGATGATGGCCGGGCCTTGCCATTGGCCCTCCTTCTTTGCTCCTCGCGCTTCCGGTGATTGGATGATGACTTTATCCCCTACTTCGTAACGCCTGTCCATGCTTCTTAAATTGTAATGAGTAGCATAGCGCTGCTGTTCAATGTCTGAATAATATTCGGCATATAATTTAGACATTTCAAGGTTATCCCTTAATTGGTCCAAGTAAGCTGCGGCGCCTGTGCCCAGACTTAATGGAGAATCCCGCTCTCCCGCCCATTCCTCAGAAAGGACAGATAGAGGTCCTTTAGGCAGGGTACCATACACCAGGGTGTAGGGACTCACGTGGGTGGTTGCCGAGGGGCGTTCCCTTAAGCTCCAAAGCACGTAAGGTAACAGTCTGTGCCATCCCCTCGGGTTTTCTTCTGCCAATTTATGAATCATGGTCTTCAGTGTGGCATTGCAGCGCTCCACTAGACCTTGTGACTCAGGATGTGCGACTGGCCCAAAGCGTGGTGAGCACCCCATACGATGCAGAAACTCTTGGGTTAATTTGCTGTTGAAATTCGACCCGTTATCGGACCTAATCGTTTTTGGAAAACCGAAGGTCGTGAAGATTTGCATGTATGCATCACATGTCGCTTTTGCCGTTAATGATTTCAGAGGATAGGCCATCGGCCATCTTGAAAATTGGTCAACTACCACTAAGGCGTAGTTGTACTCGGGTTTTGGGCTTGTGGGGTCTACGTTGGTAACTATAGGCCCTATACAATCTGCCACTAGACAACCGAATCTGGTCTCGTCGTTGCGAGGGATAGGAGTTATGGGGGCTCGCTGCGCCACTCGCAGCGGCGCATGCCTTTGGCAAATGTCGCAAGATGCACAATATTCCTTCACTATATCCTCCACGTTGGGAAACCAGAAATTCAGTTTGATTCGGTCCTTAGTCGTTTTCAACGCCATATGACCTGCGAACGCAGCGTCATGTGCTAAGTTTAAGACCTTGTCTATTCTTTCTTTAGGTAAACACAGTTGTTTTACAGCATGCCCAGCTATTTTGTCTTTATGAAAGAGCAAATCGTCTTCAATGAAGAAGTTCTTCGCCCCAATTTTCCCGTGGGCCAAGAATGGTGCTAGTGTCGAACATTGTGCTTGTTCGGCCGCCATCTTGCTTCTGCCTACTATTGTGTCTTCCTTGGGTGGGGGTGGTATCTCAGGATTGAAGAATAGCTCTTCATTATCCGTTTCTTCGGGACTGATTTCTCCTACACTCCCACTGTCTGCTTGAGCGACCGTGAAGTAATCCTCGCCTATCAGCGTCCTAAGTTCCTCTACCTCCTCCCCTCTCTCCTCTTCCTCACTCGTCTCAGTCCTTGCGACCGCCTGTGCTTCTGAAATTTGATCTATTTCAGGAGCGCTGGCCGCGTGACACGAGTACAACGCTGTCTCGCGCAGCAAGTCGGCTGTAGTGGGCGTGATAATTAACGGTTCATTAAGGTCTTCAATGAGTGCCGCCCATATCCGAACATCAGGGGCGTAATTTACCTCCCCCTCCCTGTCCTCGCCGGCCTGAGACCCCTTTAGTCTCAGCCGCACCACGTCCACAATCATTGATTGACCGTTCAGCCCCTTCACCTCTATCTGCTTGACCACAGGTAGGTTGAGCGGCCTGATTAGTTCTGCTCGCGCACAATTGTATTCGGCCCCGCTATCTATTAGAGACGATGTCACAGGGAGCCCTGTAATATATATTTTCATGTACTCTCTTACATAAGTCTCCTCCACGTCAATGCAATCCGGGTTTGTCGGCCATGTATGCTGTTCTATCTCTTGTATCAATGGCGGCCCGTCTTGTCGCGTCTCGTTTTGTCTGTCTGCCTGTCTGCCTTGAGCTCTGGTCACGGTTGGCTGGACCGCACACGCGCTCACCTGCTTGCTTTTAGTTTGTTTGTTCTTCGAACACAGTTTAGCTCTGTGGTCTGGAGAAAAGCATAGGAAACAAAGGCCACGCTTTCTAATCTCGTCGGGGGTTGGACGTCCGTCTGTCCTGTTATTTGTTTGTGTCCCTCCCGGTCGGTCAGTCCACGTGTCCGTCTGTTTAGCTGTCGTCTGAGGAGGTGCTGGCGCTTTCGCGTAGCGTGCCTCCGTCTTACCCGTGCCTAGACTATGCTTCGTATAGTCATTTTCCCAAGGGTGTGTAGCGACATAAGTGTCAGCCGCTTCGGCTAACTCTTTGTGCCCTAACCACTTCTGCTGCTCTTGACTGAGGATGAAATTCAAACATCCTCTGGGCAACATTTCTTTCATCTTATCTGCAATCAAGAGGCTTGTAACCTCATCAAATGTCATTGCCTTGCGATCTTGCAGATAGTAAGAAAGTAAATTATGCAGTCTCGAAGCTAATGTTGTGTATGATTCATCTACCGCCTTTTTTGCGTTCATGAATCGCTCTCGTAAAGAGACTGCGCTCACTTTGAACTCTTTCAACAAGAAGGTTTTTAGCTTCCCGTAATTATCAAGCTCCTCTTGTGTGAGTCTGGCCGTCAGTGCTCTGGCCTGATTATCTAGACAGGTCAAGAGTAATCTGCTTCGAAGGTCGTCCGGGACAGCGCAAGAGTCGAATAACCTTTCGCAATGCACAAAGAAACCCGGGATTTGCGCATGGTCGCTGGGGAATCTCGGTAAGAGTCCTCGCAAGCTTTCACTATACGTTTTCATTCGTCCTACGACCGAATGCCTCAAGTTATAGTCCCTTTCGTCTCTGAGTCTCCTCTCTGCGTCCCTTTCCTCTCGGCCTTCCTTCTCTCTCTTCTCTGCCTCCTCCCTTTCTTCTCTCCTCCGCTTCTCCTCCTGAAGCCTGAGCTTCTCAGCCTCCTCCTTCTCTTCTTTCCTCTGTTTCTCAGCCCGCTTCTCCTCCTGAAGCCTGAGCTTCTCAGCCTCCTCCTTCTCTTCTTTCCTCTGTTTCTCAGCCCGCTTCTCCTCCTGAAGCCTGAGCTTCTCAGTTTCCTCTTTCTCTTCTCTTCGCTGTCTTTCTTCTTTCTCTTCTCTTCTCCTCTCTTTCTCTTCCTCTCTTCTCTCTCTTCTCTCCGCTTCCTCTCTCGCTTCTTTTCTCAGTCTTTCTTCTTTCTCTTCTCTTCTCCTCTCTTTCTCTTCCTCTCTTCTCTCTCTTCTCTCCGCTTCCTCTCTCTCGTATTTTAAGCGTTTTAATTCGTATAACTGCGTTTGCGCTGCCGAGTCGATACTGCTTTCTATGCTACCCGTGCTTACTTCCTCACTTACTTCTGGCGGGGTTTCCCGTCCAGACACAATTATTTCAGCACTCGCCTCTTGGAGCTGGCCCGTACTCATGGAACCCAATTCCTCCTCTCCTAGTCCCATCTTTATCAGATATGCGACTAGTCTGTGACGGGGCATGTTCTGCACCCTCACTCTTTTCCCTACCGACAACTTATCCATCTTCCAACAGTCCGCTCACTAATAGAAAAAGATAAGTAAGTTAGAGGAGAGTCACCGCTGGTCAGAAATCAAAGAAAACAACGTCCTAAAATTCTACCACAAATACAACAAGAACAGAACTGAGCAAAAGGAGCTACGCAAAAGCCTCGGCTATTCGCACACCAATCCTCATCCAGACCTCAACCGCAACCTCACAGATTACCACGACTACCAGTAAGGACTTACCCTCTGAATACGTCGAGCGTGCTCCGTCTTTTGGTATCTTGGCTGATCCGCTGTCCTCCGTTGCCACTCCCGTCCGTCGTTGCTAGCGATGGTCGGTCGTCCGTTGGCGCTCTTGTTCCTCGTCCTTGCCTGTTGCTGTCGGTTCCTTCGAGTCCTTCGTCTCCGGAGTCCGGCACTCGATTTCTCCAGTTGCGAAGGGTTGTATTCGCCGCTGGTCCCGATCTGTTGAGATTCCTCTTTCCCGTTTCCGGTTCCGCTTTTCGTCGTGACGTCTTCAGTTGAAAATCCTGTCGACTGCGCCAATGTCGCAATCGCAGGTCGCCCTGTCGTGTGTTTGCCGTGTGTTGATGTCGACCCTCGATTGCTTGTTCTTTTACTTGCACTTTTATTTAACGTGCCTAACTTTTCTATAGAAGATTCACGACGAACTTTGTTTAATTAATAAATGAATTTATTTAAAGAAACAAATATATATAATATACACTAACTCTACGGGAACTTCCACGTAGTATTAAAGCGTTTAGATATTAAATCGGACTATCTCAAATGTTGCTTCGTACAGCCTAACTCCAGATCGTTCTTTCGCGTCAGTCTCTGAATCTGACGGACTATACTCTGCCGCCTGGCGCTGGTCGTCCTCTCGATGTTGATCGCTCGACCGATGTTCACGCGTCGCCCGCGTCAGTAGTACAAGTCCCGTATTCTCCGTTCCCTTCTGTTAAGTAGGAACTCCAGCGTGCATCAGTCAGCCCCCCTCCCCACGTCAAGCTATCGTCAATTAGTGTCAGATTGCTCCTCGATACGCGGGTCGTCGCTCGCCTGCAGCGCGGGCGGTGTCTGGTTACACCATAGCCGCGAGGTGTCCTATTACACCTTGGCTGTGTGGTGTCCGATTACACCTGGGCCTCGCTGCCTTCATTGTTGCCCAAGTGGAGGCTGGCTTTCGTCCGTCATCATCCTATCTCGACCGGCAACGACGCTTACATCATAATGATGATGCCATCTCGTCGTTGTTGTCGATCTCCTCACGCGACACCTCCCTTCCCGGGGGAGGACAAAGCCAGTCATTGGTTCGCCTCCCGGCTGAGAATGATGTCGTTCCCTCCATCGATTTCCTCCAGACCATGTCCTCGTCGTTCCCATGAAAAATACAAAATATCAGCACAGTTAGAAATATATTTACAGTTGTCGCGGTGCCTTACATGGTAGTCCGCCTTCTTCCTCAATCATAGTCTGGACAAAAGATCAGCGGGAATATTCAGCGCCCCAGGACGATATTTAAAAGCGATATCAAAGTCCTGGAGTGCCAGAGCCCACCTCGCAAGTTTAGCACTTGTGGGCGTAGAAGCAGTTAGGAAAGTCAAGGGATTGTGATCAGAATAGAGGGTGGTCCTTGACATAAAAATCCAATTCCTAAACTTCTTCAACGCAAAGATTACAGCATACGCTTCGCGTTCCACAGTGGACCAACGCGCTTGCGTAGCATCTAATTTAGAACTGGCGAAACATATTGGCCGCTCTGTTCCATCGTCTTGAATTTGGAATAAGCAGCAACCGACTGCTTTGTCTGAAGCGTCAGTCGATAAACCAAACTCTCTGCCGTAGTCAATTGTCTGCAAACAAACAGCGTTATTCAAATCGTGCGTAAGTTTATCTAGCGCATTTTGATGTTCAATTCGCCAGGGTATCTTAGCAGGCACCGATTTCTGGGTCAAGTCAGTGAGAATTCTGGCTGTCTCAGCCAGGTTAGGGATGAAGTTCCTAAAATAACTGAAGAAGCCAATTAATCTCCGTATGTCCTTTTTGGACTCGGGTTGAGGGATTTTCCCTAGCCCTGCGATTTTCATAGGATCCGGTTCAATGCTCCCTGATCCGATCAGGTGACCTACAAACGTTGTTTGTCGATCTCCTCACGCGACACAAATCAGTGACATAGCTGTGTGTGCATTGCTTTTGTGATGTGTTTAAGAAGTGCTGTGTTAAGGGTACCAATTACAGCCATACAAGGCTTACATTTGAACTTGGTTCTTTCTTGGAGATGAGAATCTGTCACCTTTACTTGCCACTTGATGTTATTAAGATCAGCCAAAATTATATTTGTCATTAGTATTTGAGGTCTGACTCAGTTGCTTTTAAACATTTTAATCCGAGATAAAGTTTTCATAATTGTGTAATTTTTCAGAGAATCTAACAACAAGAACTATAAAGTTGAATAAAAAGGTATTCTGCTTTATGCAGGTGCTTATTTTCGAAACAAAAACGGTTGTAGGTTCTGCTAGAAAGATGTCATTGAAATCTGTGATTTATAAATGAAGGAGGTTTGAAGTTTAACGTTTGAAAGCATTCGTTCTTTTCAGGCTGAACAGGACCGCTTAAAGGAGAACCAGCAGAAAGAAGAAGAGAAAAAAGAGTCAGAAAAGACGAAAGTGCGAAGTGATAGAGACAGGTTAGACAATTGCTAGACAATCGTGTGTCAGTCAGTCCGTTGGGAACAGTCTTCCTTTGAATTGTTCCCGCTAACGTTGCAGACTTTTTGGACGTTAGAAATTTTTTAATATTAATACTGCATGCTCTTTCTTACCTTCTGGATGTCATATTTGGTCACCACATGGCGTGATAGTCTATGGATGGTCACCCAGCCCCATAGTAACCCGAGCTGAACATCGATTAACTTTACTGTGCCAAGGATAGCATGTGTGACATGTTATTCGTAGCTGAAACTTTCTTTTTCAGTTTTTGTTACAAGGCAAAACAGAAAATATTGTTTAGCTTCAGTTTGTTTTTATCTTTCAAGAAGGCAGTTGTTTGATTTGACAGGAGTCGATCTAAATCACCCAAGGCACGATCAGGCAAGAGTCGCTTCCGTGACAGAACCCGGTCAAAGTCGCCTGCAAAGTCTCGCACGGCTAGCAAATCACCAGAGAAAGGAGAAGATGCAAAACCGAAGACTGCCGAAGTGGAGACTAATGCAGTGGTCGATGGCATAACGTAGGTTTTAAAAATTACATATAACCTTCAGTTTAACAGTTACTTTGATTTAGTTCGGGTTTTATTGCTTATCCTTAGTAGCCTGTCTTATGGTTTTGGGGACCTTACAGAACTTGACTGCATGGTTCTGTCCACTGGATTGTGGTTTTATAATACGATTTCTCTTAGAAGTGACCATTGATTGGTGCCTTGTGCACTGTAACTGTTTAATAGGATGTATTGTTCCAATTGTTGTAATTACTTTGTAACTGTTGTCGCCATGGAGACGGCTTGATGATGAATTCATTATGAAACTGATTGACAGAATGATCGAGTATTAAGTCACTCTAATTTTTTACTGAAGGCCGTCTCACTTTTATAATTTTGTTTGCTATTCATTCTCGTATATTTATGTGGCACCAGAGCAACGTAACTAGACACTTTTGTAGCATCTTCTAAGACCCTGTCCTAGTTACTCCCTGCCAGCCGTAACATGCAACAATTTCATCCACAAATGGTTTTCGAACTGCTGGAAAAATCTTTATAGACAACGCACATGTGTTCAGGTTTTAGCAGAATGATATCCAATGACAGATAAAATACACCCAAGTGTTGCTTCATAATAGAATAAATATCTTTGAATTATTGTTGTTAATTAATAACTTCTGTCGTGTCGGTGTCTAACGCACAAAGCATCTCCAATGGCACACCAAAAGCAAACCGTAATTGCGTCAATAATATAATAACTGCTATAGTACCAGCCTAGAGTCTGTTAGTTTTAAAAGGGCTGGAACTTACCCATGGAGCACAATTTGTCTTGCCTGTATGCTGTGGTGTGCAATTTAAAAACCCTTCAACATGGGCAAACGTATTCTGCCAAAATCTATAAATTAGGAATTTAGGATTTTCATGTTTTAAAATGTGTTTAAATGGTATGTATTTAAATTATCTAAGTGACTTAAAGACCTTGCAGTTGCTATTATTTTCCAACTTTTCAAGTGAGCCACCGTTGGCTAGTGTGGATGGTGAAGCCAAATTGATTGTGGAGGACGGTAAAGCAGTGGTTGCTGATGGTGGTGCGGATAAAGTCAAAGACGGAGCTGAGGGAACTGGGAAAAAGGACCGAAGCAGCCACAGCAAAAGTCCAGACAAGTTAAAGAACAGGTACTTGGTATTTGACCTGGGGCTTTTGAGTCATACTGGCTGTAAGCCACACCAGTTTAAATTAACATGTTTCTGGTAAATTAGAAAAAAACAAATTTCCAAGGTCATTGATTGATATATTCCAGCCAGACGTGGATCTTTTAGCTGATGCACAAGTGCAACTAAACTTCAACATCCAGAAGGCCATGACTTGCTGCAGGTTGCTGTGCTCAATGAATGTTTACCATGTATGCTACCAAGGATTGAAATCTTAGACTTAACGATGAATGATTGCAGTGCTAGCCACTTTGGTGCTCACTGTTTAACAGTGATGCATAGTACTGTTAAAGTTTTGTGGTACAATTTCAAGGAGTGTTATTGTGGCAAAATGCTACCATGTTTGGAGCGTTATTCCATAGCCTGTTTAGCTGTGCAAAAGAAATCTGTTAGTTCGTACTGCTGAGATTGGATCATGAACGAAACGTCCCTTTTCATTGCGAGAAAATGCTTCTGAGGGATTTTATTAACATAAAATTACCAGTGATGTAAAACTGCCTTTGATGATGTAAATAAAACACTGTGACATTTTCTGTTCAGGGACCGTTCTCCATCTGCATCCACTTCTCTTCGACGTAGGTCACCAAACAGACGGCCCAGGTCATCGTCACGTGGACGTAAGAAGTCGCCGTCACCACATCGACGCAAGTCTTCATCTTCCCCAAGGCGACGACGGAAGTCTTCATCTCCAAGACGGGGAAGGTCTGGTTCGGCACGGCGCCGTCGATCTAGGTCACCCCAAAGGCGGAGATCGAGATCACCGACCTCTCGTAAGCCTAGATCGCCCTCGTTCAGGAGAAGAGTCTCGAGGTCGCCAAGAAGACGCCGGTCCCCGTCGCCCAGGGCACGGTCACCGGCAAGGAGGCGCTGGGCGGAGTCGCCTCGGAGGAGGAGTCCTGGTAGGAGGAGGAGCCGTAGCCGTGGACGACCGGAGCCGCCAAAGAAACGGTAGGCATTATGATTGCTGCTTGTTGAATTGTGATCATCTTACTTGCCTTTCAGTCAGGTTCAGCCTCTGGGTGTGGCCCTTGGGGAACTGTTGTTAGAGTGATTAATTTACCTTTCCTTCTGCAGTAGGCCTTGGCAGGGTTACCATCTTGGAAAAGGCAGATGGCACTGTTGATGATGGCATCTGACAATGATGTTCTGAACCTCTGACCAAGTTCAGGCCAAAGGCTTGCGTTTTGATTATGCAAAACCCAAGTCAAACATTGCAGAATACTATACTGTGCCTATGAGAGGGTTGAAAAGGTGCTATATAAAGCCTTACTGGATAGATATACACATTTATATGCATGCTTGCATACATACATACAGTTAAAAGAATTTAATTTTACAGAAGTCAGATAAATTTCCTGTATTTCTGATGATATGTAAACAAGTTGTGATGTACAAAAGAAGAGTAGAGCATGTTAGTCCGATATATAACGTCTTCCGATATATAACATCAGTCAGATTCTGATTGAATGTCAGCTGTCAGTAATTGACTGTGTGTTGTTTCAGTCGGTCTTCTGTTGCTTCTTCATCTCCGTCGTCAGCATCTCAGGTTGGTTTTACTTTAGACTGATCGTTATTGTCCTGATTAACAATACGTTTGGCCAATTTTTTTAATAATATAATCGTGTTCGTTGACAAGCTCACTGAGAAGCCACAGTAAGTTACACTGAGACATGATGGTAGATGAAAATCTTATTGAACACATGCCTTGGCAGCCTATTTTACTGCTGCCCCTAGGGAGTGGAAGGCTGAGTCGACCTAGAGGGGGCTTGTGGATATCGAAGTGTGTCTTTTAAGATCTTATGTTCTGCATGTAAGAGTATTACCATTCATCTGTTTCCCCTTCCTATGGTGTCTTAGAACTGGTTAAGCTGAAACAGTATTGTTGCAAAGGTTTTTAATTAAACCCATTACTAAGGATTTACACTTTTCAACAAATATGGATAAGCCTTCTGTGTTACTGATCTCGCATACTAGTAAAGGATAGATTATGCTGGTTCCTCTCGGGCTTGAAATGGCAGAGATTTGAACCCCAAACTTTCAGTGTTTTTGCTGATGATCCTGGCTAACTGATGACACTGAAGCATTCAAGGATGTACAGGTTGTTTCATTTTTTGATTTGACATTTAAATTTGTCACGATTTGGCGCATTTGTCTGTAGAATTCCTCTCCGGAAAAGAAAACGGTTCAGAAACGCCGCAACTACCGTGCACATGACGAAGAAAGCGACGAAGAAAGCTCATCTTCCAGCTCATCAGCAGCATCTTCACCTGTCCGACGTAAGTGGAAACCTTTTGAATTAATGCAGTAATTCGTAATGTAATATTATTTGAGAAGACGGCTGGGTTTTGCACACTCTGCCATGGCTGATGACTGAGCTGTTCGTAGCTGCTCTAACAGATGCTGTGTAACTGTTCAGATACACACTGTTTCCTGACCTTTTGGATTTCAGTTAGATTATGGCACTATAGAAGTCATGGAATTATATACAAAAGTATAAAAATTGAGTTGAATGCAGTTGTTGATTACAATCGTATCCGTGATGCTAAAGAGTCATTGTGATGCTCTTGATTCGCAAGTTGGTGATTAATGTTTAACATATGCAGTACATCCATGTAGCCGCGATTCGATGTGTTAACACTGGCTGGGCCTGGCAGATAATGGGCTCCCCATGGAGATGCACCTCCTCCACAGGGTTCCTTCTTCTCCATTCTATCAGTTACTGAAGACTACTCCCATCCACCTGACCTGGGTTGGGAGTGGCTGTGAGTTGAGATCTTGAAAGGGATCTATATAAATTCTGATTGATTGATATATTGACGCTTTTATTTTGAGAGGCTTTCTAATGTGCTATAATGGTGGACCAATGCATCATCGTCTTACCCTACGATTACATTACATTATGTTTTCGTGCGTTTGGATTTAGGTGGACGGTCAAGTCCTGCGAGAGGCAATCGATCGAGAGTTTCCCCACGAAGACAGCAGCACCAGGGCAGCAGAAGGTCACCGCAGCGCAGGTATGCGTTTCTAGAGCGTAATGTTAAGAATGTTAACGTATCTTAACCTTATGTATTGTCTTTTAGGAACCTGTCGAAGGTGCAGAGTCTGTGTACCTGAACTGTTATCAGAAAGAACAGATTTATTGTAATATTTGATGCTTCTTTGAGGCTACTACTTTGGCTCAGCTAGGCTGCAAAACCGTCAAGTCTAGGCTAGCTGTGTTGCATTGTTTATTTAGCTTAAGTAGTCAGTATGTGTGCGAAGTAAGTTAATCTAAATACGATTTAGAGAAAATGTTTGGCAGTCGTACAATGGTCAGAGTAAACAGTGGGTGATATAAATGATAGCAAGCTGGTAGGGCGGGCCTGTAGTGATGGACGATTCCAGGTATGAGGGGCACAGCAAATGAGGAGACTCAGGAAGGGTTAACAGCATTGACAGAAGCAAGACCCTGCATCCAATTTAACTAGATCATAGGATTGCACATTTGCCTAACTGCATTAGCAGACAGCTGAACAACCTCTTCTTAGAATTATAATGTGGCTTCTCAGTTTCAGATGGCATGCTGGATGGAGGTCTACCCTGAGTGCTTGATATATACTCAGAAACATGTGCAAGTTTTCATAACTGACCCTTTCTTGTCTTTGCAGAAGATCTCCATCGCCACCTCGTCGTTCCCGCAGTCCCAGAAGACAAGTCACCCAGCGTCGCACTCCATCTGAGTCTCCGGCGAGGTCCCGTCGCCAACCATCACCTAAACGAGGAGTGTCACCTCATGCTGTCAGGAGACGCAGGTCTCCTTCACCGGTGCAAAGATCAAATCGCCGGCGATCATCGTCTCCTTCTACTCGTCGCGTGGTGCGCCCAGCTGCACATAGCCCTGCCTCATCAGGCAAACCAGAAGATAGGGACACTCGTGCGAAAAACCGGGCTTCTCCTTTGGGGGCAAAACAGGAGCGCCCGCGCCGTGCTTCGCCGATGAAGAAAGCGAGGTCTTCATCATCATCCAGCGAGGGCTCGTCTTCGGGTGAGGAAAGCCCGTCGCCAGTTCCCAAGAAGGTACCAGCGCTGTTGAAGCAGAGATCGCCCCCTCATTCCAGCCGCCCCAGAAGAGGGTCGCCAGCAAAGGGAAGCAGGGGCAGGCCGAGTGTTTCGCCTCCGGTCAGACAGTCGAAACGCCGTGATTCGTCCTCTTCTGCAGATGACATTCCAGCCAAGAAAGAGCTGCCACCTGGAGACAGGCGAATACGGAAGGCTTCCCCTGTGAAAACAGACCGACAGAGACCTAGCCAGTCACCCGCTGAAAGGAGGCGCAGGGCTTCCCCTGTTATCGAAAGGTCAAGGCCATCACAGTCGCCCGTTGAGGACAGGCGGAGGAGAGCAGCCGCCTCTCCTCCAGCCGATAGAAGGCGGCGGCCTTCATCATCCCCTGTGGCAGAGAGGAAAAGGCGGCCTTCACCTTCTCCGATGGCAGAACGGAAAAGGCGGCCTTCGCCTTCTCCGGTGGTTGAAAAGAAACGACGACCTTCACCTTCTCCAGTAGCGGAAAAGAAGAAGCGTCCCTCACGTTCACCTGTGGAAGATAGGAAACGGCGACCTTCACCTTTGGCCGTTGCTGGCAAGAAGCAAAGGCCTTCATCCTCACCAGATGAGGGACGAAGGCGGATGTCTTCTCCACAGAGGCGCCAACGATCTCCAGTGACCTCACCAGCCCCAAGAAAGAGGCAGGCTTCTCCTGTACTGAGCGACAAGAGGCATCGCCTAGACTCGGATAACGAGGAACAACAGAGAAAGCAGAAGGAAAGTGGACGCAAAGGGGCTCAGGTCCCTGAGCGCCGAAGTGGAGTTCCACGTGAAGATGCCAAGAGAGCCAGATCTTCGTCTTCGTCTTCAGATGAAGATAAGCGCGCACAATCTTCATCGCCAGAAGAGAAGAAACGAAAAATATCTAGCCCAGTGGTGAAAAAACCATCTCCAGGTCGCAGGCTGCCTCGGCACGACTCGTCTTCCGAGTCCGATCACAAGCCATCGCCGCCACCACCTAAGAAGAAAATCACTTCTCCAATAGCGGAAAGCAAGCGAAGGCGATCTCCTTCTCCGGTGGCTGTTAAGAAGGTCGCTGTTGTCTCTCCACTTCCGTCTAAGGAACGGAAAGCGGCTGCAAACCAGAAGCGTTCCAAGTCTTCGTCGTCAGAATCGTCACCAGAAAGAAACCTTGCACCTCCGTTGTCTACTGCGAAAGCAGGCAAAGTGCCGTCTAGCCCTTCTGATCGGAAGAAGTTCCCAGCGGCCTCACCCACGATGAGGCCCCAATCGCCGCCAACTCCCTCGGACAGGCGTCAGAAGAACATCGTGGGATCCACGGAAGAAAGTCGACGACCCAAGAACAAAAAAGGGTTCGCACTAAATTTGTTTCTGTAAATCAGATGTAAATCAAATCAGATTTCTGCATATAAGCACAATGGAGCATCATGTGTTATTGGAATTTGAAACTGTGTCATGCCCTGTCTGAAACTGGCTATATGCAGTTCTGCTTGGATTGTTTTCAGTTAAAAACTGGCAAGTGAATTTTACCATGTGTGAAAATTGCTTGATAGCTGGTTCCGGTAAAATCCTCGATTCACAGATTTTCTATGGGTGGTATAATAATTTATGTATGTGTATAATTAGCAATGACATTAGCTGAAGGTCCTATGCTATCCTGTACATTTGATGTTGACAGGGGTGCCCGACCTTTTAGTCCTAACTTTGTGGTTTTTCAAATGGCAGTGCTTTGGATTTTGCTTGCTGAGTCTTTGGGTTTTTTTTTTGTTTATTCCCAGGGATGTGTACGCTTTGACAAGAATCTAATGTGGCCAGTATGATTTAGTCCCATCTTTTTGAAATTCCCAAGGGCTAAGCTTGCCTTACCTTATACCTTGGTCCTTCCACGCACTGACAGCGCATCGGGCGACACAGCTCTTTCTGTGTCGTTTCTGTTGCAATAGGGTGTTTTACCCGGGAGGGCTTCAAACCCTCCGCAGAACCCTCCTCCTTTATCCGGGGTTGGGACCAGCACAGGTTCCATACTGGAACCTGAGGCGGAGCTTACATGCCATAATCTGATTTCAGGTTCCCTGACCGTTCGGATTTTGACCGGAATTTTCGTATGGATACCATATCTTGACCATTTTTCATCTGATTTTCCTTGTTTTTTGATTTATAATGATGGTGCTACCGAAGTTGGAGTATCTCTAGTTGCTGTAATTTCTAAGATTTTGTATTAACACTTTCCCTGAATGGTAATCAGAAAACTTCCATTAAACGACTCTGTTCCGCAGACATGTGCCGCGTACCTTAGACAAGACTGGTGTAGATCATTGGATTTCCATATGAGTCATGCACTTGTGCGGTACTTAAATGCTCCTGTATCAAGTGTTTTGATACATACCTATGCAAGTAAAAGTGACTTTTTACCATATGTACAAGTTTTCTTGTGCCCCAAGGCCATGGCTCTGATGATTCTAGTTGATTAAAGTACACAATCAATGTTTAATATCTGTACTTAACGTTTCTTTCAACTTCAGAGGCACAGATACAGACCGCCCCAGCGTAAAACGAGGCAGCTCATCACCGGAAGAACGAACCCCTCGAGGTCGGAACCGCGACACGTCTTCCCCACCCAGACGAAACCGACCTACGGAAAAGGTCGCTGAAGGAAAAACCGTACTGGCAAAACCTTCAGCAAAGAGAGACAAGAGTCGTTCGGAGTCACAATCTTCCGAGGATCGCCGATCAAGAAGGTCTTCCCAAAGCGGATCACGGTCTCCAGTGACCCGTGAAAAGAGGAAATCGAGTGGAAAGCAGGAAGTATCAAAGCCATTGGCTGTGAAAGATGGGTTTGATAAACGAGGAGGAGAGAGTCTACCGCTTCCTGCTGCACCACCTTCAAAGAAACTGAGATCAGAGAGCATGGAAGAGACGCCACCGAGAAAAAAGCTGCGAGAAGATCCAGTTCAGGTGAACTTTCCTTAACCTTGCTTGTGTATTGGTAAACTTATCCTCTGTACACAAGTCACAATAGTTATATTCAGTGGCCGTAGAGCCGTCATGTAATGAGACAAATGCAAGACTGGCGTTTCTTTCTGAGGTACAGATTACCAGATACCTACAAACATACATACATACATACATTGATACGTACATACATGCCTGGTGCATCCATTTAATTGTTTTTGCTGAAGGAGCAAAAGGTTTACACACCCTTTAGAAATTCCTGAGAAGCTTCATGAATGGTTTGAAGGGTCTTTGCGCCGATTTGGCCAACATGAGCACAGAAGTTTAACCTAGGAACACTATATATTGGTACAAATTTACAGACCTGAAGGAGTGGGGGCTGAATTGATCCAGTTGACCTGGTTTTCCCGGACGGCTGCTCATTCTAGTACTAACCAGTCGTGACATTGCCAACATTATATTCCAAGCATTGAGCTGCTGTCTGTAGACACATGCCTTGTCTAATTTATGAACTTTTAACGATGCAAACTGATGCTTACAGTTAACTAATGGATGCACTGATTTCGTTTGATGTTTGGGTTAGGATTCGGAGGGTGAAACTGCCGTTGCTGGTGGCAAGAAGAAGAAGGAAAAGAAGCACAAAAAGCATAAGAAACACAAGAAGCATAAGAAGCACAAGCATCACAAGAACAGGGAACAAGGCGAAGATGAGGAGGATGACGAGGATGCAGAGGAAGCCGGGGAGGTATGGTTGAATTCAGTTTGCTGTTACTTAATCCATTGTCTTTGTAAATCCATTGTTGTCGTAAGTATGTGCAATATGCAAACGGCCAAATTTGGATCACAGATGACTGGACATGGTAATCAAAGTGTGTCAGGTTTTGGGAGTTCTGTAACAGCGTTTGGGTGGCTTTTCGAATGGTGTCTTTGGACCTTGAAGATACTTTAAATTTTCAGAAATACCTGCTGAAATTAGCTGTTCTCTACTGTTGCTATGGTATTGCGTTGTAGGTAAGAGAAGGTAAGATAATTCCTTATTTATTACACCTGTTAACACTTAACGACGAGCTGCGTTGGTTTCCCAGTCACTTTTAGTACACTCTCGTTGTCAAAGTGTCAGTAACAGTACTCAGTCATGGTTCTGAGTTATAATGATGTATCAACTGGAGTGAAAGCCACCCAACAATCCTACAACCTTTACTTGAAATCTCAAGTGAAGTGCTTAGCTTTAAGCTAAAGGTTACTATGACAGTAGTTAAGGAATATATGTTGGTTATTTAACTTGTACGATGAGGATGACTAGATGAGCTGTGTCAGCTTTCTCTCCTTGTGAATTGTCTGCTGCATCAGTATTAAGTTTGTAAGTTTGTGTATGTTTTTCTGCAATTAAGTTGTTTATAATATTTATTTGCTGTTGTTTGTGTTCCAGTCTGTGCAGTTGTAATTGTAAACTAATGGTTGGTAATGTATTCGATTCAAACTCAATAGACTTAAACCTGGAGAATGTCAGTGTTAGTTTGGTTATGTTGCTAGTTAAACCTCATGTATGTGGTATTTTTCGTGTCAGCCACTTATTATCATGAATCACAGTTTAAATTTCAGCTAGGTCAAAGGTAGGGGCCTGCAGCGATAAGGATGGCCCTTTGCCCACTGCCAAACACCATGTCTCGTTTTCATGACAGTTAAGTCTGTTTTATTTGTTAAAATGTTTTTTCTTGTATATGCTGTTTTTTTGTTGGCAAGCCTGTTTGTGTTGTTATGTCAGGGGCTAGAGAAGACAGCTGATGTCGCGAATCTGGACGAACTGGAGAGGCAGCTACGAGAGAATGCACTGCGATCGCTTCAGGAAGCAAAGATGGCGTCACAGAAGGACAAATGATCGCAGATGTGTCTTCTGTTCAGTGACTAAGCGTTTTTATCTTTGAAATCGTTGAGCAGTTGTTTGCAAACATTTTCAAGACTGTTGTATTAATTGCTCCTTGGGTTAGTAGATGTTTGGTTTTTGCATTCTTTTGTGACAATTGATCCACGTTTGATCTTCTTGAAGGAGGAATCACTGTTCGATGTTCTGCCGCAAGTGCTCGTTCATGAATGCTGAATTACAAACGATATCTTGGCCGAGATAACAATTTTGTAGTTGGGCATGAAAGTTGTGTCTCGTGATGTTTTCTGGCATGTAATTTGATAGAGTTATTCACAGACTTTTGGGAGTTGTGGCTCCCATTTTTGGAAGTTGTAGAAGGATTAGAGAAATGCTTGATTTGGAGCAGTTTCAATTCAGGAAGCAGGTGGAATGCTGGAATTTACGGCATGATGGCAAAGTGAATGCATACAAGTGGCCCTTTGTTTGCCATTTTCTAGAGCTCACTTTGTGGTGTGATGTGCAATGTTGGTAGTTCATGCATGACAAAATCCTGGTATATGTTGTAAAACTGGTGACTGAGCCGTTTATAACGGTTGAGTAGAAACAGGTATAGATGAGTCTTGCAATACAGTTTAACACAAGTTAATTTTGATTCTGCTCTTTATGGCAGCTCGATAGAACATGTTGTGTCGGTAGTAGATAGTAGATAGGGGTCTGTCTGGAATGGGCATATATCGGAAAAGTTGGTGGACTGACGGGCAGAATAAGATTTGTGACCCTCCGTGTAACTGTAACTCGCCTGTGAATGTAACTTGTAAATGGTGTATTAACACACCACCTGATGAGAAATTCTGAAATCATCAATTAATAACTTAAAATATCGTGCTAATTTCTAATATGCAAGGCATTAGACATCACTGCGATGAGTGGCTCACCAAAAGAAGCTGTAATCACAGTTCCATAGGGTTTTCTGTCCATTTATAAGCCTAAAATACCAGGCAAGATGGAGACACCCTAGTCTTTGGATTTCTTGTTGAACGATTCGGAAAGTCGTCAAGATCTGAGAGAATTTGGTTTCACAGAACTGTTAGAGAATGTTATTGGATCAAATGGGAAGAGGGAGAACCAACTATTAAAAATCTGCTGTCAGTTCATCAAATTTTAGCCTAAATCGACCTTTAACCAAACAGCTTGAATTGAAATTTCATACGTGCATTCTATTTGATTGTTATACAAACTTCTTTAAGTGATTATGAATTTAAGAAGCAACATGATGTGCCTTTTTGAGGCTGGGTCATCGTTGATTTGACTAATTTAGATTTTTAATTTCACAGTCGCTAGTACGAGGTTTCGAGGCGGTTGTGCATCTTGGGGTCTGTGAAAAATGGCTTAACTCCAAACCTGTCATGGCCTTGGGCCTTACAGTGTAGTGTAACTGGAACAATTTGTTGTGCCACCTCGAATGGTGCAGCTTTGTTAGTGTTTGTGAACCTTACTTGGTGATTAACTCGTGGTGTTTTGCGAAGTGCATAAAGCGATTGGTAGTAAAACAGATTTGTGAAAATTATTAGACATCTAACCAGATTAAATTTTTGTCAGAAACTTAAGAAGCTCGTGCTCGTTGAACTTTGTTTTTGTGACTCTGTCAGTTCCTTGTTGACATACAATATTAACTGGCTGACGACTGGTTTATTTTTTGGATCAAAATGGGCCAGGGGTGGTGTAAAGCTAGAGTAAGGTAGATGTAGTTGCATGGATGTGTATGTATGTTCTATACCTGAACACTTTAACCTTTAGAACTGTACACAGGCAGTAAAACATAACAGAGCAGTCACAATGCAATTTAATACTACTGTAGTTGCAGCAGTTCCAAAGTATGTTTTGATAAGGGGTGCAAAAAGGAAGTTTTTAGGTTTCTGAAGGTTCTTTTTGGTAGAAATGAATAAAAAAAATTGGATTTAGAAAAATTTGAACAACAAATTGTAAATAGCATTGTGATGTTGCTATTGTTTCTCTATAAGCAGACGTCAGAATGTACATGTAAATTGTAAGCTCCAAATTTCTGAAACTAAGCACAGGGCACAAGCTTATTCACAAACGGAGATCATATCGGAGATCGATGTCCAGTGGAAGTCCGAGTCTGGGTGCCAGAGAAAGTCTAAAATGTCTACAGTGATCTCAGTATTCAGGCACGTTCGACAGATAGTTGACACGGTTGGCGGTTAGTGTAATGACTTGGAGCACTGTACGTAGTTAGTCCAATCTACAAACTTCTATGGCACCGCTGTAATAATAGTTCTGCGAGCCAAATGTTAGAATTAATCCAGTTGAAAGCCAAGAAGGGAATCTGAGACTAGACTGAAAAACCTTACGGCGGAATGAGTCCAGGAAACAACGATTTTTAGTTAAGGAAAAGGAAGGCTGGAACAGACTGCGAGGGTTTGCTGGACGAGAGTGCCTGAGTTTAAGGTCAGCAATGGAAAAGCCAATGGCCTTCCGAGAGCTGTCGTTTTCCACCATGGTCGCCTCTAGTAAAACTGCAATTCGTTGGAGAAATCCAGAGGAACCTGGTAAGTTAGTGTAACCAAAAGTCGATATACAGTTGGTAAGCAGGTTGAAGCAGATAAGTTTCGATCTGGTTTGCATTAAACATTAACATAACTTCATGTTACGGTTAGGCTAAAGTTGCAATACGAATCCATTTACCAATACAGTAGTGTTGGAGACTCGTTGATGTCTGTTATATTGGGCATTAATGGGTGACTACTGAATCGTCCTTTACGTCTTAGATTGACTCAACTCATTCAGAAATACCAAAGTAAGATAAGGAGTTTGTTTGTAAATATATATATAACTAGACAAGACAAGACATTTATTGACACCAAGCACCAAATTCAAGTACAACTGTTCGAATTAATTCAATACATTTTTAAGAGACTTAGAATAGGCACATTAGTAGATACTTCGAGTAGGAAGCGAGTCAACATTATACAATATAATAATGTATAGTTATGCTTATTTGATGCATGTCCAAAATTTCTTCAAAGACCAAGTTTCTGCTTTAAAGACCTCGGCCTTATGTTCAAATAGCCTAATTACACAGTATAAATAATTATTTATACTGTGCTAATTATGACAATACTCCGCGACCATAATTATAATATTGCGTCGCTGCGCAAATAGGTCAGTTGCAAGAAGCAAGTCTAGCAGAGATTTCATAAATGTAGGCAAAATATCGCATACGTATATTAATTACTTATGTAGTAAAGATTAAAAGCAAAATGAAGTGACGCGAGTCTGGATGTCAGTAGAAGGCAAATTTCAAACTGTAATTCCAATTTTTTAAGTGAAGCGCTATAAAAACTGTGCAAGGGACGAACTTGAAAAAGCATCTATGTTTCTGCGTGCCTCGTTGGGAGGAGTCGAGGACGCATGTAAAGTCCATCGGTCAGAAAAATCGCTAGAGTTTCGCTCAGCTTTTGCAACTAATTCTTATGCCTACAAAGTTGCTGATTCTGGGAACAGTTTTAGGCCGATCGTTTAGTCGCAGCATGGCATCCAGTGCAGGAAAAAGGGTAACTTTTGAGTCGAAGAACGCCCTAGGCGATGGACACGGTGTGGTGATAGGAGACCCGCAGGCGGCACCTCGAGGCTTGATTGTCATTCATGAATGGTGGGGTATGAACGAACAGATCCAAGCAGAAGGCGCCCAAATCGCCAAGGAGGGCGGATTCACCGTCCTTGTGCCGGACATGTACCGTGGAAAGGTTAAATTAATTTTCTCTGAATTTGAACTATGCGCCCACTAAGTAATATACGCATATGGTTTGAAATAAAGCGTTTGGATGAGTGCTGTTTGCCTGTTATGCATACACGCCTTAGAAACTTGATGAATTTGGCTTCTGCGGATTGCCTTATAAATGTAATGCTATCTAATCTCTGTATTAAGGCATAAATGAAGCACTCTAGACGTTTGTTCGGATGCGGGGTATTCCGTGCCTTGTTGGAAGGTGCTATAAGTGAACAAGCAGTTAATTTATTTTTAGTAGCAGCTAAGTGAATTATAACTGTGTTAAAAAGCATAACTTACACTAGTACCACTTTGATTATATATTCTAAAGTCTAGGCTGTTCAACAAGTACTCAATAACATTCTTTATAATAATAATATTGTAATAAAATTAATTTGCATTTCTGACTAAAGGTGGCCAAGGATCGCGAAGAGGCTGGCCACTACATGAGCGGCCTGGATTGGAATGGAGCTGTTCAGGACATCTCGGCTGGGGCCAAGTACCTCATTTCCTTGGGCTGTCACAAAGTCGGGGTGACCGGCTTTTGCATGGGAGGAGCCCTTTCATTCGCCGCAGCTGCCCGATGTCCGGAGATCAGTGGTGCAGCACCGTTCTATGGTATTCCGAATCCATCTCTTGCAGATCTCACTCAGATCCGTATTCCAGTGCAGTCACACTTTGGTGAGCTTGACGATGTGGCGGGGTTCTCCTCTCCAGCTGACTACAACGCCCTCAAGGAGAAGTTGGCAAAAGCCGGGGTGCAGCATGAGATGTACACCTACCCCGCTGGGCACGGCTTCACCAATGTCAACAATCCGAATCACAGCTCAGAAGCAACTCGGCTGGCTTTTAGTCGCGTTTATGAGTTCATGCAGAAGCATCTTGGAGCTTCTAAGATCTGATTTACCATGGATGGATCCAGATATTAAGTAATGGAGCCACTGTAATATTTTTAACCTGTGGCTTAATGACATATGATTGAAAATGTCTCACTTTTGTCTTGGATAATGGAGCATATTTATGGAACAGACATTTTAAGTATTAATCCACTAAAAATTACATACCCGGTAGCTGCTTTGTTTCTGCTACATTCAACGTTTCTGCCTTAGTTTGAATCCAATCAGGAAGTCCAGTGTGACCTTTTCGAAAGTAGACAAATAAGACAATTGTTCTAAAATTGTCATTGAAACATGCCAATATTAATCATGATTTTGTCTCTGTTGTATAAGACACAGCATAGGCGTAATTTGGAGGGCACGAAGGGTACCCATTACCCCACACTTTCTGGACTGGAGGGTACCATACCCTCCACTTTTCATACCCAGAATAGAATGCCCATTGTTATTTTCTCTAAGGAAGGCCTTCTTTTGAGCCCTCAAAACTCGAAATAATCACAGAGCATCATAATCTTTATCACCATCTTCCTCGTCAATTTTATTGCAACTATTATTATTATTATTATTATTCTTAATTATTATTATTATTATTAGGAATGACTCATAAATAGAGCCATAACAGTTATGGAAAGGAAACGATGTGAAAATGAGTACCCCCCACTTTATGTTATGCCAAAGTTATGCCACTGGGGCACAGTGCCAAGAACTAGTGGAGTAATGCCACAGTCTGTCATAATACATGACATGGTAAAGGAAGTACACATGCCAAAACATTTACTGAAAGTTAGGATTAGTAATTGAAAGTCCTGATTATCATAATAGCTGAAGGCCCAGGAAACCAACATCCAGACACTTATGTAGTTGTTAAATGGTTGCAACAACCTGAAAACATGGATTTTATAGATTTTAGACAATTGTGTAGGAATCGTGATCAAGTCTTGACACACAAATGGTTGGTCGAGTCGAGTTATTTCTGACGTAGATACAATATCGGAGTTGTATGAATGTGAGAAGTGAATAGAATTGCTATAAATATGCAGTGATGGGCAATAGTTAACTAAAAAGTTGCTAACTTTTAGTTTAACTAAAAAATTTTAGTTAAGGAAGAAGTTTAACTAAAAAAAAATAGTTTAGTTGAAACCATAGTTTAACTAAAAATTTTTAGTTGCTAACTAAAAAGTTTAACTACAAAAATCAGCAATATGCAACTATTTTCCACAGTGAACATTGAACACTGCCATCAAAAAAACATTTTAACACTGCATGGTTTTAGCATTAACAGCCTGTGTTTTCAAATTCATACACTACTTACAGTACACATGTAACTGTATGCCAGAACAGTACACATTGCATAGTTTGAAGGTGAAATTGTCATTGACGCTTTGCATTATTACAGTTCACTTAACATCTTTTATTATGAAAATGTTTGTCGTAAAAAGTTGGAAAAAGTTTAACTGCTTTTTTTAGTTTAGTTAACTAGTTTCGAAAATCAGTTGCCAACTTTAGTTAAACTATTTTTATTTAGTTGGAAAATAGTTTTAGTTTAACTTAAAAAAATAGTTTAGTGCCCATCACTGTAAATATGTAACAACTGTTATTTTCGTACAGTATTTCAGATATATAGATGATATGGAGAAATAAAGTTACATGATTGTATACTACAAATTATGTTTTCTGAAGCAGAGTTCTTCATTTTTAGGTCGTCTAGAAATAATATGCTGTGTCAGTAGTTGATCTTGGATATTAGTACAGAACTATCCATTTCAGTACAATAAATGTAACTTCATTAAAGGAAATCCTATTATTTTTAAGTCTAACTGTAATGTAAATCCCTATGAATACATAAATTTATTTTTGACGAGGAGTTTATTATGCCTAGTCAGGAAATGGTGTTTTTACTGTTGCGTGTTCTTATTAGCATTGAATTGTTATTTTACCAGCACGTGTGTGTGTGGGTGTGCTGTCTGTCTTTTTCTGTGTCTGTCTGTCTGTTTTTTGTCTTGTCTGTGTGGGTGGGGGTGTTCTGTGTGTCTGTCTGTCTCACTTCGTCTGTCTGTCTGCTTGCTTGTCTGATTGTCTATTCATCTGCTGTCTGTGGGTGTATTCTATCTTTCTGGTCATGTATGTTTTTGTGTCTGTATGTTAGTGTGTCATCTCTTGTGTGTCTGTCTGTCTGTCTGTCTGTCTGTCTGTCTGTCTGTCTGTCTGTCTGTCTGTCTGTCTGTCTGTGTATGAGCGGGTGTGTCGGTTTTAATCCTTCTTTCCTAGCTTTAGGGGTCATCCATAAAGGACGCCCGCAATGAGGGTGGAGGGATGGGTCATCGAAATGCGGACAAGGGGAGGGAGGGTTATGACCAATGCAGACGTCCGCATCTAAGCTTTAAAATTTGGTAGTTTTTTAAAACCACCTTGTTTCAACCTTCCCCAAAAGACAAAAAGTCAGTGAGGTGATTGCCTAAAACCTCATGCATGGTATAACCTTTACTGCGACTTGAAAGAGGCTTTTATTACTGCACATCCTGATACTAAACCCGAACTGTCACTTAAATGGGCACAGGCACCGTGGAATAATTGTAAAAATAATGATGATGACATTAAAAATGGGCTTTGGCGTGTGGACGTCTGCAAAGGGGGGAGGGAGGGAGGGTAAGGTCAAATGCGGACAAGGGGGGAGGGAGGGGTCCAAAGTAGGTCATTTTTTGCGGACGTCCTTTATGGACGACCCCTTAGCTGGTACATGCATGTGCTCGATTTTTACAATTAAGGCTTGTACGCCTTAAATAATTATACTAGGTGTAGTTCCTGCTACACACTTTCGACAGAACAGGCCTACGGGAGCCAACCATTTCTGCCAATCACGGTACCAAATGCAAATAACAACAAAACAGAGACAGAATCTACAGTGGGGGGGGGATTCCACCTGCGAAGGAAAAAAGATTTAAACAGATGTCATGCGTAACATGAATATTATAAACAAAATTCACCACATAGCCTATGATATCTACTATGATATACTACCGGTAGCATAGAGATCACCTCTACATACAATATACAATACAGCTAATCGTAATCGTATTCTCCAAACTTCTAAAGCGCCACTCGAAGGCCAAGCGCAGGGCACCAGCCTATTCACGAGCGCTACGTCAGATCAGAGGGGTTTCCAGAGAGTAGTCCAAAAGAGATCCGAGTCCGGTTTCCAGAAGGCCAAACCAAATCAGAGGGGGTTTCCAGAGAGTGGTCCAAAAGAGGTCCAAGTCCGATTTCCAGGAGGCCAAACCAAATCAAAGGGGGTTTCCAGAGAGAAGTCCAAAAGAGGTCCAAGTCCGATTTCCAGGGTACCAGATCAGGAAGTTTCCAGAGAGTGGTCCAAAAGAGGTCAAAGTCCGATTTCCAGGAGGCCAAACCAAATCAAAGGGGGTTTCCAGAGAGTAGTCCAAGAGAGGTCCAAGTCCGATTTCCAGGGTACCAGATCAGGAGAGGCAGAGCAGCTGTCAAGGCGGGTGTCGTTTACTGCGAGAATAATTGGAAGGCAGAGTATCAGATGAGTCAGGGTAGGAGTATTTGAAAAGGTGAGACTTCAGTTTTGAGTGGAAAGCCCGGGGAGAATAGATAGAGGAACATGAGGATGAGGATGAAGGACGGGTTGCAATGATGATGGAGGCACTAAGAAACTGCGAAATTCAGAGGGGAGATCATTCCAGAGGCGTGGTGCTGTGATGGAAATGGCTCGGTTGGATAACTTGAGGTCAGTAGTGACTGGGGGTCGAGAAAGACTGAGATAGGACGATGATCGGGTGGAGCGGGTTGTCTGAATGGTGAAGAGATCACGAAGGTACTTGGGCTGGGAATATTGTAGGGAGTTGTAGGTTAGTGATAGGACTTTGTAGTGGATTCGCTCTGGGATTTTTAACCAATGGAGTGATTTGAGGATGTGAGTGATATGATGATGTTTGGGCGTTCGACAGCTCTGGCTAGTGAGTTTTGGATAAGCTGCAGACGCTTGATTTGAGTGGATTCAATCATTTGTAGCGTGCTTTAACAAGACAAGTCTTGCACGAGAGCACGTTGCGCTGCATTCCTAGTCATAGTACAGTTTGAATAGATGAGTTTAATTTTGATTTAAATTGAGCAGCAGGTGTGTTTTGACGGACTGTAGTTGGAAGACTGTTCCATTCTATGGGTCCTGAGACCGAGAAGGCACGACTACCAAACTTCCGGTTGGTGCGAAGTATGGTATAGTCAAATAGAGTTAATAATTTTATATCTGTGGTACGCCTCATGCAGCCGATCGGAGTCCTCTTAGGCCCCTATCTGGAATTTGTAGCAGAGCATGGCCTGACCATGGATGTCATGTACGGGAAGAGGTTCCACAGTGGATAATGGATATGGTACATGAGGTAGCAGTAGTTTCTTTACAATCGAAATTAAATTTCTATTTACATTTGTAATTTCCTCATATAGGCTTTATTTGTTGAGGGTACCACGTTCCGTTCTGCATTCCCACCATAGCTGTTAAAAACGATAAAAACTAACTAAAACCGGAAAAAACGTCGTTTTTTCGAAAAAATAAAAAACGGGAAAAAAAGAAAAAACCGACAAAAGAAAATAATTTGACTTTCTCGCATCCTGGCGGCCCAACTGCAATTTAAAATGAAAAACCTTATTTAGGGCCTACAGAATTTAATTAGCAAATACAACTTTATTAGTTAACACTAAATAACATCATTCTACAATTATTTTTTATTTCTTATAGGTTTGGTTTAATAAGAAATTGAGAAATTGAAAATATTGAAATCTTTTCAAATTTAAATTGTAAACATAGGCCTAAGTCCACATGTCCATGCTGACTAAACTAACGCAATTAAAAACTAAACTTTGTAGGTATAGATTATTATAGTGTAAACTTACAGTATTAAGCTTATGCATTTCAATTTAGCCAATGCTGAGTTTTTGTCTTTCTCGTTTAAATGTAAATGTAAATGTACTCGATTTTCTATAGCGACCGTATATGGCCTCGACCCTGCTCATTTTTCAATGAATTGATCGGGTGAGATCCTTCACCACCGCTGCCCGTTTGAATGGGTGCCACGCCATTTATCAAAATAACGTGAATTCATTCCGCACCCGTTTCTTTTGGCATTTTAGATGACTTAGGGGCCATCCATATATTTCGTACGCAAAAATCCGGGAAAATTGCACCCCCTCCCCCTGTTCGCAAGCGTACTTTCTTCCACACCTCCCCTGCGTAGGTACACTTGACGTCCCCCCCGGAAGACCAGCTGCGGAAAGTGTCTCGACAGCTCCAGACTGTCTGCACTTTAGGCCAGATTGAAGGATGAGTGAGGGCCAATATAGACAAATTATAGGTGTCTCGTTCATAGCACAGAATAACTGCACATGGCTTTTATATAATGTAATAAAATGCCACCAGACGACTATAGGACAATACAGAGTTATAGGCTAAATAGACTAATGTGGACGTCATAATTAGAAATTTATTTTGCGTACGTACACATTTTGTCCCCCCCCTCTCCCCCCGTCCGCACCCGTACGCAAAATCGCCTAAATCCGACCCCGACCCCCTCATTGCGTACGTAATATGTGGATGGCCCCTTAGAATAACTTTTTAAAATTTTACTTCTTGTAGGCCCTACTGTGCTATTTCATAAAGTATATTTCTCAAAAGATGACGTAAATAGTGACGTAAATTAGCTGAATCCTTGAAAGTACGGAGACAACGTAAGGAACATCAGACAACAAAAAAATTGAACAGAAAATGAAAAAATTAACAGACAGTAAATAAATAAATAAAGTTACATACAAGAAATAAAAGACGGAAAAAACGATAAGAAAAATAAAAAACGAAAAAAACGACGTTTTTTGTAAAAAAAATTAAAAAAACGAGAAAAAAAACGGTTTTAACAACTATGATTTCCACCAACATACCACAGATTATGTGATAATGAAATTAGAAGCTTACTTTACTCGCTTACTTTAGCTAAAGATATTTGGTGTCTACTTGGAGATCTGTGCACGAACTTAAGACGCAAACGCGACAGAAAACGAAAGCATCGTCTATCAATTTACTGTTGTGGCGCGCAGCACGCCATTTGGTCGACTTTTAGCGTCGTTTGAATTAAATATGAGTCGTTTGCGCTGCTTGGATATCGGACGGCTCAAATTAGATAAAAGCGCCGTAAATGCGTAATTTATGGACGTCCCCGACACATTTCTGCGCTGACCTCGACCTTACACGCGAGCATTACAACTTCCAGACGGGCACGACGTCCAATCGCATCGGTTGCAGTAAGAACGGGCAGCTGCCGATGTTGGTAGCTGATAAGCTGGCACGCACTAGATACAAGTAGGCCTACAATACAGTTGATAAAATGTGGCCAGGCTACTATTCAGCGCATGTCTTAGAAATGTTGTTTAAATGCGATTCGATTATTCTGAAGGCAGATGGAACGTGGAGTGGTCTTGTATTCTTACCAACGTCCATGAACAAGGCTAATGAATAAATCGTCGTGCGTTCGTGCATGGGTGGTTAAATATCTAAGGCTTAGTTTAAAGGTTGGGGTCAGGATTGTCGTTAGGTATGGGGTAAACAGACCCATAAGAACAGTTTACCGTTAGAAATGCGTTTTTGTCGGTAACTGTCGTTCTAAGTCCGAAAGCAATTGAAGATTTTTCTAGAACCATTAGCCCTCCATGACAGCAGTTACGTAACGCTGCTGACGTGTGTTAATACTTTGTACAGTGCAGATTTCCTGTTGCTTTTGGGAACATTTTACATTCGCATTGCGTGAGATAAGTAAGTAGGTAGGCTAAAAGAGCAGGGAACTGTAGGCTATTGTGCCATAAGAACGGTGAGAACTATTCAAAATAATTTCTGCCGACGTCAGCGGCTTCTGTTGCAATAAGATGTTAGCCAGTAGTGTAGACGTAAATTTTTAAGTACCGGAGCGCCTAAGGCCTAACTTTTAAACTCAAAAAATTTTTCGCGCTCACGCGAAAAAACTTTTTTGACTTTTTGTGTTTCTTCAAAATTCGTAAGTAATTAAAACAGCGAGGCGTTACAAATTCATAATAATTATTTCCGTCCATTGTAAATAAGTGCCGGAACGCTAAGCAGAAAGCGTTCCGGCTGAGTTGACAATAAGTATCGGAGCGCGCGCTCCGGTTAAATAATAAGTACCGGAACGCCGCTCTGGACCGCTCCGGCTGGTCTACACCACTGATGTTAGCTATGGATCCTTCCATCCTACGGCAGACGCTGCTCTGTCTCCTCTCTTGATCTGGCGCCCATGGTAACCGGACTCGGACCTCCTTTGGACTACTCCCTGGAAACCCCCTTTGATATGACGCAGCGCTCGTGAATAGGCTCTTGCCCTGTGCTTGGCCTCCGAGTGGCGCTTTAGAAGGAGATTACGATTACGACGCAGGGGTGCTCGATAGTCTAGAGGTTATATAGCGTGACGGACTGTCAACGGAGAGGTCAGAGGTTAAAGCCCTAGGTTTTAGGTTTGGCGGTTTCCCTCGTAGAATGAAGTGACCAACGACTGTAGGCGGTTCAAGTAAGCATCTGTCGGCCAATGGGCGTTGATTTCATTTTGGTTTACACATCTTACAAGCATAGGCTGCTGAATTTAATTATATGCATAGCCTAGGCAACATCGTCCGCTTTGTGGAATGGAGGCGAGGCGCAGGGACGGTCGGTCGATCGGTGGTAGCCCCCACCCTAGGCCCTTCACCCTCCCTCTGGCCTACCCCGATCAATTGACCACTTGTATATATAACCGAGCTTTGGGTCGTAAACCTGTATATAAATGCCAGCTGTTGATGCTGTCACCGTTGCCTTATTATACCCGGAACACTAAAGACAATAAGCTGTATTTCATATTCTAAGAATTTGCACCAGTATCAGATGCTAATATACAGCCTAAGGAAGAGAGACTAGGTCACATGCCAAATTATGCTAATGAACTTAGGAAATGAACTTAGGAAATGTCCTTTCACAATTGAGTCTTGGTTTGCAGTACTCATTCTAGTTTGAATTTCGCTGCAGCAGAGTTGAGCTTCGTAATTTCTTCACTTCATAGCCATTTTAAATCGCATAGTCGATACAGCTTATATCTCGTGTCTGTATATTATATTATTATCTTATTTCAGTAGTGGACCTTATAGTAGTATAACATTGTATTTCGTTAGTGGACATATATTAGTATCATTATATCGAACTATTTCCAAAGATGGATGGAGACTACGCTGTACCAACGACACCGACTTCAGGTGTTGCAGTTGGCAACATGCGAACATTTAAAAAACGGTTGTCTGATGGATCTACCAAGAGTTATAGCTACCCTTACGTTTCTGTAAGGAAACATTTTGAATTAACTTTTACAACCGACAGTGATAAACTTAAATTTGAGCAAAAATGTGAGGACATTCGCTTGGCGTTGGGAGTAAAAAGTTTGAGAGAAGTTCTGGTGAAAGTCATAATGGATGTTGACACCAATAAGCTCTCTTCTGCAACTCAACATCCGCAGCAGACACTCACGATGTCTTCAGTCACGGAAGAAGTAAGTGAATCAACTTCACTGACTGATCCAGCATCTGTCACAGCAGCAATATCAGCAGCTCCAGCAACAGCTTTGGAGACTGCACATGAGAATTTTGTTGGGCAGTGCTCCAGCATTGCCCAGTTGATCGACACAATCTCACAACATTCATCCACATGTGTGACGCCGTATTCAGTGAAGTCATGGACACACAGTGGTCATGTGCTGTCGGTGGATATGGAGTGTGCGAAAAAACACTCCTTTCAGTGGAGTTCCTCATCCACAATAGACAGCGAGCGGAAGGAATTTGAAGTCAACCACCGAGTGATGTTGAGCTACCTGGCCTCTGGTATGACACCCATACAGTACGAGCGCTTTAGCGACTTCAGTCGGTTTGGACTATTGTCAGACCTTTTCCGCAGGAGGAATATGGTTACATTTAGTGCCATTTCTGAGAACCTGCGAAAGCAATCTATATTTGGCGCTAGAGCGCAGGAGTCTTCACTGTCGCCTGATGGAGCTATCTCTATAATGACTGACGCACGACATCATTGTAGACGAAATAGTTATCACACCGACCATGTTGCTATCGGGTTGAAAACTCACAAAGTCGTTGATATTCAACACATTAACGGGAATGATGATAACTGTTCACAGCGTCACGAGGCAGTGGGATTCGACAGGATGTACGAGAGCCTGGATCTCAGCAACATTAAAGTTGCCCATCATGTGCATGATCGAAACATGACAATCAACAAGCGCCTACGTGAGAGGAAGCAAGCCAGGAATTCCAATGACCGCTGGCACTGCACCCGTCCTATAACAGCCGGGGTGAAAAAAATTGGGCAAGGAGCACAAAAAAACATTGGAAAAACATGGCATCCCGAGCTTTCTGACAAGGGTGCTGCCATTCGAAACCACGTCTATTGGTGTATGGACAATTGCAATGGAGATGCCCAAACCCTGCGTAAGCTCATAGAATCATGCATCCCTCATTTTCAGAACAACCACAGCAAGTGCCATGAAACTTCCCACTGCAAAGAGCCGGGGCATATGATTGAAGTTCGAATTGTTTCAAATGAGGCTGCAATTACAATGCTCCAGGACTTTCTTCGGTCGTTGGTAGTGTACAAGCACGCTGAAGATTATGTCAAAGGCCACGACACATTTTATGTGGAAAGTTTTAATAACGTTTGTCTGATCTATCTGGATAAACGGATACACTACGGGAATTTAATGTACGAGCTGCGGAGCAATCTGGCTGTCTTGGACTGGAACGAACACGTCGACAGACCATACACGTCTATATGCACGACTGTTCGTTCGAAAAACCCACGTCGCCAAATCGGGAAAAAAGTGTATCGGCGCAAGACCTACGTATTTGTTGAGAACATTTGGAATTTGTACATTGCCGTGTGGTCAGCATCTAAAGCAATATCGGAGTCTGTGACAGAAACTTCTGCAGATAAGGAGACCTGCCAGAGTGAAATCTCTTCGGACGAATCCGATGACGACCAATTAGGAGACAGTGAGAGCTTTTCAAATGAAAGCAATGCACCCTACACAGTAGAATAACCGTAAGAGCTGTGACAATATTGTATGATACACTAAAATCAAACATATCAGTGCTACATAACCATCAACCGTCATTACACATAACCACCTTAGCATTCTGCTGTCTACTCTGCTTGACCTCCCCGGATTTTGGCCTGGCATAGGACAGAGAGATGTGTGGCAGAGCTGATGTGTGGCAGAGCTGACTGCTATCACACGCGTCCACAGGTGGCGGATAGTGGAACGACCTCTAGAAATAGAGGTCAGCTGCGAAATAAGCAGGGTTATATCTGACGAATAAGCAGTCGCGGACCAACAGCGGCAAGGCTAGTAGGGCACACTGTAGAAAAAGAGTGGCATTTTGCTTGACAACTAAAAGCTGCAAATATCCAATAACAGCCTTGTGACATGGGAGCACATGACTCAATTTAAATAAGCCTGATGACCCTCTGCCTAGCGGGCATGTGTTCATCACCAAGACTAGGTCCACAGCGGAAAACTGTGGTTGATGCCACGAAGGGCATCCGATCTGTAACAAGATGCTCCAATCTGTATAAAAATGAATCTGTGGCTTACCCCCCCTCAACGAGGTCCTAATCCAAGCAAGAAAAAAAGAAGATTGAACGGACAAGGGACTGTGGCCATTGCAAAATTGATTTGACATAGCACTTATGAAAAACCTAGTCTCCGTAACGTGGTTTTCGTGTGGCGCCGAGCAATTGAGGGCAATTCAGGTTTAAATCCACCTCTGAGTAGGAATCTTGAAGAGGCGCTATATAAATTTAAAATGGGGGAATGTTATGTTACATTGAATCATAGCTATGACAGGTGTACATAAGCAGCTCACAATCGATAAAATTCTGCTTTATGTCAGAAAGTAAGTGTACAATAAAAATCTCTCTGTCTAAACAAAGTCCGGCGAATTATCCAAAGTATCAATGTTACTCCCACTTGTGGCCCATGTAAGGCGTGCCTGTTGGATTCGGATACAACGATCTCACTTTTCGCACTACGCAATCTGGCATTATTTCCCGCATGTGAAGTACACCGTTCGATTCCGTTAGTTTCTTGGCCAGATATAATGGGCTCGTCCACCCACCCAAGTTGCAAATGATCTTCCAATATTTTCCATAAATTACTCTTCGTATTGGACTGTTAGCTGCATGCGCTGCTTGTCCTCCGCCAAGCCAACCTGGAGATGCAGAACCCACGCACGGAGAGAGAAAACAAAGAGGACAGGCGCCTTCCGATTGATGATTTTCACCCTGCAGCTGCAAATGATCAGCTGACACTTGAATGTCATGACTGTTTTGAGCCTCAATTTCTGACTCTGTACTATTTCCATTGGACGCGACCAAGACCTCCTTCGAAGCGGCATCCATACAAGATTTTCTTCTCTTTGGTGGTTCCAACTCTGCAATTGGAACAAAGGCAGTTTCGATTGGTTGGAGATATATTTATAATGTCATCAACATACAATTAGCTCTTTCGACTTGACTTGAACGACAGCTTAGCTGGGTTATGCATATGTTTATTGTCTTATTACATATCGTAATAATAATAATCATGGTAATTTTAATAATTACATTTTTAATTGGCCATTTATTATCATTACTGCTGTTACTGCTGTTCACATCAGTTGTCATTATACTAACATTGCTGATGTTATTATTACTATGTATTTCTATAGCATGGTTTGAGCTAAATATTTGCAAGGATAATAAATGCAATTTAATTTAATATTTATAAATCTTAGTTCAATCTTATTTGCGCACGTATAGCGCTACCTGAAGAACAATAGGGCCTACTTGTACAGGGTTCACCACACAAAACAATTTATACAATTTCAGTATATATATATATATATATATATATATATATATATATATATATATATATACGCATCGTCTTCATAATTACCAATTTTTTCAAAATTCCAGTTGTTGTGAGCAAAAAATGCCCGTATGGCTTCCTCTTGATCGCCATCTACCACAATAGTAAGTTCGTATTTGTTCATGGCAATCTAATCGCATATAGAAACTACAGACTTGTTTCTCAACCCTGTAAGTATCTTCATAGCAATGAACTCCATAGTAATATGAGTGTATGGGGGGGTAAATTTGGATAATTGGAACAACTTGTATACATTCTAGAAGTACAGGTATGACCTCTAGCCAGCTTACCTGGCTTTCGTATACACAAATTAGTCGACCCACAGCTCGGTTATATATATACAAGTGGTCAATTGATCGAGGTAGGGCCTGTACGGGGTATGCCCTGTCGGGTCTAGTCTGCCCTAGCGATGCATCTCCATCCATCCGTCCGACCGCTAGAGGGCCAGAGGGAGGGTGAAGGGCCTAGGGTGGGGGCTACCACCGATCGACCGACCGTCCCTGCGCCTCGCCTCCATTCCACAAAGCGGACGATGTTGCCTAGGCTATGCATATAATTAAATTCAGCAGCCTATGCTTGTAAGATGTGTAAACCAAAATGAAATCAACGCCCATTGGCCGACAGATGCTTACTTGAACCGCCTACAGTCGTTGGTCACTTCATTCTACGAGGGAAACCGCCAAACCTAAAACCTAGGGCTTTAAAACCCCGCCAGAGCCAAATTTCTTTCGAGATTTCCATCTGAGCTCCCTGGCCAACTGAAAAACTCACGGTACGCTGTCGGTGTGGAGAGGACTGTTTAGGCCCCAATTCTTTTTGACTGACTGTCTAATTCTGAACATTCCCTCGTGGACAAGAACGGCCCTGGGTAGACGCGCCTTTTTTCTTGCTGGCCTCAGACTGTGGGACTCTTCCGGCAAAGTTCGTTCTGCGAAGTCTGTTCTGACCTTCAGATCTAAATTAAGGGGCTCTTCCTCCTCCTCCTCCTCCTCCTCTTCCTCCTCTTCCTCCTCCTCCTACTCCTGTTCCTGTTCCTCCTCCCCTTCTTCTTTTCCTCTTCCTCTTTCTTCTCTTCCTCTTCCTCCTCTTCCTCGTCCTCGTCCTGCTCTTGTTCTTGTTCTTGTTGTTCTTGTTGTTCTTGTTCTTCTTCTTGCTCTTATTCTTCGTGTTCTTGTTCTTGCTGTTCTTGTTCTTCTTACTCTTCTTCTGGTTCTGCTTGTTCTTCTTGTTCTCCACATTCTTCTTCTCTTCTCTTCTTCTTCTCCTTTTCTTCTCCTTTTCTTCTTCTCATTTACTTTCTTCTTTCATCGGGTGTCGAACGAACTTATCCAAAGGATTACGATTTTTTATTGTTGCTTTACTTAAATCGACCACCAATTAATGCCGCGTGCATTATTGCGAAGTTACATAAATAATTAGACTAGTTTAATACTCTATTATTTCATGTTCACGGCAGCTCGATTTCTACTGGTTCGGATGCGTAGGACTCTTTCCGTTCACTTAAAGAACTCCACACGAGTCGGCGTTTCCAATCCATAAGCTACTATAAAGCACTACAGGTCACAAGTTCCGAATATCCGTTCTTATGCAAACGCCAAGAACTCCAAAGATGGCCGAGCTTCCATTCCATTTACTATCATAAAGACTGCCACGTTCAGACAGATGCACAGTTAGGCACAGGACGGTCTAAACATACCCGACGTCACCGCAGGCCAACAATAGCCACCAATCACTGCAACGGCCGCTCGCCCGTCCTTCCGCACGCCGCCGGGCAAGGCCTTGAGACGGACGGGCTGACACGGACGGTGACCCCAACGACGTGGAAACGAAGGCCAAGGCTGGCGGGCGGGCGGGCAGCACGCGCGGTGCCTTGTCACCATCGTCCGTCTGGGCTGCGGCGGCGGCGGTGGCTACGGAGGCAAATAATCCCCAGTTGCCAGGGAAAACGAAGCAGACGGTGAGTTCGGCGTGTCGCGAGTCGCTGCCATCGAGGTATAGGAACAGGTCAGCGGCGTGTGTGCAACCTGCGACCGTCCGCAAACACTCACGTGTCCTTGTCCACCCGGCCAACCATTTGACCGAGGTTACACGCCAGAAGATCGAAATAAAACTAAAAGGCCTCCGGTGGAAACTGAAGAATCGAACTCCTGACGTTCGTTGAAGATTCGTGAATTTCCCCGATGGACGTGAGTACGATATTATACTTCTGCGGTATCTCAGTATATCTTGACGCGAGTTTTACCGTTGCGATCTCATTTCCGATCACAAATAGTCTTTGGTAATCTTAATCTTAAACTCCACATTTCTAAAGCGATACTCTGAAGCTAAGCGTAGGGCACCGGCTTATTCACGAGCGCTGCTAACTGAACTGAATTGAACCAGGTATTTAACTGAACTGAATCGAACCGAACTAAGAGAAGAAGAATTGCAGGTTCCTTCAATATGTCTTGAGAGGCGACCGCGAGTGAGTTCAGTTGTCTTGAGCTTGGCTTGTGGCCAGCTCTCCTCTACCTCTACTTCCCACCAACAGCTGATGGTCTTTGTTTTACTCATTATTTTTACAACTGATTTAAAACGTTACTGAAAACAAACATTAGTGATCAGAAATCGAAGTTCATTTACGTCAAGGAGGGGTGTAGATGAATGGTAATACTCTTGCATGAGGAACATAAGATTTTGAAGGACGCGGTTCGATATCCGCAAGCCCCCTCTAGGTCGACTCAGCCTTCCACTCCCTATAGGTCAGCAGTAAAATGAGCAGGCGCCTAACAGGCTGCCAAGACGTGTGTTCAGTCAGATGATAATTGCACCGTCATGTTTCAATGTTTCTATGTAACTCACTGAGGTTTGTCAGTGAACACGAATATATTAGATAGACGAAGATCATCGGATTTGTGGGTCAACTGAAAGCGCTATATAATTGTTCAAATACATCTGATGTAAACTGATATCGGGTTTGAACTGTTCTTCGTTCTTTCACTGTTCGAAACATTCAATGGGTCTTGGGATTACTGTGCTTCGTGCACAATATGTGAATCAACCCCACGGCCATAGGCGCCGAGTTGACCAAAATAATGTGAGTGCCCAAAGAGAGTAAAAGGAATGTTCGCGCGGAAGCGCGAAAAAAATTTTTTCACCTTTTTTTGTTACAATGTTATAGACAAATGCTACCTAACACCATGGTTCTCTCCAGTATCAATTCTCAATTCTTTTGTTTAATAATTATAATGTCAAATTAATGTCAAATTACAAATACCGTGGCTTCTCTTGTCCAGGAATTCTTAACTCCTTCGTTTTATAATTATATTCTTTATATGTTACAATGATTCACAACTAAATGGCTTCTCTCTCAAATTCAACAATTCCTTCCCTAATCCATCTGATCCTCTGCCTTCCAAGCTTTCTGTTCCTCAACGAAACCCTCCGTAACAACTGCTCTGCCTCTCCCTGGTCTCTGTGGAAAACCGGACTCGGACCACCAACGGACATCGATCTCTGGACAACCCCTGAGATACGACGCAGCGCTCGTGAATAAGCTGGTGCTCTGCGCTTGGCTTTACAGTGGGGCTTTACAAAATTGGAGATAACGGTTACGATGCATAGTTTCAAAGCATGCCATTCTTTTAGGAGAGTGTCTGACAAAATTAATTAAATCTTTGACTATAATATTGATCGTGTCTCTGCATTCTGGAACTCTAGATTTTGCTTTCTGAATGTATAAATTAATTAAGTGAGTGATTTGTATAGTGAACACAGAAACCTTTATTTAAACCTCCTTAATTCGACTGTAGGCCTATTCCAGTTATCCCTCCGCACATGACAGAGGCGTCGTCACACCCTTGTCCTTTGCAATTTCCCACTGATAAGTCAAAACCAAGCAAAATATCCTTGGTTATATTGAGACCAGATATGTAGCCTATCTGCATCGAGTTGACGAAAACAGTGTGAATGCCCAAAGATAGTCAAAGCAATTTTCGCGCGTAAGCGCGGGAAATTTTTGTGGGGATCTTTTGATAGATAAGTAATGCCAATAGAAAAATAATCTCTTAAAATGCGTTTTTGCGGGCTGATTTCTGGTGGTGCCCAGGCATAGGTGGGCCTCGCAGGGTCAATTTCTGGTGGTGCTGAGCACTCACGGGCCTCGCAGAGTCGGCGCCCATGCCCACGGCCACCAACGTCTCTGGATAATGGTAATGGTAATTGCAAATTTATGGAGCGCCACTTCTGGGTACGTGTCTTGCTGTCTAGGCAGTTGGCTGAATGATAAAGAGTTTGCTTCAGGGCAGTTCAACCCTCAGTTTGACCGTCTGTGTGCCTCGTTTCACTCTCTTTGTAATGTCTTGGGAAAATAGACACGCATGTAGTCTGCAGACAAGGCCGCATTAAGACTAGAGCGGGCCCGGGTGCTGTGACTGGCAAATTTCATCACAGAAAAATTTGATGACCTTTTCGGGAATTTTTCATGACCTTTTTTGGGGAATTCTTCTTACACAAACTTTAATGACCTTTTTGCGAATTTTGTTCTTACATTAAAATTTTTTATGTACTTCCGAAAATGCCCCAAAATCTGCGGGCCCGGGTGCTGCAGCACCCTTAGCACCCCCTTAATGCGGACCTGTCTGCAGAACATAGCATATCCCGTGTCAGAGAGACATTGTTGCTGGAATCATCTTACTTATCATCATCATCATCATCATCATCATGAAAGCGACGATGACGATGGTGAGTAAGACGATGACGAGTGACATGATGACGATGACGATGATGATGATGATGATGACGATGATGATGATGATGATGATGATGATGATGATGATGATGATGATGATGATGATGATGATGATGATGATGATGATGATGATGATGAATACTACGATGACGATAATGATTAAGATGAAGACCAGTGACATGATGATGATGATGATGATGATGATGATGATGATGATGATGATGATGATGATGATGATGATGATGACGACGATGATGATGATGATGATGACGATGAAGATGACGATAACGATGATGATGATGATTCCAGCAGCAGTTAGTCTGTATGACACGAGATATGCTATGTTCTGCACACTACGTATACGTGTCTCTTTTCCAAAGACATTACATAGATGTAATGTAACGGAACGAAATATTTATGTGGCACACTGTGACAACCAATTTATGTTGCGCTATTTTGGCATTCACTGAAAATCCCAGTGAACACAGCGAGGACTGTTTGCCTTCGACGTCTGCAGCGTCAGCCGATCGAAATAGGAGTGGCATTTCTTCTTTATTGTTTATTCAGCACTTCCGTTGTCAAGGGAGATAGCTTAGGGTACTTCTAGGAGGAAAGTTCTCTGCGTGCGATTATAATAATAATAATAATAATAATAATAATAATAATAATAATAATAATAATAACAACAACAACAACAACAACAATAATAATAATAATAATAATAATAATAATAATAAGAACAACAACAACAACAACAACAACAACAACAACAATAATAATAATAATAATAATAATAATAATAATAATAATAATAATAATAATAATAATAATAATAACAATACTACTAATAATAATAATAAAAGATGACTGTTTCTCAACTTATCTAGATGGCTCACTGAGCAACTGGGTAACTTAGTGAGCAAGTCGTTATCACGCATGCATTCAGTTGCTCACTGTTGTAAGCTCATTAACTCACTCACTCTGACTCATTTGCTCACTTATTCACCTGCTTTACTGAATCCGAATGGCTGATTGTAAGCCGCATGCTGCCTGCGTTATTGGATCTAAATGGCTATATGGAAGCCACATTCTGCAAGCTTTAGTGACGCGAATAGCTGGCTGTAAGCATGGGCGTCGATCAAGTGGGGGTTAGAGGGGGCAAGACCCCACCTTTAACAGTGGGGGGGACACGCCATGCATCGGACCCCCACATTTGGAAGAAACACCAAAAAAGGTCATCGAACTTTTTCGCGCTTTTTTTACCTTATTTTGACCAGATCAGTTAAAAACTCTCTTTTGACCAGATTAGTTTAAAAATGTCCCCCTCACCTGTCAAACAAGGTCGCCGCCACTGGCTGTAAGCCACATTGTGCCTGCTTTATTGGATCCGAATGGCTATAAGCCGCAGTTGATAGTAGAAGACAGATGCATCTGTGAATATCGTTGGCACAGGAATGTCTCCTGTGACCAGACATGAATATTCCGCTGCTGGGTGCAGTCGGCTGCGTGTTTGGGGTGTGTTGAAACGCGAATGGGATCTGTGCGTGTTCCAGTCGCATTAAGGTCTCGACGACTGAGTTCGAAGCATCCCGGAAATTCCGGAAGAGGCGTCTGCCTACCCATCCGTAAAGTGGCACTGAAGGGCCAACCTACCTTAAACGAGTCCCTTTCCGCTGACGTTTGCTCCCGTAATCCCCACACTTCCCTAATTATAATTATGCCTTGCAGACAATGGTTGAAGAGACATTGAGCGGAGGAGAAATTAGTGGGGAGGAAATTAGTGGAGAAGGAATTAGTGGAGAAGAAAAGAACGGGGAAGACATTAGTGGGCGGATTTGTTCAAGGAAGAATGGCCCTTGTGTGCCACCGTACTTTTTCCTACTCCGTCGTCGACAGCCTTCCAGAGATGGACAAACACGCGTTCGCTAATTGTCACGTAGCCGTCGGTCATCGAAAGAGGGCGCCCTATGCTAATTGGCTGGCGAAGACATGCATCTATTCGCATCGGGTGTGGTACGTTTCGGGATTACGGGATCACGTGTAATGCCCCTTGGCTGATGTTCGATAGCAGGGTTGGCGAACCTTTTTAAGGTGCGTGCCAAAATGCTGCTAAATCATTTTTAAAAATACCGTCGCGTGCCCATGGGAATTTTTCACAGTTGGCCTATATAATTAGTTTTCTCGAATAGGTGTTAGTTAACAAAGCGTAAAAACTGAGTTAAAGACGTTATTTCAAAGATCATTTTTAAATGGTGTTAAAATGATGTCCTTCAAACAAGAAAATGTGGATTCTTACAGGGATTTTATATTTCCGAGTTTGAAATTTTGGGGACGCTCTGAATTCCGCGTGCCCAAAAAATTTCAACGCGTGCCACTTTGGGCACGCGTACCATAGGTTAGCCACCCTTGATGTAGTGTTATCGCATGCTGTAAAGTCGAGACAACACAGAAGTGTCTAGTTGTGGACTGCACTGGCTCATTCGTTACCAGGCAATTAGTAGAATAGACCCAGCCACCAATGTTAAAAGAGCCATCGTGGCTTGTGAATGCAGTCACGCTTTGCACCTCAACAATAAATTCATGACTTAAGAAATATTACATTCCAACAATTTATTTCGCATTTTCGATTTTCGCAGCGAGTAAGGATAATTTTCGACGTCGTCGTCGTCGTCGTCGTCGTCATCATCATCATCATCATCATCAATAAAAACAACAACTACATCATCATATCTCAAGTTTTGTGGACAAAATCACACAAACCAGTTTGGTGGCCGATTCAGTGGCCCCAAAATCAAACGGGGCCAATGAGCTAGTCCTCCCCCTCGCCGCCCGTTCTTCCAGCTAGAGTATGCAAATGTCTACTCAAAGCTGACTTCGCTAGTGTGAGCAAGTGGAGCCGAAATTTTGGATTTGAACCCACATCCTCAGGGTTGACAGTCCGACGCGCTAACCACTAGCCCAAGGGTTCCAACCCTTTTCCATGCCCTGCACACCTAGGAAATGTTTGATTAATGTTCACACCCCGTAAAAAAGTAATGTCACATTTGAAGATTAATAAGTCAGATTTCTATTTTTTTAAACCACAGATTGAACCATATACATTGGCATTTTCTGAGGCGCGACAAAAAGGGAAAGTATATTACTATTTCCAGATAGTTTCCACATACATACAGTACAATAGTAACATACTTTCTCTCTTTGTCGCACCCTTAGAAATGCCATCTCGCACTCCCTTGGGGTGCGAGCAACCCAGGTAATGTAACAGGCATGGGCGATACATCTAACAGTACTTTCATTTGAACATTGCAGCCATAAATAGTTCCGCTACATTACGCAATATTGTTTTCCTTGTGCAGACGCGTCACTTCCTTCTTGAAGTCTGGAATCGTACTCCGCTCGGTGCGCATGTCCTTTTACACTGGCACCTTGATAGCATGTCGACTGTGTAGGAAGGAAACCAGACGAGCAGGTCTTGGCGCTATATAATATACAGCGGTCCTTGTGCACCTGAGTCCAACACCGGATTTGTCGTCTGTGTTGCGTTGCGTAATAGCTGCGCTGCTGCCATCTGCCGTGAATTCGCCGGCGCGCCCATACATCCGCCGGCGTCTGCAACGCTCTTGCCATGGCGATCGTGGACGGCTTTGACATGAGCATTTGAACGCGTAACCGCTGGGGGAAGAGACTGGATGACCGTGGACTGGATTGTGGCTGGTTGGGTGAAGTAGGGTAAAGTAAGGTCGATGTCAACGGCCTTGGCGGCCACAAGATGGCGTTGAAACTGACTAATAATCCTGTGATCATCAGTTTATGTCGCACGAACCAAGTGGCTCTTATTTTTTGATCTATTGCTATGTATTGCGATTCTTATTGCAATGGTAGCCACAACAAGTTGCTAACAATAGATACTACCACTGCTATATACTGCTAATTCTACGACTAATACTATTGTTTTACTAGTACTACTACCACCACTCCCACTACTACCACTACTACCAACACCAACACTATTACTACTACTACCACCTACCACCACCACTGCTACTACTACTACCACCACCACCACTACTACTACTACTATTACTACTACAACAACTACTACCACTACTACTAAGTGGTTAAATGGTTTGGGTGAGCAGTGGGAACTCCAAAGTTGGAGTTGACTCGATAGTAGTTGTAGACAGGGCCGTCTCCTCCCATCCCCCAACTCAACGAATCGTCCCCACTCCATGTAACCACATTCCACATACTACTAATGTATAAAAGAATACGTAACAGAATTGCAAAAATCAATTACATTAATTGATTTATCTTTTTTCTTTCCTCCTAAAATGACAACAAATCCTGCCGATTCATTGAATACATACATAGAGCAGTCGGCCCTGATAGCAGACTACATATCGTATAAGGAGTCGGGTTCAAAGTCGAAGGGCCTGGGTTCGACTCTCACATACGGCTATGTTGAGCTAGTCAAATGACCAAAGCATGACCCATTGTAGCCATATAACATCCTATAAAAGCCTTTTATTAAACGGTAATAACATTTCTGAAACCAAGAACATTAATATATAACCTGTTAAGTAATGGTATCAATTTCTAAGCAGTAAAAAATTATAAAAGCTGTTTACAAGCGGACAGCAGACCCACTATAATAGTTAATTATAGAAAACAATGAGAGTTGTGACTCAGTTGTCATTACCGTGCGCCGAAGAAGAGTTTTATTGGAACGCATACGTTAGTAGGGTTCCATTGCATTGTGAGCAGTGGGAATGCAAGCAAGGAATATCGAGAGCAGTGGGAACGCCATCCCACGCGTTTTCACCCACTTCAAACGCTGATGCTGCTACTACTAATTATATTGTATTGTATCTAGAAATTTATAAAGCGCCTCTCGTAGAATAACTATTCAGAGGCGCTCTTAGCACAGAAGCCCTGGGGGAAAAGAAATGACTTCAGAGAACGCGAGACCGATGAGGAAAAGCCATTCATTAGTTTGACCCTGAGTGGGGGAGGTCATTCCAGATCGTGGGACCCATTACAGCAAACGCCCGGTGCTGGGCCAAGCCAATACTACGACTACTTCCACTGCTACTACTACTACTACTACTACTACTACTACTACTACTACTACTACTACTACTACTACTACTACTACTACTACTACTACTACTACTACTGCTACTACTGCTACTACTACTACTACTACTACTACTACTACTACTACTACTACTACTACTACTACTACTACTACTACTGCTACTACTGCTACTACTGCTACTACTGCTACTACTACTACTACTACTACTACTACTACTACTACTACTACTACTACTACTACTGCTACTACTGCTGCTGCTGCTGCTGCTGCTACTACTACTACTGCTACTTCCACAACCACTTCTACTACTTGCACTATTACCACTTACCACTACTGCTGCTGTAGAAATCTCGAGATTTTGATTACTACGATTACTACTACTGCTGCGGCATATATTGTATTAGGGAAACTCAACTGAGGGTAAGGTCAACTGAAGGTCAACGGGTCTGGCAGTCGCAAGGTGTCGCTTAAAACTGGATCCTGTTACGGTGGAGAATGGTTGCGTGTTGAATGAACCTTTTCTGTGTCAGATCGAGGCTAGATATTTATGTAGCACCGTTGCTTAAAGCACAATGCATTTATTAGTCGATGGTACTCTAAGCAGAACACTATTCCGAAGTCACACTGCTATGGACAGAGACCATTCATGGACCATTAGACCCAGACACCGAGAGACCTCTATGGAGGACGGATTATTTTTCCACTGAGGAAATAAAGGTAGGCCTATATTCGTAAGAAATCCGACATTAAGGATTCCGATAGGAAGGGAAGGGAATTACTGGATGGATGATGGAGGTTTCATCTTCGAGCGTAGGATGCTTCATTTTGGTCTCCTTGAAATGATAATTAAGAAGACAATTCATGGACCATTAGACCCGGAGACCATGCATGGACCATTAGACCAAAGACCATTCATGGACCATTAGACCCAGAGACCAGTCATGGTCTTGGCCAACGGTAATCGGTTGGGTTCCACGTCTGTGCGTTGAACTCCCAGTGACTCTTCTGATTCTCTGTGCATTGTATTGCAAAACAATAAAGCCCAGTCCTTAAAGACAGTTAACATCATATAGGCTAGCAAAGAGAGTGCTCATGATTACAAGTACTTTGCCTTTAAATGGTTCTATATAAATGATCAGTTACAATTACAAATTACAATAGAGAGCCAGTCATGGACCATTAGACCCAGAGACCATTCATGGACCATTAGACCAAAGACCATTCATGGACCATTAGACCCAGAGACCATTCATGGACCATTAGACCCAGAGACCATTCATACCGTCTATGGAGGATTGTGCAATCCAAAGATGAACCATACAGACCTGAACGACACCAAAGAACTTGCACAGCAGGCAGAATCAATCAATCAATCAATCAATCAATCAATCAATCAATCAATCAATCAATCAATCAATCAATCAATCAATCAATCAATCAATCAATCAATCAATCAATCAATCAATCAATCAATCAATCAATCAATCAATCAATCAATCAATCAATCAATCAATCAAAAAGCAATCAATCATCCAACAAATCAACCAACCAACCAGTCGTCCAACAAACCAACCAGTCAACCAACCAACCAGTCGTCCAACAAACCAACCAGTCAACCAACCAACCAACCAACCAGTCGTCCAACAAACCAACCAGTCAACCAACCAACCAACCAACCAGTCGTCCAACAAACCAACCAGTCAACCAACCAACCAGTCGTCCAACAAACCAACCAGTCAACCAACCAACCAGTCGTCCAACAAACCAACCAGTCAACCAACCAACCAACCAACCAGTCGTCCAACAAACCAACCAGTCAACCAACCAACCAACCAGTCGTCCAACAAACCAACCAGTCAACCAACCAACCAGTCGTCCAACAAACCAACCAGTCAACCAACCAACCAACCAACCAGTCGTCCAACAAACCAACCAGTCAACCAACCAACCAGTCGTCCAACAAACCAACCAGTCAACCAACCAACCAACCAGTCGTCCAACAAACCAACCAGTCAACCAACCAACCAACCAGTCGTCCAACAAACCAACCAGTCAACCAACCAACCAACCAACCAACCAGTCGTCCAACAAACCAACCAGTCAACCAACCAACCAACCAGTCGTCCAACAAACCAACCAGTCAACCAACCAACCAGTCGTCCAACAAACCAACCAGTCAACCAACCAACCAACCAGTCGTCCAACAAACCAACCAGTCAACCAGTCAGTCAATCAAGAAACCAGCCAACCAATCAATGGCAGCGAACTGATTGGTCACACCGAACCTTTAGAGCCTCGGTCTAACGGTGTTGGAGTCCAGGAACTTGTTCACAATCATAATCATAAACTCCACATTTCCTAAACGCTAAACTAAGCGCAGTACACCATCTTGTTCACGAAGGCTGCGTCAAGTCAGAATGGTTGTCCAGAGATGAGCCTGTGTCCGTTCTGGCTCGGGTGAATTCAATGAGAAATTCATACAGGATTGGTCTGAACCAAATGTCAAACTGTCGGTCACTATAACTGCACAATAATCGGGCGAGCGTTCTTACCGCAGTCGTCTCTACGGTTTCCAGACAGCACTGATGCAATAACAAGGAGGCCATGTTAGTGCCTTCATACATACATAATAATATATCATCAATTGCTGTTGACTAGACGTCCATCTCACAGCTGGCATACCTGTATGTCTCGAGCGTCTCATTAGGAAATCCTTGGCAGGTCGACCCAGACACAGGCACAAGGACAAGCAGAAGAAGGGACAGACGGATATCTCTAAGGTTCGTTGAACGTAGACGGGGGGGGGGGGGGGGGGAGGATTAAGTCTGACCGGATTTAGTTGCGTTCAAAAGAGTCGTTGTTAAAAAATGATGTCGCCATGAAGATCATCACTGTCTGGTGTTCTCATTTACTTGTAGCTCAGGACTGGCTGGCCCCGTTGTGACCCAGCATCTGAACGTTCGGCCCAACTGTATAGCATATTATAGTATCAAGCTTAGAATTCAATGTCCCACTCCCATATCAGAATTCGTGGGCCTAATCGTGACGCAAAATTTTCTGGTCCAACTGTGGCCCAATATCACAGTAGCTGGCTAGTTTTGGCCCAGCATCAGGCCCACAAGTGGTTCAATTCAGGGCAAAAATACCATATTTAATCTAATGCAATATAACCTAAATCTCTGTGACAGAAGCGGTAGCGAAGTGCTGGTGGCGTTGGTTAAGCTGGTGGTAGACGGTGGTGGTAGCGGTGGGCTTGGTAGTGATAAAAATAGTGTTAGCAAATACGACAGTGGTAGTCGTGGTGGTATTGGTAGTGGCGGTCGCGTTTTTTTTACACTGGTGATTATAATTGCGGCCGCGATGGTGGTGCAGAGAGTAACGAATATAATAACGAAGATAAAAACGAAATAATATTTATTTATAACCTACATCTCCCACGCTATATTCAGTTTAATGCAATATAATCTAAAATTTCTGTTATCGTTTGCAGAATGGTAAAGAAGTCCTGGCGACTTTGAAAGTCCTTAGTTCGGCGCTCAGCAGGAGACGATGAAATCTTGACGCCGAACAATGTCACAGTATGACACGCGTCATCCGTCTGACTTCATGTCATCGTCGTCGTCGAACATGGAGAACGGCGAAGGCCGTGACATCCTATACTCTGGTTCGTTGTTATTGGCCGCCGCCGAGGACAACGGTGTTGTTGCTTTCAGAGGCACGAATATCGTCGTCGCTATGATCCACTGATCACGATCATTATGATCAATGGATCACGATCATCATGATCATTCGATCACGATCACGTTCATTACCATCTTCGTTATTATCTTTACCACCATCGCGACCGCAATTACTATCACCAGTGTAAAAGACGCCATTGTCACTACCACTACCACTACCACCACGACGACTAACGCCATTGTATTTGCTGTCCACCATTGTTGTTTTTTATCACCACCAATACCACCACTACCACCACCACCACCACCTCAACCAACGCCACTCTCAAAGCCACCAGCACTTTGCTATCGCCTATATCACCTCTTGCACCGCCGTCTGCACACCAGTACTACCACATTTACATCGCAACCGTGCACCACGACCACCACCACCACTAACACGACCACCACCACGACTACCACCACCACCACCACCACCACCACCACCACCAACAATAACAACAACAACAACATTTCAATAATCTTCTGCAGTTGAATGTGATTGAATTTGTTTGGTTTCAGCGCTGAATCTACACAAGGACAATAATTCCGCGGAGGAGGATCATCGTCTCAACAGACTGTCAACCTCCGACCGATGTAAGTTACAGTCACTCGGCCTCGCTCAATCGATCACTTTGGTATGGGGCGCCCCCACTCGCGCCACGACACTCTGCTCGACCATGGGATGGCGGTTCGAATCCCCTGCGTGGCTACGTCTCAGACAGATCCACATGGGGACCTATACAATAAGCGCCGCATACATATAATGTGTACACATACAGAGGCACACACGCACACACCTAAGCACAAATACACACACACCTATACACATACACCTGTACAATGTGTATATATATATATATATATATATGTACGATTGTACGTATATTATATTATATATAAAAATATATATACTAGAGTATTTGCCCGTTATATTATGACGGCAGTGTAGGCCTATATTATTATGTCGTTGGTTAAAATGCTCTGATCGCCGTAGCCAAGGCCACAGTACTGACCTCACAAACGGTTTCTGTTTCACAATAGAACAGAAACTGTTTGTGACGTAGCGTTTATAGACAGACACACGCTCTATGGATATTATAATTATGTATAGATATTCAGGCATAATTATATAATGCATGTGTGTTTACATGTAGGCCTATATATAGGTGTCTGTGTATTCGTAGTTACATATAGATACTTGTACGTAGATAGATGTGTGGAATCTGTGGATACAAATTACAAACACAGACACATGCGTTAATATTTATACCGTTGCCTACATATCTACATTTATAGATACATAGATAAACACAGGCAGATGCAGACCACTTGGATATAATGCATAAATGCACACTTACATGTGCATATACAAACGTACACACACACACACACACACACACTTATATGTAAATATTATATATATATATATATATATATATATATACATTACACTAGTGCACTCTTAGATTACGTGACCTCAACCGTTCTTTCTTCACAGGGCCTGTAATTGGCCATCCAACGTCATCACAAAACCATCACCATGGCAACGGGGCTGGCCACAGCCACCGCAGCTCTTGTCTGTCGCCGGGCATCTTCGCTCGTCAACAGGACGACATCGCCACCAACAGGTCAACGCGGACCCTGTACCCTCCTGGCGGACCACCAACGCAAACATCGGGGCCGCTCCACCCGGGCGCCACGGACCGGCGCTCCTCTCCGCTGGCGCTCATAACGAGCAGCGAAGGGGGCTCAGCAGGGACGCGAAAGGGTCCCTCCGTCAACCGAATTAAGTCATACCACTGCCGCATGTGCGATCAGGTATGAATTAGTCACTTAATTAGTAACTTACCTAATTACTTACATCGTTAGTGTCTTATTTCGATGCCTAATGATCTAGGTCTAATTCCTTTTCTTCAACCATTTTAGATTTACGTTTCTGTAATGAATGTGAGCATTAAAAATGTTGTAAGAATAAAAATAATTTAAATAAGAAGAATTTCGTTAATATAATAATAATGATGATGATGATGATGATGATGATGATGATGATGAGGATGATGATGATGATGATGATGATGATGATGATGATGATGATGACGACGATGATGATAATGATGATGATAATAATAATAATAATAATAACAGTAATAATAATAATAATAAATAATAATAATAATAATAAATAATAATTTCAATAATAATTGGTCAGTGTGATGATAATAATAAGTCAGTGTAATATTTAAAAAATAATAAACAGTAATCTAATAATATAGACCTACAAAATAAATAATAGATTTCATTCTCTGGAGATTTTTCTCATTTATGAAGATTCTTGTTTAAAACAAATATTTTTTTGCTTACTCAATTACTCTTTCAATTTCTTCTTACATGAGTAGATCCGCTCGCGATCATGCTTACTTACTTACTGGCGCATGTTGGTAGCAACATACTTATTTGCTTAGCCAATACTCTACTGAGTCCTGCTGAGTAAATTTCTGTCGGGATATTGGAAATTTGGTTTGGCATCAGGTGTTGAGAATCTTGACACCTGAGTCCTTGATTAGCTTCTTGATCAGACGGACGCTGGAAGTATTACCGTCGTGATCTTGAAGCCAGATGAAAATTAAAATTATGCTCTGTTCGATTAGATATCGGCCTTAATCAAGCACGCTTTCCGCACATTTCAAACGGCCTTGTTTAACTCTGCACTCTGATTGCCATGGTCATATCAAAAGAGTCGAGCCGCGTAGTCTTTGATGAATTTAATCAAGTGAATATTGCTTTTCGTTGGTTTTATCTGCAACCCTGATCAATCGTTTCATACCCTTGATTCGCTTTAGTCTGAAACTTAGAGCAGGCGAATGAAGCTATTCACTTTTTATCGGCTTACTTCTGAGTCGCCAGTCTCTTGCAACTTCCCCGGCATTCATAATTGTGAGGAATAATTTTACTTTTAGAACGTAATTTATGCCTAATAAATGATTAAATTATAAACCAGGCAGTTAGTCACAACTGTCCCCGACTTAAACTTATTTATAAAGATTGGAGTAATTAACTTTGGACTTATTCATTAAGTGCAGAGTATTGTCAAGAGAAGAGCCCAATTAGCAGACAACGTATCGAACGCGACTTTTAAGTATTATTTTTATGTTGACAACGATTTTAAAGCATATTTTTTTCTAAAATATCTATTGAAAGTCTGACTTTCTTACTGCGTAATTTGTGCTTGAACGCACGGGGTTGTTAGCAGAGGTTTTTACACGGGAAGTCTCAATTGATTTATTACCAATTTTCGACTCGACTGACCTGTTGCTTTAACTTTCCCAAATGGCCAAGAAGAAGAAGAAGAGGAAAAGGGAGAAGAAGAAGGAGGAGCAGGAGGAAGAGGAGGAGGAGGAGGAGGAGGAGAAGAAGAAGAAGAAGAAGAAGAAGAAGAAGAAGAAGAAGAAGAAGAAGAAGAAGAAGAAGAGGGAGGAGGTGCAAGAGGAGCAGGATTTTGAGAAGGAGAAGACGTAGAAGAAGAAGAACAAGAACAAGAAGAAAAAGAACAGCAACAACAAAAACAAGACGAAGAAGTAGTAGAAGAAGAAGAAGAACAAGAAGAAGAACAAGAAGAAGTAGAACAAGAAGAAGACGAAGAAGAAGAACAACAACAACAACAAGAATAACAAGACGAAGAACAAGAAGGAGAAGGAAAAGAAGAAGAAGGAGAAGAAGTAGAAGAAGAACAACAAGAACAAGACGAGGAAGAAGAACAAGAAGAAGAACAAGAGCAGTCCCTCAAGCTAGCCTAATAGGCGGCCAAATGTATTAAATGTTAGCATCTTCATATTTCTTAGCCTCGGCATATTAGATCACGTGGGCCAGTCCTCTCCCTCGCCCTCTGATCTTCCCACCTGCAGTGTACGGTCAGTGTACTCATTATACCTGACTTGGCTAGGGTGCAGGTAGAGCAGAAATCCGGAAACATATTTGAACATATTTGATTTGAACCCCGACTTTTCGGTTCACATTCCAGCCCGCTAACCACTATGCTACCGCGTACTCCAACATTCCCGTCATTAGACGCCTAACTAGTAAAAAAAATTGCAGCTTAATACAATTATTTGACAAGTTGCAAACTTGTATAATTATACATTGACAGTTTGAGGTTTAATCTTGGGAGCGTGACCCTCATAAAAATTAAAAAGTCCCTCTTCTCTTCAACCCCTTCGATTTCCCCTCCCATTCCCTTGAGGAGTTTTTGTTTCAGTTCGTCTGCACGACTGTTATGTAACCACGTGCAGAGGATCGAGTGTCGTTGTCTCTTCCGCTGGTCGAGAGGTGTCGCTGCACATCTGCGCCTTTGATTTGCCTTCAATTATATAGCGCCCTTTTTAAGCGACCATGAGATCATATCGGGGCGCCGTCTGCGGTTTGTCTGAGACACGACGACCTGGCAAAAACCAGAGTTTGGTTGAGGAGGAGGAGGAGAAGGAGGAGGAAGTGGAAGAGGAGGAGAAGGAAGAGGGAGGGTGATGAGGAGGGGAGGTACAGGAGGGCGAAACATAAGGAGGAAGAGAGTTTGAGGTATGAGGGGAGAAGGCGGAAGAGGAGCAAGAGAAGTAACAGAAGGAGAAAGAGGAGATGGAAGAGGAAGGAGAGCCGTAGGAAACGGGTAAAAATGATGGAAAAGAGAAGGTGGAGATGATAGGAAGGAAGACTAGAAGCGGATATTGGTGATAAGGAGGAATATGAGGAGGAAGAGAAGTCTGTGGAATAGGAGGAGAGACGAGGGAGGGGAAGAAAATGGAGACGAAAAGATGGAAAGGGTGGAAATGAGGGAGAGAAAGAAAGAGTAGGATGAAGAGCATTAATAATGGATGGAATACAGCCATAAAGAGCACTGTATACGTACATTTCACAGAAGTGTTGGATCATAGAGATCTATTAGCACATTGTGTCATAACGAGCTTTCCTGTTTATTGTGTGACTTCAGAGCCTTCTAATCTTAGCTGTATACGTGACACCAGCCTTTAGAAGGTTATGCTCTTTAAAGATGTATTTAATCAATTAAAAAGAATTTGGGACTTTATAGTTTTAGCTACATGAAACCAGTTGACACTACATTAAGGATACTGCACTGTGTATTCATTAGACGCAAATGTTGGATTTTGCGGATCTTTTAGCGCATGTTTTATATGGACCTATGTTTTTACTGTCTGACATTAGGACCTTACAAGCTAACCTACAGTTGGCACTGTGCTAAGAACACGACACTGTATAATGCATTTCACAGAAGTATTGGATTATACAGACCTATTAACACATGTTTTATATGGGTTCAAGTGTTCATTGTGTGACCTTTGAGCCTTATAATATAAGCTACATGAAACCAGCCTTTATAGTTTAGGAAGTTATGCTCTTTATGGATGTATTTCATCCATTATTAGGATGAAGAATAGAAGTAATGAGAGGAGGAGGAGGAGGAGGAGGAGGAGGAGGAGGACAAAGAGCAGGAGGAACGAAAGGAGGAGGAGGATGAACAGGAGGAAGAACGAAAGGAGGAGGAGGATGAAAGGAGGAAGAACGAAAGGAGGAGGAATAGGAGGGAAAACGAAAGGAGGATGAATTGGAGGAAGAACGAAAGGACGAGGAGGATGAATAGGAAGAAGAACGAAAGGAGGAGGAATAGGAGGAAGAACGGGATGAGAGGAGGAGGAGGAAGAGCAGGAGTAACGAGAGCAGGAGGAGGAAGAGGAGGGGGAGGATAAAGAGTAGGAAGAACGAAAGAAGGAAGATGATGAATGGGAGGAAGAACGGGATGAGAGGAGGTGGAGGAGAATGAATGGGAGGAGAAATGAATGGAGAAGGAAGGATGAATAGTAGATAGGATGAAAGCAGGAGGAGGAGCAGGAAGAACGAGGTGATAGGAAGATGAATAGGAGGAAGAACGAAAGGAGGAGAAGGAGGAAAAATAGGAGGAAGAACGAAAGGAGGAGGAAGAGGAGGATGAATAGGAGGAAGAACTGAAGGAGGAGGAGAAGGTGCAGGGGAACGAGATAGAGAGGAAGAAGATGAAGAGCAGGATGTATGAGAGGAGGAGGAGGAGGAGGAGGAGGAGAAGGAAGAAGGGGAGGATGAATAGGAGGAAGAACGAAAGGAGGAGAAGGAGGATGAGGAGTAGGAAGAACGAAAGGAGGAGAATGAAGAGCAGGAGGAACGAGACAAGAGGAGGAGGAGGAAGAGAAGGCGGAGGAGGGGTCGGATTCGATAGAACGAGACAATCTTCGTCGTCATAGGAGGAATGAGAGGAGGGGATGAAGAGCAGGAGGAGCAAGTGGAGGAGGAGGATGAAGAGCAGGTGCAACGAGAGGAGGAGGAGGAGGAAGAGGAGGAGAAATCGATGGAACTAGACAATCTTCATCGTCGTCGTTGGGACTCGGAAGCATTGTGTCGTTCAGCCTGAGGTTACATGTATTCTCCCGTGACGCGTTTCTCATTGTAACGGTCTTGTGTGTGTCTAGGTGTGTGTTACTTGCCTTCACATTGCCGTACCTTTGCCTGACTTTATCTTACCTTCCTTACATCGTTACGTTACCGTACTTACCTTCCTTAACTTGCCTTCCTCAACTCACACCTTTACCTCACCATACCTTGCATTAGAATACCTTACCTTACTTGACCTACCTTAACATGCATACCTTTACATACGTTGCCATGCCATAACATTCCCAACCTTACTGTATCTATATCATTACCTTACCTTTAAGTGGAACTTACCTGGATCCGTTGTAGGAGTTTCAGAGTAAGTCGGATATGCAGCATCACTCTAAGAACGTTCATCGTCTGGAAGACAAAGGTCACAAGTGCACAAAGTGCTTCAAGTCGTTTCCCTCGTCTCAGCAACTTGCCCAGCATCTTCTCGTGCATACCAACGTCCGCAAATACCTGTGCCGATTCTGCGACAAGGCGTTCAAGCAGCTGTCTCACGTGCAACAACACCAGCGCATCCACACAGGTGAGATTTCTACAGATGGGATTCACACAGAGGAGAACATACTGTCCAGGTGGGATTCACACTGAACATCATATCAGCCACATTGTTTCAGGCAAAGGACTCTGAAAGAAATAAAATGAGCAATGTTGATGCTGATCATTTCGCACAACACTAAAACAGACATTTTGAACATCGTGCTAGTGCATTTCCAGGGGAAATTTCCTGCGTAAAATAGACATGTTGTTCGCCATGACACACAAACACCATTTTAAACAAACGACACTACAAGAAATGTAAGGATTGACCCTGCCATGCTGCATATCATGTCAGCCATCTTGTTGCAGGAATAAAATCCGCCAGTTTCTTTCTGGTAAACTTCTCTACAAGAATTTGCCCTGTCATGTTGAGCATCATGTCAGCCATAGTCCTGCAGGCAAACGACTCTGCAGTAAGTAAAATCCGCCATTTTTTCGAGTTAACTTCTTTATAAGAATGCTGAATATCGTGTCAGCCATCTTGTTGCAGGCAAACGACTCCGCAGTAAATAAAATCTGCCATTCTGTTGCAGGCGAACGACCGTACAAGTGCACAGTGGAGAGCTGTTCGAAAGCATTCCGACAATTGTCAAGCCTACAACAACATCTGAAGGGACATAACATTCTCAATATGAAGTCTTATCCCGTCTCTCGTAATTCATCCACACCATTGCTGGAGTCAACCACCATCAATCAGGTAGCACCTTTGTATGTTTCTTAAATCAAAATTATATTGTAATAGCACTGTGATTTGGGCCCCAACCATCTGCTATATTCATTTTTTGCCGTCGTGTAATTTAAGTACCCAAGAATAAGTTTCTTGACTGGACGCTGAAAATGTGCAGAATTTGTGTCTGAAGAATTCGTAAGTATCTATGTGACAAAGAAGTTGACTGGTGGTGTGTTTGTGCACGCAGTGTTCATCTCAGTCTTCCCTAGACAGCCATCATGTACCTAGATGCAAAAATACGTTCATCCAAGAAATTAAGAACACTTGAAGACTTTAATTTTCTGAAAAGTAAGAAATTGTGATAAGACAACAGCTCACTTAAAAGGACAACGAAGCCAAATAAGTCGACTTGATGGCGTCTAACTTCTAATAATCTCGGTCACTAGTAGAAAGGCTGAACTATACAATAGGAGATGCGTGATGCATCAGAGACATGCTTTATTATTACACAATTCTGTGATTACGCGGTAGAGCACGTGGGTAATTATCGTAACTGTAATCTATGCATTCTATTGCGCCGGTGTCTAATGAAGCTCAATTTTGCGTGATCTCCTTAGATTGTTGCAATTTGTGTGGTTTGCCGCCAGATATGATATGCTCATCAAAGTTGTGGTCACAATCGATTCACAGCTACCACGTCCACGTGCTGAAAAATTGAAAGGGGTTTTGTAGACAGATTTTGAATAAATAATGAAGAAAAACATTACATCATTTCCGAATTGTATATGCAAAAGGACTATGGTTGACTATTTTTAGCCAGAGTTATTGTAACTGACCACAGAGATTTTGTGCCGAAACATGGTGAAAAGTTCTAGATGAGGACAAAGGTGTTGGAGTTTGAATTTACAAATTCTTCTTAGACACGCCACTGCCAGCACAAGCATGGAGCATATACAGGACTAATATACTCATTTTGGACCCTTATGGAGCCCATATGGGTCCAATCTAATGCTGGCAGGACCTTGATTAAGGACAGCTGTCTTTAGTTTTGAGACGTTGTGAGATAAAGGATTCTTTGCATTTTTTTTGCTCTGGTTTAAGCTGCCTTCAAACCTGGCCCGTCCCCACGACCTTACCTGCCAGGTCTGCGAGAAGCACTGTGCCGACGAGATCCGCTTTTTCCACCACATACACAAGTACCACGCCGACTACTGGCGCGTCTTCTCCGGCGGACGTCCGCTATCCGACTTCATCGAGTCCCACGAGATGAAACGGCGCGAGAAACCGTACAGGTGCGCGGTCTGCAACAAGTGCTACAGTCACGAGAACGGATACGTGAAGCACCTGGCGACTCATCCGGACTCTCTGCCGGACGTCCGCATGCAGCTGTTCAGCTGCGCAGTCTGTGACAAGTTCTTTACGAAAGAAGCCTACCTGCTGCGACACATGGAGATGAAGCTGGACGATCTGCACTGCGCAGGGCTCGAGCAGCTCAAGAAGAACAGTCCCATGTTCCGCACGGGAATCGTCGACACGACAACCCTGTACACCACGGACGTTGGACTCGGTCGCTCGCACTCCTTTCAGAACGGTACCATAAACCCCAACACCGCCGCATACTCCACCACTACTACTACCACCAACACCACCAGCAACAACAACAACATCCAGGCATTGTCGTCGTCATCATCTTCGTCTGAGGTCACTGGACCGTGTTCCCGACCCCGGCATCTGATTCCATATCGACACGACCTATCAACAGGTACCGCCGCAAATCCCTACCTGGGGCAGTTTGTTTCTTCGTCGAGGCAGGACGTCCAGCTGAAGGTGGACCCTGGTAGTCCGGCAAAGGCTCCGTCGACAGCCAACCAGGGGCTGGCGAATCCGAGATCCGTGTCGCATATGATCGACGTCAGCTCTCCTGGTTCCTCTGCGTCCGGTTCCTGCAGTCCAACCCATTTCACCTACCTTAGCGAACACCAGTCAGGCTTCGATGCCCTGGCAAGGGGCCTCCGTGCTCACGACCAATACCCCTTGCGTCTTCAGTCCCCCGTGCGTCGGTCCGAGCTGAACCCCACGGCAACATTCGGCAAGGCTTTAAACTCGGGCGGTGACCAGGTCGCCCAAAGCCCCTACTATACCCAGTCGTACTCGCAGTCGCCACGCTCTCACCTGTCGAGGTATCTTTCGGATCCACTTCACTGCTCAACCGAAGACAACGGCTGCTACTTCTCCTCGCCCTTTTCCTATCTGCCCCACTTCCAGGGCCTTCCCACGACGTCAGCCCCTTCCAACTCTCTGCCCGGTAGGATCTCGCCCAGGCCGTTCGTCCATCCTTCGATTGTCCCATTCCCCTACACTCTCTCGTATCGTTCACACACCTAGGAGTTAAACAGCGCTAAACAAGCTGTACATTACATTACATCACATCACATTACAATACAATAAATATGGAGTCGCATTGCATTTATAATGTTTTCGTGTAGAGTTGGTCACATGGTGATTTGGCCTACCAACATTCAATAGCATAATAAAGCCAGTTTATGTAATTGTAATTGTAGCTGTTGCAGAGCATTTGTACTGTAGGACGTCTAAACCCACAAGGTATGACACAAGGTTTTTGTAATTTACGCTGCACTTATGCTACAGTTCCAGTTTGTGCCTATATGTGCAGTTGACATGTTGTGCCAAAGTGCCAATGCCAATGCCAAACACTGCATTTCAGTGGGCTGTGTCCTTACATAATTATCTTTCCCAGAGTTATGTATGGCACAGTTATAAGCTCAATAGCCGGGCTTTCTTTGGGCTCACGGTGGCATTGGTTCTGTGCCTTTGTGGTAGATTTTGAAACAAATGTCTGGTTCACAGGCCACAATAGTTGTGCATGAATACAAGACATTATTGCTAATTATGATTACACCATCGTTGTCTGCTCAAAGGAGTTGAACTTGCTCAGTTTTACTACACTGCCCGACCTTGAAGTCGTGCAATCAATATGAGGTTTCTAACAGGAGATAGAAACGCGCATTTGCCTTTTTGCTCGCTATTGTTTATGACAAGTTCTTGTCAAAATGGCCAATGCTTTTTTATCGCTAGAAACTTACAAGTCATTGCCATTTACGGACCTGCAGATTTTAATAAAGTGCAGGAAAATGTCGAGCTTGGCTAGTAGTTGACTGCTTGGACTGTAGGCCTATGTAGTCACCCGAGATTGAAACTGGAAATCTGTTATCTTTATGGGCAGTTTTCACCCAATATAGTCTCAAGGTAGTATTATTTTCAGCAGTGTATGTTGGCTTTAAAAGTCTGACGTTAACGTACTTACTTTTTATGAGTACACTAAAGCAACACAACAGTAGTAGTGAAAAATGTGATCACATCTTATGATCAATAAAACTACTGAGATCCAATGGATCGAATCGATCTTGAAAACCTTAACCATTTGAGCTGTGCTAGACTGTTGTGATTGAGTATTGTATGATCCGAAGTACCTGATCGATTGTGCCTAAGTACATGGCTGCTATGTTGAAAGTACAACTGTGTCTGAAGTGTTCAATAACTGTGCTATGAGTACTGAGAGTTCTGTGATAAAAATTACTGTGATTAGAAGACATCTGATCGATTTTGCCAAAGTACTTTGATCGCAAGTATCGAAATGAGTATCACTTAATGGGTTGTAATGTGTTTGATCGAAGTCTAACTGTGAAGTACTGTCTACCGAGTACTGATCTATAAGTACCTGCGTGGTTTCTAATTATATATCGTGTGGTAGGAGTGACGTCGTCCCGATTAGGTTTTCTCTGATTGGCTGTGATTGTTTATTTTGCTATTTCGTCGGATTTTTGATTGAACTTGTTGCCCTATCGATGTTTTATCCCGTTGTTGTATGGATTTTATTATCATACAATCGGGTTTGTTATTTGAATCTGTTGCCCTGTTGATGATAATCAAGTTGTTGTTAAGAATTTTATAATTGTATTTGAACTGTGCTAATGTGAAAACAGATTTGAAATTAAACTTATGTGTCTTGTTCTTAATTCTTTTCTTGACGCATTTCTAGATAAACATGAATGTTGTCTACTTCTGCTTTTGTCTCTCATTTTGCTGTTGACAACACTAAATCGTTTGTTGCTTCTTCGGTTGTTCAAAATGTTAGTGTGATCTCGTTATACAGTTTGTTAATTGATGTTATAAAGAATCACATTAACTCGACTCAAATCTCTATGTTTAGCTTATTTTTTATACATTGCTCTGCAATTTCATTAAACGCATGAAAACATCTATAGTAATTGTAATCGTAATGGAACATTTATAAAAGCGCCACTCAACGATTCAGAGGCGCTCCAGATCCAAATCAGTGCTTTCACTAAAAAATGGACTTCAGGCGTGTTAGGAACAGAGGAAGAGAAGGCGGAGGAGCTCAATCCGCCGCTTTTGTGGCCCACACAAGCAAAGCCTCTAGATCGAGCAGCGGCGGACAGCCAGAAGGCCCTTGGCGCCGATCGGAGACTGGAGCAATTAGGGCGTGAAGAGACCGATGTACAGAAGGTCCTAAGGTATGAAGGAGCTACCCCCGACGAGACAGTTGCGCAAAAGAGTTAAAATTTTGAACTGGTTTCACTGGGCTACAGGAAGCCAGCATAGGGAGTTCTGAATGAAGCCGGATATGTGGACAAACTGCGGGAGACCATCAATAAGTTGTGGGCAGCAGCGTTAAGTAGTGACTGGAGTTTAGAAAAGTTTAGTGATGAGAAACCAGCGTAGATGATGTTGCCAAAGTCGACCCTATTACGGACCTGCGCTGGACGAGAGTGGTGGCCGCGCGAGGGGAGAACGAGTAACGGACTGGACGTGGGTGATTAACGCATGTGCGATTGACATGATCAGAAAGTGAGAGAACTGGATCCAAAATAACTCCATGATCGCTGACTGAGGAAGGGCAGTGGACTTCTGGAAACCTAATGCTGAGTATTAACACCAACTTTATTTTTAAGATTTTGTATCCCAACAAATGTTTTGCAGCTGATAAGTATACAGTTATGATGACGGTGATGATTGTGATTATTATTACTCTTGTTATTGTTACTAGTATTGTTGTTGTTGTTGTTATTGTTATCACCATTGTTAGCATTGTTATTAATCAGTCTTGTTATTATTATCATTATTATTACTATTATTAATCAGTCTTATAATTACTAATATTAGTCAGTCTTGTTATTATTATAATTATTATCATAATCATCATCATTGCATATAATTGCTTTTGAAACATCTACGCTAAAGTTTTGTTTTTAAAGTGAGAACTTTACTCGTACATCTTTAAATCTACCATTTTCTTTTAAAGAATATTGATTGTGCTATTAACCCGTGTATTATGCGTTTTGTATAGGGCCTCAGATAACATATTAGGTCTACTGTATAGCCGGTGCGATTGAGGTTCGAAACTTGTTGTGTCATGAAGTTGGCAACTCACGTTTGAGTCACTTGGAAAGGTTATGCAGCTATTTGATTACTGTTCTGCGATATGCCTTATACCTTAACTGACCTTACATGATACGTGACGATAACTGATGCTGGATTCATGAAACATCTATATTCATAAGTACTTACAGTTTGACTTACATGATACATGACGATACTTGATGCTGCACTAATGAAACATCTATATTCATGAGTACTTATACTTTAACCGACCTTACACGATACATGATGATACCTGATGCTGGATCCATGAAACATCTATATTCATAAGTTATTATACTTTGACTTACATGATACATGACGATACCTGAAGCTGCATTAATGAAATATCTATACTCATACGTACCTGCATTTAAACAAGCTGTAGGCATCTGATATGCATGTGCAGCTATTGTGTAAAATTTCATTATACATATAATCCTTTGCTTCAGTTCCTTATGTGTATTTGGTGATATCGGACTTCAGATCTCCTGCTTATAGGGACAATAAACGTCCGATCTTTTCAAGAAATCTTACCCTGATCCAACCAATCCCCCGTCTTAGCATTTCTCTCAACCGAAACACAACCCGCCATAACAGCTCATTCGCTGGTCGTCTGGGAGCCGAGTTTATTCTTCACGTGGTATTTCTGAAATATTCCCTCTCACTCGAAGCAGCGCTCGTGAATAGACTGGTGCCCGCACCTAGCTTTCAGCTAGTACTTTTGCAATTCTCGAGTTAACAATTACTACATTTACAGTGACTTGTATACCGCGACCTGTAATTCGCTTTAGTGAGTTTGTTGCTATGAGTTGCTGTGATGTCGAATACATCACGTATTTCACTTGCTCAGACGTTTCAACGTTGGCATTAACTAATTGAAGATTTCTTACACAAGTGGTTGTAATTTACTTGATTTTGTGATTTCTGTGGTGTTCAGTTTTGAATGTTAACATGTTACGAATACATATTCGACTCATAAACGGTGTAATAAATTTCATTTAAGAAATAATACTGCGTATTCGTTTATTGATTAAGAAAATAATTAGTAATAATAGGCTAGTAATGAAAACATCTAAGTCATTTTTCATCTTATGTTGCTGCTGCTGCTGCTGCTGCTGCTGCTGCTGCTGCTGCTGCTGCTGCTGCTGATAGTGATGATGATGATGATGATGATGATGATGATGATGATGATGATGATGATGATGATGATGATGATGATGATGATGATGATGATGATGATGATGATGATGATGATGATGATGATGATGATGATGACGACGACGACGATGACGATGACGATGACGATGACGATGACGATGACGACGACGACGACGACGACGATGACGATGATGATGATGATGATGATGATGATGATGATGATGATGATGATGATGATGATGATGATTATATATGCCCATGAACCTTTACAATAATATGAGCCCCTTGTGAAGACATGACATTGTGCATGTCGGGTACTTTATGAAGCTGAGCGCGTAATCCATACGGATAGGCCTGGCTGGTCCAGTTAGCCAAAGTGCTTATTTCATAGATCTTAATATCGGGCTAGCGCGGTCTGTACACGTGTACGGGTCGTGCTAACACTATATAGTGGAACAGGGGTGGACAAACCTCTTGCACATGGGGCCACATTAAATGCCAAAAAAATTCGGAGGGCCGGATAACAAATTTTTAACTTTTAATAACAATTAACATGAAAAGAAGTTACTTATTTATAATATATTTGTAGGCCTACACTTTGGCTGAGACGCATGCGACTGTGAACATGCATCCGGAGTGATTGCGCTGCAATTCACTGTTTGAGTTCAAGTTTAGATCACTTAACTTAGACCTGTACTTGGATTTGTTTATCTCATAGTTGAAAATCTTTGTTGAGAGAATGTAAGTAGCTGCGAATAATAAAAACATTTGTAAGTAAAAATTTGTAGATGTGAGAATTTTTTCTTTCTGAGCGAAGAAAAGAATGTTATCTGGTCTGATCCTTTGAGCTGTTCTTTGAGAACAATGTCACGTTTGTGGGTCGGCTGACTGCAGCTGAAGTCCCGTAGGCCTATATATGAGCTAATTGTCAAATGTTAACGGTATAGTAAGCACAGCAAATTCAGTGTCAATTAATTTAAAATCCACAAATCGTCTGGAGAACTCTTCTGTCAAACTTGACAGCTGAAGGCTATATTTTTCCTCAGACTCTATACTGTGACAGTTGGCCACTGCAGGGTAGAAAAGTTCCCGTAGTTTTGTTCTTTCGTCTGCTTTGAAAGAAACATTAGCTTTACTTGAAGGGATTTCACTTCTAACCGGAATAGTAAGTAATTGGTACCCTCACGTTTTAGACCAAAGTTACGCCCCTGGAAGTATGCATTTTTGATAACTGACTTCGCTAGGGGCGCTAGTGGAACAGAACACTTGAATTTCTGCCTTGCTAGCTAGCTAGCTGGCTGGAATTTGAATCCTCGACCATAGGCGTAATTTTGGGGGCTCGAGGGGTACCTGACCCCCACTTTTTGGCCTGGAGGGACCCCACTTTTATACCCAGAAGAAATAATACCCTTTATTATTTTCTTCAAGGAAGGCCTTAATTTGCGTCCTCAAGTCATTTTTTCATTTTTTCATCTCATGATGCTCATGCTGTTGAGGATGATGGTGATGAAAATGATGGCAAGTTAAAGATAACGTAAGAAAACGGTTTAGTGTACACGTTGAACAAACCGTACACGTTTCCTGCTGTAAGGAGCAACGAACGCTTAAAGATTTCTGGCATATCGGGGCTATTGAGAATTGAAGGTATGCAATCGCGGAATCAGTGCTGGACGATTGACTTCAGATGAAGAAGTCTAGGGAGGTGGATTCTGACCATCGAGGAAGTCTGAGCAGAGGCACCAAGCAGCAGCTGCTGCTTTGTCTCGAATCGGCATCCTCTATGGGCCGCTGAATAGAATGATAACTCTATCTCGTGCTGGTTCGGCGACACCTGTGGAATCAATTGGAAGAAGTCTGAAGAGAGAAGTCGTGAAAACCGATCCACGAACATCCACTGAAGCCCAGAACAGTAAGAATTTACTGGAACTGCCTGACGTAAGAACCTTTGTGTAACTTCTTGATCCATTCAATTGGATAAAAATAAATAAATAAATAAATAAATAATAATAATAGTAATAATAACATCTGTCAACTTTGAAAGGAAATCTATTGGTTGGATTCCATTTGAATATATATACATATATATACATACATATATATTTATAACTCCAATATAATTTATAACTTCAATTTATATTTATAACTTCAATATATATATATACATATATAGTAGATAGGAATGTTGCTAGCGGGGACAAAACACCTATACAGGGTTCAAATCCTCTACCTAGTAGGTTCAAACTCGCCTACTAACCTTTGCTATAGGTTAGAGAATCTCATTCGTGCACGAACCTATAGACATGGGGTATAATGCCCCACAAGCCACTCCACTGCAGGCAGACAATTAACAATAATTGTTCAACGCAACAGGACGCCCACGACATAAAGTCGACAACAAACCCATACACCCATCTCAGCCGGAACTAATTAAAAAAACACCAGCTATTATGACCAAACGAGGCGCTTAGATTGCTAGGGGCAAAGTCTCTCGTATAATTAATCTCAGCCATAGCATTATACCACATCCATCCGTATGAGATACCAAAAAAAACACAGCGTGATGTTTTCATGAATTCTATTGTGAGATTTATAAAGTTCTGCAGGTTTACACACAGCGGTGGATGCTGTTTTAACAAGTTATATAATAGGTCTACAATAGTAAGAGTAATGTTTTTCTTCGTCATCTTAAATACCAGCTCGTTGCGGGTGTATAAGGTATGTTATATTTTAATTAAATATATCAGGTTTTATGGATAGTCAGTGTTATTTTCGAAGTAGATTTAGTTGATAGCGTCTCACAAGCAGTGTTTTTTGATGGAGAGAGGTTAGCAGCTCGAGTCCGTGCGGCTTTGTTTAATCAACAACGTCATCATCAAACGCTCGGATTTCAGTTCGAATCCGTACAGCTTCGCTCTTTAGGACAGCCAGTTCGTCAGCTGTTGCACGAAGGGTTGCCATCATTTCCTTCATCCGCTGTTTCTGTTTACGCTCTTTCGCCTTCGTTTTTCGTATCTTCTCACGAATCTTCACTAATTCGTGTTCTTTCCTCCCAACGTCGGTAGGTCTTTCATTAGCCAGACTATGAATGAAGTTCTGAAGTTCATCGCCCATGTTCGCAGTCTGAGAGGAGAAAACACTGTCACACCTCGTCCGAAAACTTAGATGTGTGACAACGAAATTCCTTGTCACACCATATTATAATATACCTATGACGTAGGACACATTCATAATCACGAGCTATTGGAATGAAGAGGCCGCTTGTTTAACACCAACGCGGGTAGATTCACCATCACGAGACGGAAACACCGTAGGAGGGGAATTATGACGTTAGTCTGGTAGGAAATTTCTAAAATTACTCACCATCACTAGTAGTAGTAAATTGAGGCATCTAGTACAACCACGTTTATGATGGAACACAATTGGAAATCCGCGCATCTTATTCTTGTGTGTAGAAAAGACGCCTTTGTCTAGCGAAACGATCGATGACTATAACATCGTTTACCTTTACCTGAATAGAGGGCTTAGCACCGATATAGATATTATCGATTCGAATATCGCAAACGACTTTACAACGCGTATTTATGAGCGTTTTAGGATCGATCGGCTCATTGTTTAAATCGTAAAATCCTGTAATTATCTTAGGCGGCACATCTGGATCTCGTGATTTTTCATAGGCAGTTAAAAGTTTCGGATACAGAGTAGGAGGTATATCGGAAAGGATTTTACCTTTCTCTTTCTTTCTGTAAAAAATATCCATTTGGTCAACATCCGCATTCATTTCGTATTTATTAAGCGCGTCTTTCACATCAGATTTTTTAAGATGTTCTTTTACTAGTTTTAAACACGATTCAAAAATTTCAATCGTTTTCGCTTCGTCTTCGGTTTCACCAACCATTCTATCGTACATGTTTAATGGTAAAGAATACGAGTCTAACAGACCCGTTTGTGAAGATCGGTTTTCTTGAATCCCATAAGAATACAGCGGAGGAGTTTTTATAGATATTTTGTCGATTGTCCCATCGTCGTATTTGTACTTTAGAAATATGCGTTGAAATTTAGTTTCGGCGGGAGTAGACCTTTTTGTAACGTCTTCGAAAATAACATTATTAATATCAAAGTTTTTCCATGTGATTGCCATAGTATCTCTTTATTATATGAAAATTATTTTCTTTAAGTCGAAATAACATTTTTGAATAATCGTTTCACAACGTCATCAAGTTATCGTTATCGACCCAAGAATTGAACGAGTCCGGGTACCCGAGCCATTTAACGAGTGATTTCTTCCCACGCTTCCTGATAATCTTTTCGATCCTAAATATTTCTTGAGTCGTCTTCTGTAGCTCCTGTTCATAGAATGAGCCTTGTATCTCCTCACCATTAGAATCAGTAATCTTGTAAGTTGGTGGATCTGTGTATTGAACCTGGGATACTATAGAAACCTCCTCCGTCCATCTAGGGAGATATCCTTTCGAAAAGATATTCTTCTTTTTAGTTATTCTCACCTTATCTCCAATCGAGAATCTAGGCGCAACAGGCTGTGAGACTTCTCCACCGTATAAATTCATAAATACAGTCTTTTCATTCGTTTTCATACTAGCCTTCGCGGGAGTCATTTTGATGGAAGAATGTCTCGTATTGTTGTAATTACTAACCATTCCGTCTAAAACGTCGATATATCTTCTCGTTGAATTAGCTGTAAAGTATTTAAACATTTTATCTTTTATCGTCCTGTTCCACCTCTCGACTACGCAAGATTTCTCTTCGTTCTCCGTAGAGTACAGCTCGAGCAAAGCCTTTACGTCTTTGTTATAAAACTCCTTTCCCTTGTCTACCCATAATTTAACAGGTTTTCGTCCGCTCTCGAGTATCTTCACGAAACCGCTTGCTGTAGATTTCCCACTTTTATCATTCAATGGCACGATCCATCCGTACTTGGAAAACACGTCTATAACGGTTAACAGGTATTTCACACCATCATTATCTTTAGCGAATGCTTGCATATCTACTAAATCAGCCGCCCATATCTCATCTATCCCACTAGCGTACACTTTTCTCTTTCTAAAATGCCTTACTACTGGTTTATGTAGTTCATCCGCGAGCTCGTCGGTCCATTTCAGGTCTGTTTGTAATTTTAGGCTTTTTTTAAACCTAACCCGAGACTCGCTTTAGTATATAAAATAGGCTTGACTATGCTCCTCTCTATTCGTTCCCGCAAGCTAGGATTAGGAATATTATTCAAATCATTAATCATCGTTCTATCAGCGACATTCCTAGAAGCCGTATCAGTGTGCTGGTTGTAAGCTAAATCATGAATATACGCGGCACTATCAACCCTATCAACGGGTTTAGACCACTCTTTTGGAGTTCCATCAGGATTCAACCGCAAATCTAGTCTAGTTCCTGGTCCTGTAAACTGATGGCCTGGTAAATGCATCTCACCTGGGAATTTAGCCCAAGGCAACTTAATACCGCTAGTTACCGAATTTAGAGATCCAACTAGATCACCGCCTTGTGCCGCTTTCACGAACTGCGTCTTTATTTTTCCACAAACATCGCACGTGCCTCTGAGCATCGACCTCCCATTCTTCGTTATAACGGTCTGTGCATTTCTAGTTTTAGTATGATTTTTACACGCAATACATCCTTTTTTAAGAATAACAAGATATATTTAAAATGGAAGTCGTAAACTTTTCGTGGAACGGTGCGCTATCTAAGAGACGCAATAATCCTCTGTTACCACCAAGCATAAGGGGATTAATTGTAGGAAAGTCTGGGTGTGGTAAGACTACATTACTGTTGAACTTACTTATAAGACCTGGGTGGTTAGATTACAACAATCTACAAATATTCGGTCGGTCTCTCTTTCAACCAGAGTATAAAATTCTGAAAAAAGCATTTGAAGAAAAGCTACCTAAAGAATTCATAGTCGGGTTATTCGATTACCAAGACGCGATCGTAAGACAAAATATTTCTCCAGCAGTTGTAGTTGAGGAAATGGCTAACTACCTGAATGAGAAATCCGATATATCTTCCAAGTTCTTTGAATCGGCTGAAGACGTACCAGACCCGCGAGACTTGGATCCGGAGAAGAAGCACCTAATGATATTTGATGATTTGCAGCTAGAAAAGCAGAATTTATGCGAGGCCTACTACATCCGAGGAAGGCACAGCAATGTTGACAGCATATACCTCGCTCAAAATTATTTTAAATTGCCGCGGCAGACGATTAGAGAGAATGCAAACTTTATCTGTTTGTTTCCGCAAGACCAGAAAAATATTGATCATATATACGGAGATCACGCGAGTACGGACATGTCTAAGGACGAGTTTAAGAAACTATGTCAAAGAGCCTGGAAGCAACGTCATGGTTTTGTAGTAATAGACCAGACTAGTGATAAAAACAACGGCAAGTATAGATGCGGCTTCGATGAATTCTACATTCCGCTATAAATAAATCTTTCGTTAAGTTAAAATGGAATCGAATATACAAAAGATTGCGGACAATACCGAAAGGATCGCGCGTAACACGGAACCGAAGACATCGTTTTACATATTATTAAGCGAGAAGACTTCGAGAATAAGAACGCGGTTCAATCCGTTGATACAGTTCGATAGAGATAAAAGGTACGAGATGTCTTTAGTCAACCTAGAATCATATTTTTCCTTCCCGAATATCGGAGCGAATAACAACAGCTTTTCGTATTCACCGAATGGTGGGAGTACGTGGGTTACTATACGCATCCCCGAAGGCTGTTATGAAATTACTGATATTAACGAATACGTGCAGAGAACCATGAAAGAAACGGAGCATTACGATATGGTTAACGACGCGTACAATATTAAGATAGATGCAAACAGTAATACGTTGAAAACTGTTTTACATATAGCTGAAAATTACCTGGTTGATTTTGGGGAGTTGAATTCTATCGGGAAAGTCCTCGGTTTTAATAGCCAGCGTTATTCAGCGGGGTACCAAGAATCGGAGAATATAGTAGACATAATGAGTGTTACTAGTCTGAGGGTTACGAGCGATATCGTCGGAGCGTCTTATAGTAACGGAACTACGGATAATATCATTTATTCCTTCTTCCCGAATGTAGGGCCCGGTTACAAGATTATCGAAACGCCTAGAAATTTGATATATCTTCCAATCACTCTATCCACTATTTCGTCAATGGAGACGACTCTCGTTGATCAGAATGGTAAACTAATTAATCTGCGAGGTGAGGAATTATCGATACGGTTTCATATTAGAGAAGCTTAAAGTTTTTCTAGTTATATATAAAATGAGTCGATACGTGAACGTCAAAGTCAATATTTCGGAAGGACAAAAAGATAAATTTAAAAGATCGCTACAAGCGGGAACCGGCGTAAGCATCAAACTAAGTCATAACGATTTAGAGGGAGAGCACGTGTTAGCTGTTACCCAAGCACAGATCAATAAATTATCCAAAGCGTATCAGGATGGGAAAGGTGTGACTCTAAACATGAGTAAAACCCAATTAATATATAACGCTAAAGTCGAAGGAGGGTTTATAGGCGCTATATTACCGTTTCTAGCAACTGCGGGTAAATTCCTACTAGGTAGCGTATTACCGAGCTTAGCAACGGGCGCATTAACTGGAATAGGCGCGGCGGCTGGTTCTAAAGTCATCGACAAAGTAACGGGTGGGGCTATATATCTCAATAGTAGAGGTAAAAACTATAAGATAGAGGAACAAGGGCAGGGCTTATATGTGAAGCCATATCAAGGATCTGGATTAAACGGTGTGGGAGAAGGCCTGTATCTGAAGAGAGGTAATGCGTTCGTAAATGGGGAAGGGCTTATATTTGGACTGGATTCACCGTTTAAAAACATTCCGCTTCTCGGATTGTTGCTTTAAAAAATATATCGTATATAAAATGTCTCTATTTCCGATTCATAAAATGGGGTGGACGAAACCTAAATATGTCCCAGAAAAAAGGACTCAACCGAGCTCCGTCAGGTGGCAGGCGTGTGAAGGTATGTGGGATGTTAAATATAGACCGCAAAGACAAATGGGTGGTCTACGATGGGAGTTTTTCGCTCAAGAAGAGATAACTATTCAGCCGCAAGAAAATGTAGTTTTACCGTTAGGCTTGGGCGTCCGAATGACGAAAGGCTCGTGTAAAGTTTCACTCCATCCAGAATTTATAGAAGCGGGTTGTCGCCTGCTAAGCGATACCGTTACTGGGTTCGCGGAAGACATTTTACTAGATATTAAGAATTTTAACGACCTCGGAACGGTCGTCGTAAACGAAGGAGACGCGTTATGTTATGTGAATTACGAACGAAATTGAATTCCATTTTAAAAAGTCTTCGGCATTATAAAATGGAATCGAACAAAGCAGACTCCTATCGTCTTCAGAAAATATCTGAAATTCAACAGGAACTCCTACGAGAACGAGAAAAGAGAGACGTAATCTGTAAAAAATATCAAAAGAGCGTTAAAGTAGTCGAAGCGCTGGGAGGTTTGTTAACCCTTACATCTTCGGGGCTCGGCGTACTAGGCGTAACTTTTCTAAGTACCGTCGTTGCCGCACCCGCCGCTACCATCGTGGTATCTTTATCCGCTGGAGCCGGAGCGCTATCTCTGGTATCTACCCAAGTCCGCCGAATATTATCGCTCCGGCAAGAAAAACACGCAAAGATCAGGACTATAGCTGAAGGGAAACTCAATTCCATTAGTGACTTGGTTTCAAAATCCCTGGACGATAATAACATCTCGGACTCGGAATATTCCGTTATTCTGAGCGAGTTCGAGAAATTTAATCAGATGAAGGAAGAGATTAGAAGTAAAACCACTATCAACGTAGATGAAGCGACGAAACGTTTTGGTAAAACGGATTGAATACGAAACGAACGTTTATTTACGTTTTTACGTTTTACGTTTTTACGTTTTACGTTTTACGTTTTACGTTTTACGTTTAAATATTATGTTTCAAACTTAAAATGTCATTCCTAAAAATTGAGGACCCAGCCAAACGTGACTTTATAGTTGAGAAGTTTCTTAAGCTGAAGCAAAACATTAGACAAGATTCGTTATCCGAGAAATTAGGAGACGTATCTCTTCAGCGGGAATTAACGAAAGCGTACAAACCGATAATCGACTCGCAGTCTGGAATATCTAAAGAGTTAGGTACGATAAAAGAGAACTCTAAGTTAACGGCTGAAGCGCTTCGTGCTTTGCCAGCATCGATATCGACGTCGTTGAAAGCGATTCAATTCCCACAGTATCCGTCGATAAAAGCGTTCGAGGACGATCCCGTTTCAGATATTAAAACTTTAGAATTAGGTGATATCGCTACAAAATATTTAAAAGAATACGCCTCGGACAAGAAGGAGACGGATACGACCTTTGGAATACGCTCAAAAGATGGAGGGTTTTTCATCGGGAACAGCCCAATCTCGATCGAAGGAGATGATGTAACGGTTGGTAATAACACCTACAAGGGGACTCCAGGGCTGTGGGAATTGATGACGAGGAAGAAACCGGATAAGACGATATACACTCAAAACGATCTGGATGAGTATAAGGAAATTCTTGAATCGACGGGTGCTATGTATACGCAGAAAAATCCTAACAAGCCTAGAGCGTCTAGAGGCTCAAAGTATAATGAAATCATTAAACCGATGCGGGCTCCAACAGGCGAGGGGGTTGTAGTTCTCCCGCAAGACCCTGATGCGTTAGTGGAAATGTTAGCACTACGAATGGCTAGCTTCAGAGCGGGAAACACGGGATTGAGAAACGAGATAGTCGGCATCGGTGACGAGTTGCGTCGACAAAATGCGATAAATGAGTTGTACTATAAAAATTTAATGATGCAATTATAAAATGATTATCGTAACGAAGAGAAGATTTACTAAAAGATACGTCGTAGGAGGCGCAGGGATATTTGACACGATGTCAGGATTTTTCAAAAGAATGTTAACCTCGAATGTTGCAAGACAGGTAGCAGCAACCGCGGTAAGTGCGGGAAAAGAGGCTGCAGCGGAGATTGGTAAAAAAGCTATATATGCTGGAAAGACCCTCGCAATTCATGCGGGAAAGCGAGCGGTTGATAAAGCAGTCGCAAAAATTTTGGAACCTAGGACGCTTAGTCAAAAGAGTGAGGAAACGTTACAGATTTTAATAATTCCCCACCCTTCGATGAATATAAATAATTTACTGTCCGGTACTGGCGGCGCTATATCGATCCGAGATTTGGCGCGCGGATCTGGAATGAAATGGGCTTAAAAAAATATCTTACCGTATTAAAACATGCAATCAGATATTCTAAGATTTACCGAAAATACTCTCATAGATGAGGGAATCGAGAAATACGAAGTTCACGACTATGAACCGGTGTCTGGAACGAATCTAAACACAGCTGGGGATATTCGTATAAATATCGAGCTTCAAGATTTGTTCAGCCACCCCTCCGAGTCGTACCTGCTTTTCGAGGGTAGACTGACTAAAGCGGATGATACCGCGTACGTCAATGCAGACGCTACGGTTTTAGTTAACAATGGACTGATGTACCTCTTCAGCCAGATATCCTATACCCTATCGAATCAAGAAATAGAAACCGTGTTTAATCCAGGACAAGCGACAACTATGCTGGGCTTGCTGAAATATCCTAACGACTTCGCTCTCGCGCAAGGACTTAACCAATTATGGACTAAAGACACCGCGGCGACTGCCGTTATTGCCGATAACATAGGATTTGCGATAAGACAATCGTATCTCATTCGGAAACCGGATGCAAAGGGCACATTCAGCTTCATAGTGCCTCTAAAGCACATTTTCGGATTCTGCGAGGACTACGATAAAGTCGTGTACGGTATGAAGCAGACTCTAACGCTCGTTCGCAAATCGGACGACGACGCTATCTTTAGAGCTCGCGGTGCCGACGATGCGGCTACTGCGGCGGCGAGGGGTAAAGTCGTCTTTAGTAAAATTTCATGGTTTATGCCTCACGTTACTGCGTCTGACATGGAAAGAATGCAGCTGTATCAAACGATCGAAGCGAAGACAACGGTACCAGTAGCCTATCGAGCCAATTTTTGCGATACTATAACGGTTCCTCAATCTACGACATTTAGCTGGCGACTTAGCGTAAAGACGGCATCAGAAAAACCTAGGTACATTATAGTTGGATTTCAAACTAATCGAAGCGGTAATCAACTAGCTAATCCATCAATTTTCGATCATTGCGATATCAAGAACGTGTACGCGATGTTGAACCAGGACAAATATCCGGCATGCGATTACAACCTATCATTCCCGAATCAACAGTTTTCGAGAGCTTACAGAGACGCCGCGACTTTTAGCGAAAGATTCTACGGAATGGACCAGTTGATAACTCAGAGCAACATCACTCCAGCCGACTACAAAGACTTATACCCGCTTTTCGTTTTGGATGTAAGTAAACAATCGGAAAGACTAAAGTCGTCGGTTGTAGACGTTCAGATCAAGGCTACCTTCAATGCTGCGGTCCCAGCTGGAACTGAAGCTTACGCACTCGTCATTTCGGATAAATTGCTAAAATTCCAATCAGATGGTCAGAAGATGAACGTAGTATATTAAAGAAACTATTTTCTAATATAAAAAGAACATGAAACTCTTACAACTGAAATCGCTAATGAAGGAACACGGAATAAAGTCGAGGTATATGAACAAACCCGAACTGCTAAGAATACTCGTTGAGAAGGGTATTTTACCGGAATCAGAATTGCCCGAACCAGCGAAGGAGAAAAGGCAGGTATTACCTAAGCACGAGTATTTAAAAACTATCAGAAATAATCCTATAAGCGTTGAGATAGTAGACAAAAACACTAACATAGTCTTCACCTTCCAATCGTTGTATAAGGCGAGTATGGCTTTTAAAATCTGTATCCCCACGCTGAAGGCTTATAACGGAAAAGTATGGAGAGATCGCTACGCAATTACGGTGCATGAGAGCAGCAGCAGTAGTGAGGAGGAGAGTAGCAGTAGTGAGGAGGAGAGTAGCAGCGGTAGTGAGGAGAGCAGCAGCAGTAGTGAGGAGGAGAGTAGCAGCAGTAGTGAGGAGGAGAGTAGCACCAGTGACGAGAGTACCGCTAGTGAGGAGAGTAGCAGTAGTGAGGAGAGTAACATAAAGTTTTATCTGGCTACATAAAATGGAGACTCGAAAATTTTTACGGAGATGGAGATGGCGACGTTTTTAAGCTCGAGGTGTTCGAGTTGTTTTAAATTTTCAATGACGATTCTCATTGAAAATCTTAATCATCGTACACAACCTCATCCTCCGCTACAGCTATGCTGAAAAGCGATCACTAAGGTCGCAAGAATGCCGCTGAAAAGTCTCTAGCTATTATGTTTGTTGCGATGGACGAATAAACGAATATCTCGAGGTAATCGGTACCGGTTAGAAAAACTATAGTACTACCGGTTGAATTGTTATGCGCAATTCCCGTACCCCCTCCACCCGCAATTTGCATATGCGACACCCCGTTTTTATACAGGTAGACGTTACCATAAGAGGTATTACTCGCGCTACAAAATTCTATGAACGTCGTAACGATATAGTATCCGGCTTTACCAGGAGTGAAACGAGTCGGTCCTGTACTGTTATCACTACTGTCGGTATTGAATCTTACTCTATCGAAAGAAACTATTGTGTGAGTTTTAGCGACTATGGCTTGGTGAGATAAAGTGTAAACGCTAAACGCGGGTCCGACTGCAGTCGTATCGACATATTTTTTAGTCGCTGCATCGCCATCCCCGCCGGGATCGCGTAGGCCCGTAATGTAGGCACCATGCATAAAGATGGGCTTATACACATTTATTTTAGACTGACCCGTCGACTTAACCATCTCTAAGGCGGTTTCATCATTTATTCTAAAACGAAATCCATCCGTCGATTGTGATGTAATTGGTTGGTTTAATCGACCTTCTATTTTATTCGTTGTATTTCCTAACAATATATTAAAAACTTTATTTCCAACCAAATCCTTACATCCCATCGTCCGCGCGGGCTCCCTACCGATGCTTAAGAATAAGTTGCCAGTCATGGTATCGCCGGTTTTAGACACTTTTAGATTATCGTTGGACGGTACATCGGCGCGATTCGTTAACAAATCTATGGCTTGTCCCCGACTTAGAGCCTCATCCATTCCTGCTTCCGAAGTGTTCGTTGTAGGCAAACCTTTTATCGCGTGACCGTTCATATTTAGATTTCCCGTGAAGGCGTTCGTTCCATCTAACCTAACAAAAGTATTATTTACCTGAGTCAGCGTAACGCCTCCAGTCACTATTCTTTCAACTGACGCAGCAGCAGTTCGTCCAAATTTATCAACAGGCATGTTTTTGTATACACGATATAATTATTTAACGTAGTTCGTTTATAACTTCTTGAAATTTACAACCATCGTTGCATGTTTTCTTCAATACGTACAGACATAAATGACCGCAAAACACTTGACCGTCTTTTTGTATTCGCTCGCTGTTGTAAAGCAACGGTCTTTGTAGATAGTTTATTAATTCCGTAGGGGGAGGAAGACCGTAACTATCGAAATATATTTTCTCGTTACCGTTCTTTAAAAAACTGCACCAATGAGAGCCGTCCCCATTAGAATCGTCTAGGTTTAATATTCCACACTCATTCCGTTTAGGTTTTTTCGGCAGCTCGTCTCGTAAGAACACACCTCTAAAATTCGGAATATTCAGCTTCTTCGCAGCATCCAATAATTCAAAATTCGTTAGCGGTTGATCTGGAAGAACTACGCCTTCGACATCGATTTGTTTAACGCTCATTTTATATTAGAGAATAATGACCATATGCTAAAGTATGGACACCGTCTTGCTGAATCACTCGTTTATCATCGTCGGCTGAGAGAGTCACCTTGTTGACTTCTTCGGTGTAGATTTCGTGAAGGTGGGATCGAATGACATTCATCTTTCTCGATTGTTCTCGTTTGGTGAACAAGCAGTCTCTATAATCTTCGTGAGTGATAGATTTCTTGACGACGTTCTTCTTAACGCCTTTACATTTCTTGTGGTCTACTCCAGCCATCTTGTACGAATACAACTTCGACCTCAAACCAACGAATTCTTCGATCTGTTTTCCCGCTGCCTCGTCTTTGAACATACCTATAACCTTTTTATTAATACCAGTTTCTATACCTGATGGATGGTCCTTAGGATAGTCGCTAGTGTCGAACCTGCTTCTAATGTCAGGCGCTATATCGGCGTAGAAGTCTTCGGTCTTAATTTCATAAGCTAGAGAATCCGTATCCGTAAAAAGTAACTTTGCTCTATCTTCGTACTTTTTCTTGATGTAATTATAGTGGAAATCGAACATTATCGTCTTACTCAAGTCTAAAATACACATACCGAGATATATAGGTTTGTTGTAATATAGTTTCGTGCGTTTCATATGAATGGCGATTAGGTTTTCATCAAAAATAGTTCGAGTGTCGTAGCTCGTTTTCGCCGCTAGTTTTATAGCTTGCTTCTCGCTGGAAACTAGTTTTATGTCTACTCTAGATTCTATATTTTCACACGTCTTCCCAAACACACTATTATTCATTAGTTTGAAAAAGTCTTTCTCGAAATCGTTGGTGGCTCTGGTCCTCAGGCTGGTATTTAAATCGATATAGGTTTTCAGCCAGGCACTTTCTTCAAACTTAATTCCACGATGAATTTTGGTTATCTTCAAGCCTAGGCTTTCGTACAGCTTTAGATTTTCGTAATGGACTATGTACTTTACTTTATCGTTCAGGTTTGGAATGAGTTTAGGCACAGCTGAAGATTCGGGTGTAATATTCTCAGGAGCAAGAGGATAGTCGTTGTGAAGATCGTGTAAATCTCTTCGGTATTCCAGGTCCACTTCTAATATACTCGGCGTCGATCTCCAGTCGTTTAGCTCGTCATTACCCATCCACCGGAACCCGTGAGTTGGTAGATTCTTACACATAGCCCCTCCATACAAATTGTTAGCGTCTAAATAGGTTATAAATGATGAAGGCTTGCTGTCATCAAACGAGGGCATGTACTTATTGTTCGCCTGCCCGTAACGATGTGAAATGGTACTAACACCGCCTCTTATCCCGTGTTTAACCATTAGTATCATATCGTAATCGCTCAACAACTCCAACTCTACTCCAGTCAACTTTAATGCGGCGTCCCAAGCAAGACCTGGAGAAGTATAATACCAAGCGGGGTCTAGACCATAGTTCTCGCAGCACACGTCTCTAAAATTCTCAAACACGTCGGCGAGCAGGAGAACATCGGACAGGTTATATAAATCGTGGTATTCTCTAAACGTTTTAAATCCGAATTCATTCCATACCACCCGTGCATGGTTGTAGTCTTCATCGCTAATGTCTGAGTCGTTAAGTCTCGAATAGAATGCCGACTTCGGTGGTAGTTCTGTTTCGTTCAGGCGATCGATGGAATCAACGTGATCGTAAGGATACGCTCCTTTTCGAAGCAAGAGATCGAGCTGATTACCAGAGTAGTGCTTCCTTATATTTTTACACTGGTCTTTGCTTAGGTTCCTCGATAAAGCGTCGAGACTCGAAGCCATAAATCGAAAACTATCGATGAAACGTAATTCACGTTTAACCTCTACTTCCTTATCTTCTTTACCCACAAACTTATCAACTACAACTTCTCTGCTAAATGAGATGTACTTTTCTTCGTTGCAAGGAATGCAGTTAATCTTTTCATTATCATCGCCTCGTAGTTTCTTTACGAATAAATGACTGTCGTATCCGGATAAATTATGTAGCAGTACTGGTATAAACTTAGGGACTCTATAACGTAGATTACAAATGTTATGAGCGGCCCCTCTATATTTTCCAGTTAAATGACAGTGGTCTCGAACTCGATCATCGTCTAGTTCGCCTTCGCAAATGTGGCAAACAGTAGCCGAGTTGTATAGCTCCTTGTCTTCCTTCCCGAATATCATATCTTTTGGAAATTTAAATCGCTTGTAAATATCTTTTATATCGTCTATAAGAGTGTCTATAAATATCTGCGCTACATCATCGCCTTCGTTCTTAGCTGTGAACATTACGGGGGCTTTCGAATATAAGTCATCATCCAAACATTTTATGTAATAACAGAAAGAACTTGGAACGTGTTTTTGGTATTTGTTGGTGTAGGACGTGTTAGGATCTGGTTGACAAGTGTCTATAGGTTTAATAAAACTTTCGAAATCGGCGTAAACTACAAAGGGGACCCTCATCTTTCTATAATAATTTTTAAAACTCAACATAGTTCCCGGTTCTGGAAGTTCTATCTTTTGCGCCTCGTGTTGGGAACAGTACTCGGTGTGTTTGTGTAGCGAATCTTTTCTACTGAATCCTGTTAAGCATCTTTTACAATAGTGCATTGAAGTGTATGAGTTTTCTCTATGAACCGCCATCAGTCTGTTAAAGTTCTTTATCCAACAATAATGCTTCTTTTCTCCATCAGAAATGAGTAATAGATCTACACACCGATAGTTCTCATGCTTTGATAAATATAGTGGGAACAGGTTAACATCTTTCTCATAACCAAAAACATTAATACTAACATTATTGTTTCTCTCAAACTTACTTATCACGTTAGCATCCGCTGCTACTGGGAATTCGATACCAGACCAATTAAGTTCCTCACACTGCTTGATCAATTCTTTCGTAATTCTTTCTGGATGGTTATCAACTGGGTTTAAGGCTCTCGTTACACACCACTTGAAACATTCTTCATCTTCGTTCTTCATATTGATTATAGCCTCTTTTCTCACCAACTCCTTCGGTAGTGGAATGTAAGAACTACCTTTCAGCGGTTTATAAACAACCGTGTTGATTTCTAATTTTTGAACCGCTCTGAGTCTCCAGTTACTACCACGCATCTGGAAGGCAGCCATCGACTCAATAATTTTATCTTTCGCGTTGTAATAAATTTCGTTTACATCGGTGGAGTCTAGAATCACCTCAGTCCTTGAAACGAATGGAAAATCTTTGGAATCTACTTCTCCAGTCTTCATATCAACGCGCTCCATTGTGCAGGTAAGGACAAAGTTGGTCTTTGTCTGACGATTTTTCAACAACAAGTCGACCGCCTGTGCTCGAACGGTGTTAAGAAAAGATGTGGCATCGATACCCTTAGCTCCCTCTACCGTGTATTGTTTCGTGAAGCCCTTGATGGCTGAAGCTGTTTGATGAATTTCAAACTTTGGTTTATTAATTATTTTCCTAAAATATGAAGTAATTTTTGTTTGCATTACTCCAAAGTTCTCCTTTACGATTTTCATTGGTTGCTTAGGTATGTTCCTTTCAATCACCTTAGCACATGTATCAATCGCTGACATAGTTTTGTTGTAAAGTTTTCGTGCTGTTGGGATTGGTACGGGTGCTTGTGTTGGGATTGGTACGGGTGCTTGTGTTGGGATTGGTGCAAAATGTGAGGGAATTAGTGTTTGGGTCTCGTTAGCTTTGATTTTAGCGATCAACTCCGCTTTCCGCAGTCTCGTATATCCAGCCAAGCCGCTCTGCTTGGCGATTTTTCTTAGTTCAATAACAGTTTTCTTCGAGTATTCCATTTTATATTGGGGTGGTATTCCTTTAAGCTGTTTTAAGAAAATATTTTCATACATTTTATATACACAAGAAAAAGTTTGTGATGATGATAATGATATAAGACGACGATGGTTGGACGACCTCGACACTCGGGTCTATGACGCCGGCCCCTTCGTCCGTAAAAGAGATTCATTGTTCTATTGTTTTCATATGCTGAGGCTGTATGAATGTTCATCGTATGATATCACGCGGATTAGCTTGCGTATTGCTCGTAGGCGAAACAACCGCATGTGGCTAGGCTTTTGCCTGTTTTTACAACGTAGTTAGTTTCAACGAATGCGGCGTCGCCCTATGAGGGGCTTGTGGGGCATTATACCCCATGTCTATAGGTTCGTGCACGAATGAGATTCTCTAACCTATAGCAAAGGTTAGTAGGCGAGTTTGAACCTACTAGGTAGAGGATTTGAACCCTGTATAGGTGTTTTGTCCCCGCTAGCAACATTCCTATCTACTATATATACATAAATATATATTTATAACTCCGCCACAGGCTACCTCTGCTGAGGAAGCCTGTGCCTGTCCCAAGCCAGGATAAAGGAGGAGGGTTCTGCGGTGGGCTTGCAACCCACCCAGTTAAAAAAAACAGCTAGCAACAGAACCAATATATTTATAGTGATAATAACATTAATAAAAGTAAAAACCTTTTTAAGCAAAGCAGAGCACTGCCAACAACTTATTGGGAAAACTTGGACATGCGTGGTCTGGAGCAAAATAAACGAATTAATGCTTAAAGCTAATTTATTTTATATCCGTTTCTTTATTCAAAGAGGACGCATTTACCACACCAAAGTTACTCACTTCCTGACAGATGTCATACGCACAGCTGGCCAACACCTCTAAACGTAGCAACGCAATTGTCGGGGGCTCAGTTGAAGGAGCGATATTGCTGGGGACTCATTTGTAGGAGCGCAGTTGTCTGGGAAGCAACTGTCTGTGCACCCATTAGATTATTTTCAGTTAAATTGATTGAACCTTGTGTCTGGAATTACCTGCCCTCTGCCGTCCGTGAGCTACCCACTTAAGGATTATTTAAAAGGTCAGGGCACACATATTTGAACACATTAAATGAATTACAGTTCTTCTTAGTTGAGATGTTTGATTCTATTTATTTTTATTTTTGTATTAGTCACTCCTCATTTCAAACTGTTTTGTTGTCAAATAGGTTTCCGTAAAAGGAGGTACTTCGGTCCTTTCTGGATATGTCTTTTGTATCACTGAAACATATCTTCATATACTGCATTGCATGATCTTTTGTTTTCTTCAACAATAAATCACGGCTTACTGTTTTTTTTTATCCAATTAAAAAATGTTGTAATATATTCCTAACGCAATCAAAAATATCAGAGCAAAATATAATTGAGAGACAAGGAAATTACAGCAGGAAATTATGTTTTTTTATTTATAAAAAGGTTAATTGACCAAATATCGATTGCCCCAATTGGGGTTGTATAGCCTCTTGCAGGTATACATATAGTCATAGCTAGTAAATGAAGATCGTTATGTAGCAGGAACACAGAGATTTCTCTTTGTCAACGGAAGTCATTTGTCTTCTCCTTTGGCCTCATTAAGCGAATCCGTAATAAACTTGTCGAGGATATTATTCTATACGCATCGTGCAGAAGCGGAAGTCAGATATCCGGTGATTGGTTCATCGATATCGACCCGAAATAGATCATCGAACTTCGGCTTGATGGTGAGCTCGCGTGGTATTTCATCACGTGCATATTGTGCGTATATATATGTACTATAATATATATATATATATATATATACAAATATAAGGGTCTACTCTACATGTATACTTGTATATGCAATATGCCATGGGATTTCAAGAAATTAACGGAGATTAAGGAATTATTATTTACAATTTGTGCTGAAAATTCAGCCATTTTGTTTTTCTTTTGTTTTATAGTTAAACACAAATCTATGCTTTTCATACTTTGTCTTCATTATCATCATCATCGTCGTCGTCGTCGTCATAATCGTAAACAGCATCATCTTTTGTTACATATACAATCGCTTAGAGCTGTCGACTAAATGCGTCACCTTGCGATCAGTTGGTAAAAACTCCCTCATTGAAGCATGGTATAGTTTGGCAAGGTGGCCGATTGGTTAGAGCGCTTTGCCTGTAACGCGGAGAGTACGGGTTCGAGCCTCTACTATGGCGGTCAATTACTGTGTAGGGACCATGAGCAAGTCCTTCACTCGCCATTGCTCAGCGCCATCGATGTTCTGTCGCATGGTCGTGTGTGCACTTCTGAACTTTGGAAGGAGGGCAATATCATAGACAGTTGTTGTATGTTGCATTGTGCTAAAAAAAATTAAGTCCCGGTTCAATTTCTCTTTTCATTTACATTAGTAGGCTATAACATTTGTTGTCCGAATGTTTATAGTGTTGGACTCTTATGTGTAATGCTTGGGGTTGGAATCCCCGTCAGGGCAAATATTTGTTTCGCGAGTTCGGCACCACTCGCTCCCATGCACTAACGAACTCAGATATACATTAACCATACACTGCTTTTGGAGGCACTCAAACGGCGCTATATTAAGTATCTATATACATAAATATATACACACATCAAACTTTTATCCTCATCTGAGGCGTCACATTTGATGAAAAGTCAGACCATCACGTTCACGGATCGCAGTCGAAACAGTTCTTGTGGAATTCTACTGAGTCCATTTCTAGGCAGTTGAATTGCAGATTTTCTTTCATTGTGTAGATTTTGATGAAACGCAGAGTATCAGAAGACCAAGAACCAGTATGAGGTAAAGCCGTATCGTTCTTAAGCGAACCACCTTCAGCAACCGTAAACATCAACAACCCGTATCGCGATTTCAAACGTCCGTTAGGTCCTAACTTGACGACGGCAAACGAGTTCCGATCGTTTTATTTCCAAAGACTATCGACGAGGTTTATAGCAACTCGAGCGATATAATTCGAAGATTCTATATGGCTTTAAGGCCAAGCTCATAGTTTTTACTGAATTGATTCGTAGATTAACTTACAAACTTAATGTTTTTTCCAACTCAAAAGAACAGTCAAACGGCAATTTCAACCTTCGCCATTCCCGTCAAATCGAAGACTACTCCACGAACTCTCATTGGCTAGCGTCTTTGGTCGTTATAGCAACCGATCCGCCATTGCTCATTACACGTCAATTCATCAACATTAATCAACGGCTTTCAACTTAAACTAACTTTTATTTTTAGCGCAACTCGTGATAGATAAACGCCACTTTAAATTAATTAGCTTATACTATGCCTACATTAATAATCAAACTAAGTAAACAAGTTATTTGATAAATATTCGCTACAAGAGGTTTGAAGGGGGTTGTAGGTAAGAGATACAATTTTGTAATGGATGCGCTGGGGGACTTTTAGCCAATGAAATGATTTCAGAGCTTTGTTGACTGCATGAGCAAGAGCATTCTGGACTATTTGCAGACGTTTTATTTCAGAAGAGTCGATGTTGTAGAAAACGGAATTACAGTAATCGAGTTTGGAATGAGCAACGGAGGTGGCTATTGTGCAGGCGGTCTTGTAATCAAGTAGGCCTATTGAGCGCAGTCGACGAAGGTCACGAATATGAATATAGCAGGTGCGAGATAGCTGGGTGATGAGATCATCAAAGGTAAGGTTTTTATCGAAAATGATTCCAAGATTGCGGACAGAAGAAGAGTAAGGTACGGGGGAAGTTAGATCTGTTGGAGATAAAGGTCGAAGGATAGGTTACTTTGCTTTAATTGCTCGCGAAGGCCAATAATGAGAAAATCTGTTCTTGGTGGGCTTAGGCATAAGAGGTTGGCGGTCATCCAGGCTGAAATCTGGGTGATGGTGTTACGTAAATGATTTAGTGCACCTGGAAAGGAGCGAGTGGAGAAAGATATAAACAGTTGTGTATCTTCAGCATTGAGGTGATGATCGACAGAGGGTGAGGAATTGAGTTTGCTGAGATATTAATGTGCAGTAAAATTAACATACTCAACTGTGCCAGTGGCTGTTTTTCAATGTGTTTGGTGATTTTTTTAACTAAATACTGACTGAAATAAAAATCCAGTCACTATAAGTAAAAAATAATACTAACTATAACTAAAATGAAAAACCATTAACTATGTCTGAAATTGTAACTAAAATAAAATCTATGACGAGAATCACACTGGTAGGCAGGCAGGCATGCAGGCAGGCAGAAACAGCCCGAGGACTAATATGAATTGAGTTAATAGAGAAGGAGATTGAAAAATATTTGAAGAGAGAATTAGAAAAAGAATTGAGAGATTTGGTGACAGACAGACAGACAGACAGACAGACAGACAGACAGACAGACAGACAGACAGACAGAATGTCAGACAGACAGACAGACAGACAGACAGACAGAATGTCAGACAGACATATGGGGATTAATATGATCACTGTGTGCTTGTAGCAACATGCATACATAATCTATATGTTGTAGATATGTATGTATATAATTCTGTATATAATTATAATGCATTCGTATACGAGACGGTGTGTGTGCGTGCGTGCGTGCGTGTGTGCGTGTGTGTGCGTGTGTGTGTGTGCGTGTGTGTGTGTGCGTGCGTGTGTGTGTGTGTGTGCGCGCGTGTGTGTGTGTATGTGTGTGTGTGTGGGTGGGGGTGTGTGTGTGCATATGGATATTTGTCTTTCTGGGTCGAGGCATTTCGGTCTGTCACGTTGTTGCAACTGCCTTGATGGAATTTCTGTCTCTGGCTGTTGGACGGACGGGGGGATGGTGCTAGGGGCAGGATGATGGTGTTGGGGCAACGTGGGTTGGAAAGGCCTCTCGCTGTGTTTCTCCCTCCATCCAGTGCAACTGATGAAATGCCTAATTGAATTCGCACCCAGCGACGCTACTGCCGCCCCTCGACACAAGGTGAAGCGTGCAGAAGGCTTCCGGCGATCTACTGTAATACAATTCTGTGTCCTGCAGGTAGGGTCACCCGAGCGCCGGGTTCTATTATTAGTAACAAACCGAGTGAGATGTGCATCTAGAATTCTAGATCGACAGATTGTTTACGACGTGGCGAATCATTGTATTCATTTTCCGAATGGATTTCCTTTCTGTTGATCAGATTAGGAAGTCAAAGTGATTGAATTGTGATTATGTCAGGGTTAACGATTGCATGATTGCCAAACTCAGCGATCACCTTACTAAGCAGAGCAATTGGCAGACAAATTGACAATGATTGAATTTGCGAAATGATTGACAAATGTGCCTTGCCATGGAATTGCCGTATTAACCAATAACCGTTTCCTTTATGGCAAAATAGATGCCTTGAATGTTGAAAGACCGGATTGGGTTAGCCTCAGTGCCACGGTGTTTTGGATTTCGACAACTCCCATAGGTCAAAAGTCAACCAGGCTGAGTGATGAAAAAGCTACCAAGGGGTGGTTTTGACCCGCCTCCAAAATTGTCCGCTCATTTTATAGATATCGTTTATTTAAAATTTCTTTATTTCTTACTTTCAGCTTTCGTTTTCCCCCATAATATCCAGAGGCGGCGCTACCATGGGTCGCGGTAGGTCATTTGACCTGCCTATTTTACTCTTGACCTGCCTTATTATCTGCCTATTTTACTCTTGACAGGTCTGGTTGACCGTTTCTGTAATGTCATGCATCTTTTTAGCATAGGCCTACATGTTCATGATGTTCTGAGTAGCTAATCTGTACTTCTAAATCTTGAAGGATTAGCAAAGTAAATAAAGCTCAACGCTTTAACTGCTGAATTGTTTCAAATTTGAATATGCTACAACAGTTGGGCTATTAGCGTTCAGTAATGACTTTTTCGTTTTATATATCTAAGTTATGCTGCTTGTATTTAGGTTATGCTGCATGATCCATCAAACTCAAACATTAATTTATCAGACCTGCTGAATAACTCCCATGACCTTGACCTTACCTGCTGAAATTGTATAGCCGGAGCCGCCACTGCTAATATCTTTCGTTGCTAGTGCTTTAAGCACAGGTGTGTCAAGGTTTAACCTTGCTCCTCTGTCAAGGTTAAATAACCCTGACGTGGTCATTGCGCTGTGCTTAGCATTTTCAGCGATTTATTTTAACAAAGAAATTAATTACTGAATCAGTTCGTTCACTCGTTCATTCATTCATTTTGTTCATTAGTCCGTTCGTTCGTTCCATCATGAAGCGATCAGTCGTTTGTTCTACGATGCCGTCGACCGCCAGATGGCGTTTTGACCTTTTTGCGTAATCGCGTCAGGTTCATCTCTTCGACCATACGACGACGTCTATCACGATCGACTTCTTCGGCCGAATGCGATTCGATCGATATCATCGTTGGGGGGTGTATGGAGGGAGAGGGACCATCCCGGGGCCCGGGCAGGAAGCAGCCGCTGTTCTATGACGCAACAATCAACGCCCGGGTGACGGTTGCTATGGCATCCGTTGCCATGGGCAGACAGCGTCAATCGAGAGGGGGCGCCACAGACATCGATTTCGTGTATCATGGCCATGTGTAGCAGCTTTAGCAGTGCAGTCTCTTGGGCCATATTAGTTCTCTTTGACCAGAGACACGCTTCGTGGCAAGCGACGTCATTCGCAGCCATTTCAGATTTTAACGCGGCAGTTCTTGACCATTGTGGGGCGTGGTGGCTCAGTGGTAAGTTCGGCGCCTTGTGACCGGAGGGTTGCAGGTTCGAATCCCACTCTAGCCGCTGCGTACGGACCTTGGGCAAGTCCTTCACTCGCAATTGCTCGTGGCGCTTCTGCGTGAAAATTCCGGCACAGTATCAAATGCTGTAGTCGGGAGCGCCTCTGAGTAGTAGTTGACTTCAAGAGGCGCTATAGAAATATCCGGAATAAATAAATTGCCTCTGTCTTTCTGTCTCTGTGTGTGTCTGTCGGTCTGTGTGTGTGCCTATCTATCTGTATATCTGTGTCTGTCTGTCTGTCTGTCTGCCTGCCTGCCTGCCTGCCTGTCTGTCTGTCTGTCTGTGTGAACGATGTCACTTCCTCTGATATTGAACTAGCCATGACCCTTCGCTGTGGCAAGCGATGATTTTTCTTCGCTGTTCCATTTGGTTCCTCTGATAAATTATCTGTCGGAACTTAATCTCTGAATTTAGATTGCTAATACAATTTCACTTTAATCGACCATGTTTTGACATTACGAGAAAAGACGCTATAGAAATCAGATTAGATCATATATGAACGCTGCAAATATCTGTGATTTTTATGATTTCCTCTGGGTAATATAATGTAATGTAATCGCAGACTAATCCTCGGGTTAGAATTCTCCACCTCGTGGCTTACCGTGAAATGTTTGACTAAGTGCTGTAATCCAGGTTCCTAATGACATTCAGCATTATATAGGCTAGCGCAGAGTCTGATTAGGGTCTTGCTTTTTGAGTGGCGCTATATGAATGCTCAATTATAATTGAGCATTCATATAGCGTCTATTTTACCACCAGAATTCTCCGTTACCGATGCAATTCGCCTTTAGTCATTCCCAGTTTTCATTGCCCTGGCAATTTTCCTCGCCGCTGCCGCTCTCTTTTGCATGTCAATTCCCGTTCATCATTACGGAGTCCAATTCCTCATCGCCAATTGCCTCATTCACTCATGGCAATTGCGTGGATATATTTCCTGCTCGTGGCAATTCTCGATCGCCACGGTGGGCTTCTCTCTTCGCATGGCTCTTTCGTCCGATTGCTGATTCTCTCCTTCCTTCGCTCATCGTTTCCCAGTGTCGATTGGGCAGTAGATCAATTATTGCTGAACGACAATTGCAACCCCGCATCAGATCCCACTCCAATCCTTAGCCCCTCATTCTCCTGCTCCTTCCCTTCTTCCTCCTCTTTTCCTGACTACCCTCCACAACCAGATTAACCTCCCTGCCCCTCGTTCATCTCTTCTAACCTCCCATTCCCCAACTCTGCCTTCTCTGTCTGTCTCTCTGTCTGTCTTTCTCTGTCTCTGTCTCCGTCTCCGTCTCCGTCTCTATCTCTGTCTCTGTCTGTTTGTCTGTCTGTCTGTCTGTCCGACCGTCCGTCCGTCCGTCTCTCTCTCTCTTTCTCTCTCTTTCTCTCTCTTTCTTTCTCTCTCTCTCTCTCTCTCTCTCTCTCTCTCTCTCTCTCTCTCTCTCTCTCTCTCTCTCTCTCTCTCTCTCTCTCTCTCTCTCTCTCTCTCTCTCTCTCTCTCTCTCTCTCTCTCTGTTCTACCGTATCTTCCCTCTGCTATGGCTGAATAATAGCAATCGGCTCATTTATTCTTATCGAACGAACGAACGAACAATCCCATTGCTTCACAACACCATCTATGCATCGGTGTCCATCCATCCATCCATCCATCCATCCATCCATCCATCCATCCATCCATCCATCCATCCATCCATCCATCCATCCATCCATCCATCCATCCATCCATCCATCCATCCATCCATCCATCCATCCATGATCCATCCATCCATCCATCCATCCATCCGTACGTTCGTCCGTCTGGCAATCGTAATCGCGAACTCCAAATTTCTAAATCGCTACTCTAAGCCTAAGCGCAGGGCACCAGAGGCCGCGTGCATGAGCAGGTCGCAAGTCCTAGTCCGGACTAGATTTGGCTCTAAGCCAGACTAGCGGATGAAAGCCGTGTGCATGTCGACGGCCTAGTGCGCTTAGTCTAGACCAAGGCTACGCCACCGGACAGCCAGGCGTAGATTCACTAGTCTTGCCTAGTAAATGTAAATGAACGCGATTTTCTATAGCGACCGTATATGGCCTCGACCCTGCTCATTTTTCAATGAATTGATCGGGTGAGTTCGAGCAGGAAGATGGCGGCGGCTATGTTGTTCGTCGGTTTAGAAGACGCTTAAGACGCCAAAAAGAGTGGATTTCGATTGGATCTCGGCAATCCGTAAACAGGGATTGCCGAAATCCACTCGACTTGTTCTGGGACAATGAACTTTATGATGCTTTTGGCTTTCGTCGTCAGGAATTGTTAATAATTTGTGACGAATTGGCCGAGTATGTCGAATTCGACGCACCGCGGAAGGGCTCTGACTAGCCAAGAAGCTGTCTGTGCCGATCACTGTTACAAATAGGCATAGTAATTTACATTCAACGTTTTAAAATGCCAAATTTTCCATGGCCCTTTCGTGTACAAAACACAGCACTAAAATTAACCTGCTTTAATACTGGCGAGTCGGTGGCTACCCACGTTTGCATGTTTTCACAATTTCCATTCCATTCAATATAGGCCTACATGTATTGTTTAAAAACCAGTCAATGAAGAAAATCAGGCAATAACACAATATGCAATAAATGGACCAATGCTCCGCTTAATTAGGGACGCCCATGTATCATAAATAATCTACGATGGAACTTGGTTGATCAATTAAAATGTTTTAGGAGATCAGACCAAAATCATGACATTCCGAACGGCCATAAAAGCCTATAAATACATTTGCGCATGCGCGACCCTCTATAATCGCATATAACTATTGACACTGGGTTTCACCACAGTTTGACCACGCCCACTTTGGTCTCCGACTGGGTAGGTCCAGTGTTAAACTAAGTCCATGCACATGGCTTGTCGGTGGCCTCAAGTCACAGCCTAGCTGGTCCGGACTAAGCGGTTTGCGACCGACTAGATTGCGACCGGTCCATACACGCGGGCCCTGCTTATTAACGGGCGCTGCGTCTTATCAGAGGGATTGTCCAGATATCGGTGTCCAGTGGAAGTCCGAGTCCGGTCAGAGAGACCAGAGAGAGGAGGCAGAGCGGCTGCTATGGTGGGTTTTGTTAAGGACGAGAAAGCTACGAAAGCGGAGGATTAGATGGATTAGGGTAGGAATTCTTGAAGAGGTGAGACTTCAATTTGGAATGGAAAGCCTGTGGGGTGATAAGTCGAAGAACCTGAGGCAGATGACGGTGAGCAAGTGGAGGTATTGATGAAATAACTGAGAATATGCAGAATCCAGAGGTAAATTCGTTCCACAGTGGAGGAGCCGTGTGGGATATGGATCGGTTGGAGAAGTTGAGGCGAGTAGTGAATGAGGGATGGGAGAAATAGAGACAGAAGGAGAATCGGGTAGAGCGGGGTGGCTGGATGGGGGTATTGTCGGAAGTTGTAGGTTAGCGATAGGACTTTGAAACAGTCTTGTTATCAAGACCTTAAACCTCAAGACCAAGACCAAGACCTTGAACCTCAAGACCAAGACCAAGACCAAGACCTTGAACCTCAAGACGAAGACCAAGACCTTGAACCTCAAGACCAAGACCAAGACCAAGACCTTGAACCTCAAGACCAAGACCAAGACCAAGACCTTGAACCTCAAGACCAAGACCAAGACCCAAAAATCACAATCATATCCACACTATTCCTTACTAAAAACTGTCAAGTCGGACTACTCGCTATTTTAATGAAGCAAACCAACTCTAAATGCAGACTGCAGAGAATTTCTGAATTCGAATTTACAAATTAAATCCTTCATGCAAAATGTTATTTCAAATGCCGGTTGCATTTTATAAAAACCAATTCGCTCAGAATTTTCTGACCAAGACGTGTCTTGTAGGGCCTCATAAAAATTTCGCCATGTAAAAAATAGATCATTAAATTTTACATGTCTAAATCGTGTGTGGTGGTCATGTTTCTTTCCATGATGAGCCGGAGATAGATAGATTTGAACCAATTTCGATGTATGGAAATCTATCTTCCTACGGTCCTACCGATTTTGGCTTGACCTAATTTTCATAGGTGCTGAAGTCGCTGGCACACACAGTAGCTTTTCAAGCACTGGATTTAAATGTATAAATCGTGACCCTTTTTGAAACCGATATTGACCGCAATGGCTGCGGAAAAATTTAAAATTCAGTCGGTCTTGGTCTTGGTCTTGAAAAACCAAGACCAAGACTTTGAACCTCAAGACCAAGACCAAGACCAAGACCTTGAACCTCAAGACCAAGACCAAAACCAAGACCAAGACCTTGAACCTCAAGACCAAGACCAAGACCAAGACTTTTAAAAACGAACTCGAGCGCACTCGAGACCAAGACCTTGGTCTCGAGGACAACAAGACTGCTTTGAAATGGATGCGCTTACTGATTTTCAGCCAGTGGAGTGATTTAAAGACCGGAGTGATATGTGGTGATGCTTGGATGTCCTGGTGACAGCTCGAGCTAGTGAGTTTTTGGGTGAGTTGTAGACGGTTAATTTGGGTGGATTAAATGTTGAGTAAAGGGACTTACAGTAATCAAACTTAGAGCGAACAACAGAGGTAGCAATACTATAAGCAATTTGAAGTGAAGCTTGGGTCGAATGCGGTGGAGGTCGCGAATATGCATGAAGTAGGTGCGCGAGACGTTGGAGATGTGATTAGAGAAGGAGAGATGTGAATCAAAGTTTACGCCGAGATTGGGCACAAGGGAGTCAGAGTTGAAAGTGGCAAATGAAGAGTTGGTGGTTAGGTGTTTGGAAGGGTCGTGGATTTTCTTGATCTGATATGGAAGGCCAAGTTTAATTAGTCTGTTTTGACAGGGTTGAGGCAGAGGAGGTTGGAGGACATCCATTTACAAATCAGACTGACCACATCGAATAGTTGAGCAATGAAGGAGGAGAATGCGTTAGGGGAGAATGATAATTAGAGTTGGCTATCGTCTGCGTAAACTATAGTAGTCACCAGAAGAAGATTTTATGGGATGGCTCAGATGCGTAGTGTATAGGATGAATAGAGGTGGTCCTAGGACGGAGCCTTGAAAAACACCACAAGAGAGTGGCAGGGACTGTAAACAGCGCCTAGCATCTTTGACAGAGAAGAAGCGGGAAGACTGGAACCAGAGTAGAGCAGTGTCAGCGGCGCCAAACCAAGAGGACAGCCGAAGGTCGTGATCTATGGTGTCGAAAGCGGCAGAGATGACGAGGGGACCGAGACATGAGTCTTGTTGATGACTCTCAGTAGAGACCGGTTTATTCTACAGAGAGAAGAAGCAGAGTTTATGTGGAGTGAAGTAGTTTTTAGTGAAACCAGATTGGTGGGGGTTCAGGAGGAGTTACAAGAAAAGTAGTCGCTCAGCCGGGCAGAACAATGAATAGTTTGGATAAAAAGAAAGATTGGAGATGGGACGATAGTTAGAGAGGCTTTCCTTGTCGAGATTAGCTTTCTAAGGAGGGGACTGACGACAGAGTACATAAAGGCCGTGGGGGAATTGACCATTAAAGAGAGGGGGTTGATTATTTTGGTGATAACAGGAAGGACATAGGCACAATCTTTGAGGAGAGAGGTGGGAATAGGATCTAGTTGACATTGTTTGTAAGGGAGAGAATTTAGGAACATGAAACGTCTTATTCGTCTATCCAACCACCCATCCATCCATTCATCTATCCATCCATCCACCCATCCATCCATCTATCCAATAATCATCCATCCAATGCATTAATTCATCCATCCATCTAATAATCGTCCATCCAATACATTAAGTCACTCATCCATCAATTCATCCATGCACCCAATCACTCATCCATCCATCCATCCATCCATCCAACCATCGATCTATCCAATGATCATCAATTCAATACATGAATTCATTCATCGATTCATCCATCCACCCGTGCATGCATCCACCCATCCACCCATCTATCCAATAATTATCCATCCAATACATTAACTCACTCATCCATTCATCCATCCACCCAGTCATCCAATCATTCATCCAATAATTCATCCATTCCGTTCACTCGTCCATCCTTTAATAGATGTATCCTTAACAGCTCATAACGCTAACGTTCTAACTATTCGTTTATCAGGCGCCTTTAATGAGGCCAAACACACCAATCCATTCAATTGGAATGGTTTGGATTAAACGGGATTGAATTACCCTATTGGCTCACACTGGACCTGCTCACCAACGTCCAATCGCATCCATTGGCCTCGCGGTCAAAGCACCGGATTGGTTTAGATCCTATGAATAATAATTAGCCTGAGGCCCGAACGTTGAGCGCCGATCTTCGTGCAAAGACGGCAGAGGTGTGCGCCGAATTGTCGATGACGACGACGGCGACACCGCTAGAACTGTGCGCAGACTGTCGACGACGCTTTCTTATTTTAGCGTCAATTCGACGATAAATGTGTCTCTTAAAAACCTCAATTTGTTTTGCAATTTTCTCTCCGTCACTGAACCGCAGCGCTGCAGAGTCGATCCCTCTCCGGTTGGTCTTCCGGCGGCCGCCAGAGGGCCGCGATGAGCGATTCTGTTATAGAAGGGCAATTTATCTATCGAACACAAAGCATAATCAGGCGAAATTGTATGCGCAGGAATTGGCCGGACGAACGCCTCCGAGTCATGTCTGCAATAAGTAGAGACAAACGTGGTTAGAACTCTGATTATGGGGAAAAGTACACTGTATAAGAATTTGGGTAAATTTGCAGGAAAGCTACTTGCAGCAGTGTTGCCTGTAGATTTGGTGTGAATTTACAGAACACCGCCACTGTTAGTGCCATTTCCAAGCTTGGAGAAAGTAGATTGACGACGTTAATCATCTTTGTTATAGCACAGCGTCGTTAAACGTTAAACGTTAAACGTTAAACTGGAGGATCTCTCTTCGCCGTCTACTCTAGAATTCTCTTCAATCCTCCAACAGTACGGCCTAATCCAGCACGTCGCTGCTCCAACCCACCAGGCTGGCGGTTGGCTCGATGTCTTCATCACTCGTGATGACTGCGTCCCTGCTGATCTGAACATCTGTCCTCCCGTCATCTCAGACCATGGGCTGGTCTTCGCTGACATTCCCTTCTTCCTGACGGCACCTGTCTATGTTATTCGTCAGTCTCGTGGCTGGAAGCGCCTGGACCGTGAAGCTTTCCAGTCAGCTATCCTTGCTGTTCCAGCCTTCTTTGACCCGGGCCAGTTTGTTGGCTCTTCTACTACCGAACTATTTGACATTTATGAGAGCTCTATGACAGCCATCATTGATCGTCTTCTTCCATCCCGTCCGCTCAGACATCGCCAGCACCCTCTCTCCCCCTGGTTCGACGCTGAATGTTATTCTCTTCGACGTCAAGCCCGTCGTCTTGAACGCGTTTACCAGCGCACACGCTCGCCAACCGACCAGTCAGCATGGATCAAGTTCGTCCGTGGGATGCACCGACGTCATCGTGAGAAGGAAAAGGATCACTGGGAGCGTCTGATATCATCCAACGCCAGCGACCCACGGCGGCTTTGGTCGACTTTCAATGACCTGCTCGGCCGTCATCGATCAGCACAATCGCCTGATCCATCCTTTACTGCATCCGACTACTCGAACTACTTTGCTGCTAAAGTCCAATCGGTTCGCAACGACACCGCTGGTTCTCCTCCGCCAGACTTTCCTACTACCAACCATCGGCTCTCAGTTCTTCGCGAGGTCTCCAGTCTTGAGCTGCGCAACATCATCTTGGCTTCTGCTGCGAAATCCTGTGAACTTGACCCCCTCCCTCCTTTTTTGCTCCAGGATTACATCGATGTTCTCCTCCCTTTCCTGACACTACTATGCAACTCCTCGCTCCGTGACGGTACTCTTCCAGCTTCGCAGAAGAGGTCGATTGTTACTCCTATCCTGAAGCAAGCCGGTCTCGACTCTTCGGACCCTGCACACTTCAGGCCCATTGCGAACGTCTCATTTATTTCTAAAATCATTGAGAAATTAGTCGCTCAGCAATTATTGACTTACCTTGATGCTAATAACTTACTTCCTGTCTATCAATCTGGCTTCCGCAAAGGTCATTCTACAGAAACCCTTCTCCTTCGCCTCCTCTCTGATTTCTATGGCGCCATTGATCGCTCCCAAGTCTCCCTTCTTGCACTCTTCGATGTCAGCGCTGCCTTTGACTCGGTCGACCATGACATTCTCCTCAATCGCTTGTCTGTATCATTCGGTCTATCTGAAAAGCCCCTTGAGTGGCTAGCCTCCTACCTTTCTGACCGCTCCTCATTGGTTGTCTACTGTTCTACCAGGTCCCTCTGGACCCCAGTCCGTTTTGGCCTTCCTCAGGGATCAGTTTTGGGTCCCCTCCTCTATATTATCTTCACCTCTGATCTCAGTCGCCTTCTTGCCACTTGTTCTTTATCCAACCATTTATATGCTGACGATATACAGGCTTACACCCACTGCTTTCCCTCTGACGCCGCCGCTGCAGTCCGCCTCATGTGCCACTCCACTGACTCTTTGACTGCCTGGATGTCTTCCAACCGCCTTCGCTTGAATCCCACTAAGACTCAATACATCTGGCTGGGCACCCCTAGGCAGCTTGCTAAGATTGATCATGCTTGTCTTACTTCTGAGTTCCCCATATCGTCTTTTCCACCTCCGTCAGAGATCTTGGCGTCATCTTGGATTCAGAACTCACCCTCTCTCCGCATATCTTGAAGCTGAGCCGGGCTTGCTACTTTCAGCTACGACAGCTTCGCGTTGTTTCCCGCTCTCTTTCCCCCCAATCTGCTGCTACTCTCGTTCATGCATTCATTACCTGTCGGCTTGACTACTGCTGCTCCCTCTATATTGGGCTTCCCCTCACTCGACTAAACTGTCTGGAACGCGTATTGCGTTCTGCTGCGCGTTTGATTGGGAGCATACCTAAATTTGGCCATGTTTCTGAATACATGAGTGATGTCCTCCACTGGTTACCACTCTCGCAACGCATTGTCTACCGGGTTGCCTCCATTGTCTGGAAATGTCAGCTTGGCTGTGCTCCCTTCTATCTGCGTGAGCTCTGTTCTCGTGCCTCTGTTCCACCTGGTCACCGCTCTCTTCGCTCTACCACCCGTGGTGATCTCTCTGTTCCTTTCGCACGCACCGCTACTATGCAGCAGCGCGCTTTCTCCGTCGTTGGTCCCAAAATTTGGAATGGGCTTCCTTCTGAGCTGCGGTCTCTTCCTCGAAACTCATCCACCGCTTTCTTCTCTGCCCTAAAGACTTTTCTCTTTCGCCGGGGTTGGGCTGGGAGCGCCTCTGAATAGATTCCTTGAAGGGGCGCTATATAAATGCTTGATTGATTGATTGATTGATTGATTAAACGGCAACTAAACAACTAACAAGCCAAGAGGCGAGCAAGTAGAACATAAACTTCAATACAGCTCTCTGACCCGGCGGGGATTTGACTCCCCGACCGACGAGTTGGCAATCCAACCACTCCACAACTGCGAACTCCCATTTTGGGATGAAGTGCATTATATCTCAAGTTACAGATATGTCTGATCCACCCTGATAAGGGTACATCGCTTCTCTTCCCACAAATCGCACGTTGAAAACAACGAAAGCTAGGCCACTTGTGTGGTTGCAGGATATACAGGCTGGCAATCACCGTGGCCCGTATTAACTCTGAATGTATAATTATTTGAAATGAATATAATGCGCTATTAAATCTTGAACTAAGCCTAACCTGACTCTCACGTGACCTATGTTTATATCTTGTATTTCTGGTTTTATTAAAATGTTCAATCTATACATATAATATCCATATAGTATCCGTCTGTCGGAGGACGCTACGTCACAAACGGTTTCTGTTCTATTGTGAAACCGTTTGTGACGTCAGTACTGCCGTCTTGACGACGGCGGTCTTGACGACGGCGATCAGAGCATTTTAACCAACGACATAATCACATAGGCCTATACTGCCGTCATAATATGTCGGGCCAATACTCTAGTATCAATAATATTATATTCGTTTATTTGACTTGACAAGTTGACACTGACGCAGCTTGTGACATAGTATAATCAACGTTCTATTGACAACCTTTGTGAACCAATACATAACAGGAAAGAAAAAACACGTACTGGAACACAGGTATACCCAATGGGGCCAGGAAGGATAACAATCCCGCTAAAGAACGGACCCCAATTGCCGCAGCTTGTGACATAGTATAATCAACGTTCTATTGACAACCTTTGTGAACCAATACATAACAGGAAAGAAAAAACACGTACTGGAACACAGGTATACCCAATGGGGCCAGGAAGGATAACAATCCCGCTAAAGAACGGACCCCAATTGCCAAGCAGATAAAGTAATGACGGAACGGACAATAACAGATAGAGCTTCAACACAGATTGTTAAATTGATATCTCACAAGGGATAATGAATTAACAAAACATACTTAACTATTAACCTTAACTATTAACAACCGCTTAGCCAACGAACAACAGTTTACTTCACATTCATTAGGTGCGATTTCCACAATCATTCGTCTTTAGCATTGTTGCCAGATTTTGCAGCAGAGAGATGATGGTGGCCGTGGTAGAGTCCGTGGTAGAGTCCGTTGGTCTAAAGACATATTGATCCTTGAACATCTCAGAGAGGAGGGGTGTGCTGAGGTCTGGATGCGTGCGGACTATTGCTCGAACTACAGATTGGCACGACTGATATTGGTCGATAAGATATTGAAGTACAATGTCTGCAAAAAACACTAAAAATAACCTTTTAAAGATGATGCATCTTATCGCCTATCAATGTTAACGTTAAGAACTGAAAAATATAAGGTTACTAGTGTATTGCCCGTCATAATTATGACGGCAGTGTATATCGTTGGTCGTTGATCGCCGTCGTCAAGGCCGTCGTCAAGACGGCAGTACTGACGTCACAAACGGTTTCACAATAGAACAGAAGCCGTTTGTGACGTAGCCTCCTACGACGGACAAATTTGCATATAAGGAAACTATATGTATAGATTGCATATCGGTCCAGTACTTAACGACATGTTATGGATATATATATATATATATATATATATATATATATATATATATATATATATATATATATATATATATATATATACATATATTATATACATGTTAGAACAGGGCTTTAGAAATTCAGCTAAAATAAAAGAGGTGACGTATTTAAGACAAATACCAGTGACGTCTGACAACGTAACCTCTGAAACAATTGTCGACGAAGATGTTGAAATTCTTTCAAAAGAACGTCTCGGTGACGTTTCTTTATTGTGACGTTTGTTAATTTTGCGATTGGAAATGTACGTCATAAAACAAACAATCATTGTATGCTAAAAATATTTTAATCTGAAACACTTTTTACGTCCTGTCGTCGTTTGAAAGTTTTTATGCATCATCGTAGGGCAAAGTTTTAAGGTCGTGAAGCACGAAGTTTGGATTAATTCACGACGACGTTAACTAAGCAAGACGGTCGAGACTCGAGACTGTAAACAAACGCGTCGTTCAAGCTCAAGTTGTTTTCTTTTGCCCAAGACGAGACATGCTCGAACTTTCACCGCTGTGTCAAGATGGGAGAAGCCCACCAGCAAGTATGAATCGTCTATGTACTCAATTAGATGGTTGTAACTGTAGAGGAGCGGCGGTCTGGTGTTCCGATGACAAAGGACATTGGGCCAACTGAGGATCTCTGGACTACGCAGGATAATGGAAATCTACTTCTATGAAAATTGACAATGTCTTACAGGTTCAGAGGTGAACTTTAGTGTCCTATTGACAGGCAATGTCTTAAGACTTTTTGGTGTGGACGCCTGGCCACACTGTTTTCATTCAGCATGTGGACAGTGGAGTTTTCTGAATTTTGCCTATAGACGCGTAAGTATCAAGATGTGCTCACAGATGCCCAGACGTGTGTGTGTTTGTTTGTGTGTGTGTGTGTGAGTGTGTGTGTGAGTGTGTGTGTGTGTGTGTGTGTGTGTATGTGTGCAGTGCACTTAGTTCCTCTATTGCTTACTTATTCATTGCGTAGTACTTCGCTTATTCAGTTGGTCTTTTTTGTGGATTTGTATGACTGTATATGGACGTTAAATTTTATTACAGCACCTCTCAATGGACGCCGTTCTCTGCCTGCATCTGTTCGTCCGGCCTTATGTCATTATGTCGCTTATGTCATTTCGTTCTCATCTTAAGACATACATTTTCAAATTGTATTTCAGCTACCATAAGCTTCCCCTTGGTCTTAATGGACTTATATTCTGGACAGTTTCCTTGGTATTGGTGCCACATCGGTTGATGTTTTGTGCATTAGCCACCGGTGCTACATATTTTTTGATTAAATTAAAAATATTAATGATGTTACTGAGCATGAATAAAGCAATCTCGTGATAATGATATTTTTGTTGTAACTTGCAATGCCGTCTTTTAAGACCCTGGCAGATCGAATACGCAGCTGTGGAAACGGAGTCCACTCTACAGTTTCGGTATGGATCGGTCGCATGAAAGAAATATTCATCAAGAGACATGCTGGTTGTAACTGCAAATGTAATATTCGATTTTTATAGCGCCTTTTCAAGAGAGACTCACCAGAGGCACTACTGACCTAACGGCAGAAAAACAGGTTCGAGGAAATTGGTTTCAAGCGCTTACGGAATAGTTAATTTGAGAGATGGTTTTTCCGGCGAGGGACGAGAAGGAGGATTAGGAGGAGGAGGAGGAGGGGAATAAAAGCAGGAAGAATAGGAGCAGGAGGAAGATAATGGAAATCTACGTCTGGTGTTTTAATCCACAGCTATCTTTCTTATTCTTTTACATCGACCCAAGGGGTTATGCTCTAACCAACCTACTGAAGAAATGCCTCTATGCTGCACTGTGGACGATCGGGCCGGGTAACAACGAGGTCACCCCGTGTAGCAGAACCAACGGATACACGGCCAGGAAGGGATGAGAACGAGATAGCTCTTGATGGTAGTGATGACGATGGTGACGTGATGATAATGACGATGACTTAAGGTCTGTGGAGATGTTGTTGTTGTTGTTGATGTTGATGATGATGATGATGATGATGATGATGATGATGATGATGATGATGATGATGATGATGATGATCATGATGATGATCATGATCATGATGATCATAATCATGTGATAGAGATGTTGGTAATGATGCTGAATCGACGGTGATGTTGTTGATGATGATGATGATGATGATGATGATGATGATGATGATGATGATGATGATGATGATGATGATGATGATGATGATGATGATGATGATGATGATGATGATGATGATGATGATGATGATGATGACGTTGACGACGAGCACGATGACGTTGCTGCTAATGCTGACATTATTGTCAACGGTGACACTGGGGATAGTGATAGCAACAGATATAACAATAGGTATTCCCGGCGTCAGCAGCAATATTCGAAATAAGCCACGTAAGTTGGCCGCCTGTAAGATCAAAGCAACCGCTTTGCTTAGTTCAACCATTGACCGCTCTTTGACATCCCTTTGATCGTGCCGACAGTTCTCATCCGATGACCAATCAAACGTGTACCAATCACCTGAAAAGTTACTGATGCTGAGGATGAGCTTGAGGAGAAGGAGGAGAAGGAAGAGGAGGAGGAGGAGGAGGAGGAGGAGGAGGAGGAGGAGGAGGAGGAGGAGAGGAGGAGAGGCAAACGGAAGAGGAGAAGGAGAAGAGGCGCGCAGAGGAGGAAAAGAGGAGAAGGAGCCAAGGAAAGGAAAGGAGGAGGAAATAAAAGGATGGGAACAGAAGATGAGGATGAAAGGAGAACAGAAGAGAAAGCAGAGAAGCGAAGACAAGGCAGAGAAGAGAAGAAGCAGAAGGAAGAGAAGAAGAAGATATAACAGAGAAGACAAAGCAGAGGAAGAAGATCGTCATTTTTTTACAATCATCAGTAGGCCTAAGTATTATCTGATTCGTGTGCAGTAAACGTACTGGGAGAGCCAACACTGGTCGAATACGAAATAGTAGAATCAGGTAAAAGAAAAACAAGAAGGAATAGAAACACGAGAAGACGATGAATGAACTACGGATATGAAGCCCAGGCAATCAGTTAAGGGACGAGGAAGAGGAGAAGAAGGAGGAGGATTAAAAGGAGGAAGAGCAGGAGGAAGAGCAGGAGAAGGAGGAAGAGAAGGAGAAGGAGGAGAAGGAGCAAGAGGAGAAGGAGGAGAAGGAGGAAGACGAGGAGGAGGAGGAGAAGGAGGAAGAGGAGAAGAGGGAGGAGAAGGAGAAGGAGTAAAATGAGAATGAGGACAAGGAGGAGGAGAAAGAGGAAGAGAAGGAAAGGAAAATAGAACAGAAAGAGGAAGATGATTAACAGAAGAAGGAAGAATGGCAGAGGGAAGAGGAAAAGGAATTCGTGCATTCGGTGAAAACATCTATGTAGTGCTCCTCAAACTTCTCAAAAATATAAAAAAAATGGCAGAATAAGGAGGAGGAGGAGGAGGAGGATTAATAGAGGTAAGAGGAATAGTAGAAGGATGAGGAATAAAAGAAGGAGGAGCACAAGGAGGATGACAAATAAAAGAGGACTTAGGAGTCAATAGCAGAAGAAAGATGAAGAACAGGAGAAGGAGGAGTAGGAATAAAAGCTGGAGAAACGATAGCAGAGGAAGGAGGAGGAACTAGAGGAGTTGGAATAACAGAAAAAGAAACGAAACTAGAGGAAGAAAGAAGAACAATAGAGGGAGGAAGAGGAACAATAGATGGAGGGAATCATAAAGCCTGGACGCATCACAACAGGCTGAAGAAGGCATTCAGCCCAATCATCGCTCGCCGGATTGATGATGCTCCTTTGCATTTGGCTGCTGATGCAGAGAGCGAACGATCGGTCCTTGCCTCGTCTGCAGCAGCAACCACAGTCCCAGAACCCTCTGCGTCGACCGGCTTCACGCGCCGCTAGGTGGCGTTAACGCGCATGCGCTCTCTAGCGAGTCGGACGGCGCATGCGCAGACGATGACGTTGTCAATCGGCGGAATGACAGCGGAAGAGTGATGCATGACGGAACCTATGCTTGACGAAAACACTCAGATTGTAACGCTGTAGAATTCACTCTAATAGCGGCGCTACAGAAATTATGACACAGTATGCAGTCTGATTTGCCGAAAATGATCACGAGGCTTTTTCGTCTGTTTTAAGTTGCGTATAGGAGCTATATAAATAACTCGACGTTCGAAACATAGGTAGCGGCAGCGTCTGATGGTTTTATGTGTCGCGCATAGGTAGACTGGCGCTATAGAAGTTACTTGAAACGGATGTGTATATCGGCGTGCTTTGCGAAGTGACCTCTTAACACAGTATAATTAACATATTATCATTGTTTTCGGCTGAAACAATGACGGAAACAAAAAAGATTAAGAGAACACAGATTTAGATTAAGACAACGCGAAGTGGATTAAGACAACACGAAGTGGATTAACATTTTAAGACAACACCAGATGCTGTAAGACAACGTGATGTGAATTCGACCTTGATTAGGAGATATCAGGTGGATTAAGGCACTGAATCGTTGATTAAGACGAATGGATGAAGGCTGTTTCAGATCCATTGACGCAAAAAGGAGGTCAGACCAATTTAGGTCACGTCAGATTGATTTAAAAGAACGACATCTTCAGCGTCAGATCGGTTTAAGTAACGTCAGACTAACACAAGTAACGAAACATCAATTTAAGTAATGTCAGATCAATTTAAATAGTGACAGATCAATTCACGTAATGTCAGATTAATTTAAGTAACGCCAGATCAATTTAAGTAATGTCAGATCAATTTAAACAGTGACAGATCAATTCACGTCATGTCAGATCAATTTAAGTAACGCCAGATCAATTTAAGTAACGCCAGATCAATTTAAGTAATGTCAGATCAATTTAAATAGTGTCAGATCAATTCACGTAATGTCAGATCAATTAAAGTAACGCCAGATGAATTTAAGTAATATAAGATCGATTACAGTCACGGCAGATCAATTTAAATAACGTGAAACCAATTTAAGTAACGTCAAGACCAACTTAAGTAACGTCAGATCAATTTATGTAATGTCACACTAATTAAAGTAACGTCAGATCAATTTAAATAACGTGAAACCAATTTAAGTAACGTCAAGACCAACTTAAGTAACGTCAGATCAATTTATGTAATGTCACACTAATTAAAGTAACGTCAGATCAATTTAAATAACGTGAGAGCGATTTAAAAGCGGCATCAGAACGATAAGCAATGTTAGAGCACTGCGCAACATTAGATCTGGCTTCGTCAACGTGAGAACAGCTTCCCAGGCCTCAAGCCACCACAGCCAGCGACTAAATTGACCCTGACAGCATGGATTTACTTCAGTCAGCGTTGGATGATAGAAATCATTATCGGACTGATTAAAGTGCTTCAAGGCAAGGCAGTTAAAGACGTAACTGAATTCATTAGCCAAATCTGATTGATTAATTGCACTAATTGAACCGTTAGACATTTGAGGATTAACGCCGATAGTTTGCAATTAAGTCGTGTGCCTGAAAATCCTCCCGTCTTCGTGGATTATATTCTACCTGAAATTTGCTTCTGTTCTGGTTCTGGTTCGAATGTAATCGTTTTAAGATTACGTCATTTTGTGAGTTACATGTCATTGTGACGTCACTCTCAGCTTTTTGCGTCGTTTCTAAAGACAATGACGTTTCGAAAATCACGGTATTCCCAAAGTTACGTCATTCTGAAATCTACGTCATTCCAACAGTTACTACTCTATGCTAAGAACTAAGTCATTCCAGAGGGTTACGTCATGCTAAAGTCATGTCATTCCCAAAATTTTTGTCTTTCTAAAATCCATGGCTTTCCAAAGCTCAAACTTTGTCAAAGTTAATTCAAGAAATATGTTATGTCGTTCTATAAATCAACATTGGAAACTTGGATCAACAGGAATCCATGAAACATAGATTGAACTTAAGTTACCTTACAATACGTAGGTTAACTTATCGTTCGGAGGTCACCATCAGAGACCCGACTTACTGTGGAATATAAGGCTACCTCGGATGACCTGATCTACTTCGATATAGAAATAATGTCGACCGCCAATGACCTGACCTACTTCTGAATAAAAATTCCTCTCGAACGACTAGAATTTATATATAGATCGACCCCTGATGACCTGACTGCCTGACCTATTTTCGGAGATCAATTAGACCTGACCTACTTCGGAATATAGGTCTAGCATAGATGACTGCAAAAACATCCTGTGAGTCGTATAGCTGTCGGACTAATCGGGAAAATTCAAACGCTAGTCGTTGAAGAAGTGGCAGATTCACTCTACCACTACGCCACGTCCAGCCTCTTTGCCAGGCAAAACGACCATTGACGCAGCGAGATTGGATTAGATTAGATGGAACGAATTCACTAATCAGCCTAACGGTAAGTGGTGTCATATATGCTTTACATTACCTTGTATACGGCTTAAGGCTGCATACTTTTACTTTACATTACGGCTTAAGGCTACATACTTTGCATTACCTTACGGCTTAAGGCTATATACTTTACACTACCTTATGGGTTAAGGCCAAATACCATACATAGTCATTACCTAGCATGTAATAACAAGACGGTTGTGGTTATTCCTTAGATGTAAGCCTCGCGTTGGGTAACCTTTCCATTAGATTGCATGATTAGCGCGTTTGTGATGTACTTTAAAGGCGCTATAGTAAAGGTCCAGAAGATTCCAGATACAAACAACCAAACAAACATACATACATATAAGCATATACGTACACACACATGCATACATACATACATACATACACACACACATAGGTACATACATACATACATACATAAATGCATACATACACACATGCATACATACATATATACATGCATACATACATACATACATACATACATACATACATACATACATACATACATACATACATACATACATGCATAAATACATACATACATGCATACATACATATATACATACACACATGTGACGTTCGTCGCTCGAGATCAACTAACCCTTCATCAGACGTGGTACCAATTTGTGTCGGTCTTACCCGAGACGCTGCTTCGTCGTCGGGCTGGGTTCGGCTCCAGCCAACTGACCTTCTGGAGTCGCCCGGGTCACTATCCTGTCTACTTCTGCTGTAGACGAGCGGTTCCCTGTCTCCGCTCTCAGTGCCCATTTCTCCAAGAGGAGGTCCCGAGGGTATCGCTTGTTTGCGAACAGTGTCGCTGTCAAGCTCCATCTCACTTTCGGACTCTGCCACTGCCGCGGTCGCCGGGTGGGCAACGTCCTCGTCCTCAGGATGGCCGTCCTTTAGAACAGGGTTCGCTCTCTTGCCGGCAGGAGTCCTCAGCTTCCTGTGAGATCTCTTAGTCAAAGACTTCCTCTTTTTCTCCGCCTTAACCGAACCCTCACGTACCATTCTGCATCTCATGACTCTCGAGTTATCGTCAATCGGGGAAAACTCTGAACGTTCTCTTGTCCGAGAGGACAAGGTGTACATCTGACGAGTCGTCACGTCGTGCCGTCTCAAACACGCGAACATCTTGCGATAATATATACACGTGTAATATTATCGCGGTATACTGGTCTCACGACACTCTCTTCTGATAGGACAGGTTCTAGGTCTAAAACCTCCCTAACCGCACGCAGAACTGTGTTCCGACCGGCGCACGAGGTGGGCCCTACTTCGCACTTCGGTCAGTTCTCGGAACTACGTGTTTCGATCACCAAGTTATTTGCTCTGAATAACGATTGGTTTGAATACAAGATTTTCCTGACTCTATCGTTTTCCTGGTCTTACCGCACTGTAATCAGTTGTCGGGCGGTCTTTTCCCGTACTGCGGTCTTTCGGTAACAGCGGTCTTTCCCAGTAACTATTTTTAGTTACCGGGCGATGGAGCCCCTCCAACGCTCCACCGGCGTGTCAGCCATCCAAGTGTCACAATCCAAATGTAACGCCGACCCCGTAAGGTTACCAGAATGTCCTGAATTTTGTTCCCAAGAATTTCCGAATTTTGGTTCCCTAACGAGGGTCACGCTTACTCTCACAGGTAACCGGACAAGCTCCGATCCTGCCTGTCGCCAAATTTACCCTTATTATCGTTTTTGTACTAAATCGGTTTTTTCAGGTATCCCGACGGTCACTTCACCGAGTGCCGAAGTCGCGTAAAACTCTCCCAGCCGAGGACGCCGAAGTCGCGTAAAATCCTCCCGGCCGAGTACGCCGAAAGTGCGTAGAACTTCCCTTGTGTCGAGTACGCCGAAAGTGCGTAGAACTTCCCCTGTGTCGAGTACGCCGAAATCGCGTAAAACTCGTCTCAGTGGGTAAAACCAAACACTGTCGGATCTTGGAGTTCTTCGAACTCCAAGAGGGATTTCCTTGCCCGACGCCAAATTCACCCTTGGTTTCAAGGATTTCAGAATTCCAGAAAATGGCTACCTTAAGAAGGTCACCTCTACTCTCATGGGTTACCGGACAAGCTCCGATCGCGGAGTTCTTCCAAACCCAAGAGGGACTTTCCTGCCCGTCGCCAAATTCACCCTGGTTTTCGATCTCACACTGAATTGGTTTTCCTGTGTATCAACGGTATCCTTCCCCGAGTATTACTCAGCCGTAGATTTCCCACGATCGGGATCTAGACCGCTTCGCGATCAACTGAGGGATCCAACCCGCCGGATCGGCGCTGTCGGCCCGTCTCCCAACAGTGAACTTCTTTAGCTGTACTCGGGATCGCCTGATTATATTATTCGAACGCCCCTTTCGTCCGTAAATATATTTGTACTAACCGGAAACTCGAACTCTGACTCTGTCGTAACCAAAATCACTCGCCTACCACACTGAGTGCAGTATATTTGAATCGGTAACTGAATCGCTAACCAACAACGCTGTTGAACAGTATTGCTATGTATGAAGAGTCGAACCAACTCTTCACGTATAAAGCAGCACACCGTGAGGCAGGCTCTATGCATCCCAAATTAACGCGTCTGCTCGCTATGCGCTGGCTTCAGACCGTCGATCGGGCTTCCCTATCACGGTCGTTGCCGGACCGTCGCCTATTGAAATTAAATAAAAATTAAATGATCGATGCTGGGTCTTCGCATGAAAAATTAAGAGAAACGATGCTGTTCCCTTCGCATGTAAACTGAAGGAAAACGATGCTATTCGCATAAAATAAATCTTCCCACTTACGCACTGTGGCCTTGACCGCCACACTCTCCCCACCTTACTTAGATGCGGAGCATCTCTGCCAAAATCGGGGACCTTAATCAAACGTGACAGGAACATCCCCAACCCAGATCCACTTAGAGAGCAAGGAACCAAATGCACCTTTGGTTATAGGGCGGTCTATCGACAATCTCGGCACCCTGCACGTACGCCAAACACGATGAGAACCGTGATAGCGACAGCCTTTTTAATGATGCTTTCGATCTCTCGGCACCCCGCACGTACGCCAAACACGATGAGAACCGTGATAGCGACAGCCTTTTTAATGATGCTTTCGATCCGAACCACCACCCTACTGGCAACCTGTCGTACCTGACAAATCGCCAACCTTAACAGGCCCTCTATCATGAACCTAGGCTCTACCGGACCCCAAGGGCCAGGAGAACTTAAGGAGAGAAAAGTCGCCCACTGTCTCCCGATCTGGTAACCATCGTCGATCAGTCACACCCGGTATCACTTCAAAATCGTGAAAGCAAAATAATAGTACAAGTTATCATATTGTAGAACCAACGCAATGAAGCGTCCTAGTACTGGAATCTTTACTTGTTTCAGTACTAACCACTAATCCAATGTTTAACCGAAACATATCATCAAAAGGAAACTTAAACAGTCATTCACTGACAATCTGTCAAACCAACGCAATTAAGCGTTGCTGGTAGCACCGGTACTGTATGCTCCCAGATACCGCTCAAAAGAAATACTCTCATCAAAAGGGCAACTGAAACATGGTTCTCGAATAGTCAATGAAACCAACGCAATTAAGCGTTTATCTAGTTGGTCCTAGATACACGTCTGCTTCAGAAGGTCACTAACAAGGACTTCTACAGTCGTAGTCATCCATCCAAGCGAGGTTTTCGTCTCGTCCGTCGTCCAGGTGGCAATTCTGGATCAGCGGTCTCGTCTGGATTTTCTGAAGGTTCCTCTGGTTCATGTTCTGCATTAGGATCTTGAGCCAGGACTGGCCAGTCTACTGTAGGTAACTCAAGATTTCTGTCCCTCTCCGGTAACCAGGTACTCGGAGGTTTACCGTAAAACGGCTTCAATTTATCCACGTGCACAACCATTAGCGTGGATTTCGGACTCTTCTGAATCCGGTACAGACACGGACTGAGCACTTGAATAACCAAGAATGGGCCGGTGTAATAGCGAGCCCATTTTGTCTTCCTTCCACTTCTTAGCCGAGGGTAGTAATAGTAAACCCAATCTCCTTGAGCGAACTTGCTAGGTCTCACTCTCAAATCGTAGGCTTTTTTCCTTCTTTCTGCTACTCTCTTTAACTGTTCTCGTACAAGCCGATACGATCGTTCCATTTTCTCTTTCTGTTTCTCCACGTACTCTTCCATGTCACTGTAAGACGGTCTCTCGAACTCTGTAACTTGGGCTAGAATCAAGTCTAATGGCGTATGGTTCTCTCTTCCCAGGAACAGAAAATTAGGTGTCCGTTGGGTCGCTTCATGTTCAGTACCTCGATATGCCGCCATTACATATGGTACATGAACATCCCAATCCTTTTGTCGTTCCGACACTACCTTTCCGATCAACATGTTCAGTGTTCTGTGGAACCTTTCGATCATTCCGTTACCAGAGGGTCGATATGGAGTTGTACGTACTTTGTCAATCTCCATGCGTTTACACAGCTCTTTGAATAACTTCGACTCAAAACACGGTCCCTGATCCGTCAGGATCTGGCGTGGCATACCAAACCTCGAGAACACGTGTACCATAAGCGATTCTGCCACAGTAACGGCCTCTTGGTTTCTGATAGGCAGAGCTTCAGCCCATCTCGAGAAGTAATCTATCGCTGTCAGTATGTATTTGTTGCCTTTACTTGATACAGGATGCGGACCAGTTATATCAATTCCGAATCTCTCCATTGGTTCACCGACCACAGGAGTCTGCATGTAACCCTGTCTTGGAGGTTTCTCCCTTCGATAACGAGCACAGCGATCGCACCTTTGGCAGAACCGTCTAACATCGTCCTTCCAACTCGGCCAATACGCCCGGCGTTGCAACTGAGTCAAACTCTTCCGAATCCCGAAATGTCCTCCGGCAAAGCTTGCGTGTGTTAACTGAAGCATCTCTTGCCGTAGAGATAAGGGCACAACTAACTGAGATCGCTCAGCTTTTCCTGTGTTACCCTGAATCCAGCCTCTGTGTAACACTCCTTGCAGGACTTCCAGCTGATTCCAGTTGCTCACCAACACTTTCACCTCTCCGTTAGCAGGTGATAGTTCTGCCTGTGTTGGATGATGCTTCGACTCCTTCCAATCAAGGACCGTACCAATATTGCAATCGCTCTGCTGTTCTCTTCGAAGAAACTCCTTTGTCCAACGGATTTCCTGGCCTGTATCTTCACTGGTAACCTCGGAGCGCGTTACTTCTCCGATCGGACGTGCCCACATCACGTCTTCATTCGTAACTCTCATGGTAACCACTTTAGGTTGTTCCTCACCCGGACCTCTAGACATCGCGTCTGCGTTACCGTGTTTTGCTCCCGGTCTGTGACATATCTCCATGTCAAACTCCTCTATCATCTCTAACCAACGAGCCTGTTGGCCAATCGGTTCCGGTGTTCTGCGTAACCACTGAAGTGCGGAGTGGTCTGTTCTGAGTAGGAATTTACTACCCAGTAAGTACTGACGAAACTCTTTCAAGAAATACACCACAGCTAACAACTCTCGCCTGGTAACGTTATAGTTCCGTTCCGCCGTCGACAAGAGCCGACTCGCGTAACAAATCACTGTCTCTTCTCCTTCTTGTACTTGCGATAACACCGCTCCAATGGCGTATGCCGAGGCATCCGTATCTAGGATGTACTGGCCCTCGTCGTTCGGTAACCCAAGTATAGGTGCGGAAACCAACTTTCGTTTAAGTTCTTCGAAAGCTCCCTGACATTCGTCAGTCCAATGGAACGGTACATTTTTCCTGGTCAGGAAATGAAGTGGTTGAGCTACCACCGCGAAATCATGTATGAAACGTCGGTAATAGGAGCAAAGACCAACGAAGGATCTGACTTGCCTCAAGTTCCGAGGAGCAGACCATTCTTCTACGGCCTTGATCTTGCTCGGATCCGTCGCGACCCCTTCTTCACTCAAAACGTGACCAAGAAACAATACTCTCTGTTGTAACAGGTAACATTTGGATGGTTTCAGCTTGAGATTATACTCTTGTAATCTCCTGAAAATCATCTCTAGACGTTGCATGTGCGTCTCTACGTCTCTCGAGAACACAATTATGTCATCCAAGTAAACCAGACAGATGTCATAGTTTAGCCCTGTCAAGACTAAGTTCATTAGTCGACAAAACGAGGCCGGACTATTGCACAATCCGAAAGGTAACACTTTGAATTGGAAGCTGCCCCTTCTCGTAACGAACCCGGTCTTGTGTTTGTCTCTTGGGTGCAAGGCCATCTGGTGATAACCTGCTCTCAAATCGAACGTACTGTACCATCTGGCGCCACCCAGGGTATCTAAACTCTCGCGGATAAGGGGTAACGGATGAGCATCTTTCCGTGTCTTCAGGTTCAGTTGCCTGTAATCGATACAGAACCGCATACTGCCATCCTTTTTCTTAACCATTACGACATTGGATGCCCATTCCGATATCGAAGGTTCAATAATTCCTTGTCTCAACATGTCTTCTACCTGACGATCAACTTCCGGTAACATGGAAAGCGGTTGACGTCTCAAAGGTTGCCGAACTGGTTTCTCTTGTCCTGTATCGATCTCGTGTTGGATCACCGAAGTGAATCCGTTATCACTTTCGTTAAGGGAAAACGTTGCGCTGTACGTTAGCACAAGTTTTCGTAACCTGATTCGCTCTTCTTCCGAAATGTCTGCTGGCACTTCTTCCCATAGTCGTTTTAGGGTCTGTTCGGCAAGTGGGTTGAGCGTCTGCTCCGCCACACTGGCCGTTGTACTAATCTTCGATCCAAACCGGTCAATCGTACTTTGCTGCTTTCCTCGGCGTTCCTCCGGATAACCTGGGCCCATAGGCTTCTCCGGATTTTCGCTTCGGTAAGGCTCATCATACGATTCCGTTCTGGCTCGATTAACTGTCACATCGACTACGTTCACTCGCTCCAGCGGACATTCAGTCCGTTTCTTGACTAGCGAATCTCTGTCTCCAACATTCAACATCCTGATCCACACTTCCGTGTCTCTTCCTGTCACCAACGTACGTCCGATTATCAAATCTTTTGATAATTCCATTGGAATGGTCGTCCAATCTTCGTTATCCTTTTGGAAATGCGGGTATACTACCCAAGCTGGAACGTCAACTTCGCTCCTTGGAGGAACTATTATGTCCTCTTGCACAATAACCCTCCGGCACATGGACTCGGTAACGACCTCTTTCAGAGGAATCTTCTCGCTCCCAAGGAAAACGCATCGACTTGCGAAGTCCCATCTTGCCTGGTTGGCTTCCAGCCAAGATAACCCCAAGATCACTTCTGTCACCTGGTCTGTAACTAGACAGGGTACAGGGTACACCTGCTTCCCGATCCGAATCTTAAGGTTAGTTTCACCATCCACCTTAATCTGACTTCCATTAGCGGCTAGGAGTCGCTGTTCTGACGGTACTAGCACAGCGTCTAGCACGAAACGTCGTGGCACAAGTGACATTTCACTTCCAGAATCAAGTAGACAGTGTATACGTTTTCCTGCCAGTCTCGCAACCACGTAGGCCACCCTACTGCCTTTGACCAGTCGGTTTTGGGTTTCCTCTTGTATCGGTTCAGCCTTTGTAGGTTCACTGGTGCCGGTTGCACCATTCGTCTCAGCGTTTCTCTGAGGACAAAATCGCTTTATGTGTCCTTTTCGTTTGCACAAGTAGCATTCGATATCCGGGTTACGCAACCGTGTGGGCGGATAAATCCGTCGCCATCCCACATTTGGTTCGGTTGTCCTCTGATCTCCCACAGCTAGATCAGAACTGTTCTCCCTTTCATGAGGTTTTCTCGGGACGATGCCCAAATTCTGATTTATTGTCACTCGATCAAGTTCTCTTGAAAGATTTTTAATCTTTCGCTCGAGATCTTCTAGACGACGAGACTGTTGCCCCTCAGTGCTCGAGTCTTTTCGGTCTTCCATGGTAACTTTAACTCTCGCGTGTCTCCGGTCTAAATCACCACCTTGTGTCGAAGATCGACCATAGGCATCCAACCTCACCGCATGTTTATACGCCGCTTCGAGGTTAACTGGTTCTCGCTCGCGCACCTTCTGCCCCAAATCCTGGTTTGCCAGTGCATCAATGAAAGCGTCACAAGCGACCGTCTCGACGATATCACTTGTTGGTCCTGGGTATGCCAAAGCCATTAGCCTCCTTACTTCCTGCACTACACTACTCAGCGTTTCTCCGTGAGCCTGCCGGTAAGTGCGAAGTTTCATCCGATATAGGCTAGTTTGGTCATCAGACCCGTACCGGGCCTTAAGCCGCTCAACAAGTTCTCGCCAAGACACGTCCCTCTGTGCACCCATGTCCCACAACAGCTGCGAAGCGGGACCCGTTAGGGCACACATTAACTGGTCTGCTTTTTCCTGATCACTCCACCGGTTGCACCGTGCACAAACTTCGAACTTTGCTAGAAAGGCTGCGATCGCTGACTTGCCGTCGTACTTCTCTAGCTTGATTCGTATACCGCGATCCGATCGGTCTCCGCCTCTTGTCCGCGTAACAAGTGATCTTCCGACACTCTTCTTGGGATTTCCTCTCCGGTTGTCCTCATCGTTACTCCTGGAACCGTTTTCCTCGTCTGTCCTCACCACTGACCGGTGCCGACTCTGTCCCCTCAGAGTACCCAACGTCTTCCCTGTACGCCACTTAGAAGACATCGTAGTCATCTCTCGGTCGCCTGACGTTGCACTGTCTTCATCAGAGATGTACTCAGCCTGTCTCTGACCTTTTCTACGAGGCTCACCACCTTCGTAGTCTTTGGACTCCGATCGTTTATATTTATTGCGAGAACTCTGAGAGTTTCCGTTGACGAACGTAACTCTTCTGTCTTCTTCGCGAATATCTCTTTTTCCTGACTCTGGCGGTCTGTCAGATTCGTCGTACCTAAGACAATTACGACTTCTCAAATCTGGTTTGTGCCCTTTAGAGTACCGCTCGTGGGTCTCATCCCAGGCCAAATGATCTCTGTCTCTTCCCATGTTCGATTCTCTCTCGGTTTCTCTATCAAGTGCCTGTTTTAAACCGCGTCTCTCGTACTCTGGTAGACGTTCCTTACCATACGTCTCCCTTTCAGTTTTCTCATAACTCTCGTGTCTTCCTCGTTGGCGGAGGTTTTTCCTGTCAAAAACTCCGGTTCTCATGGCCTCTTCTGGACCAACACTATCGGTGTCTGAATCCGAAGAACTCACTGACGAACGTAATTTCGCCTCAACTCTTCCTCTTGTCAACAGGCGTTGTCGACTCGATTGCCTTGCCGTTTTTCCGTGTGACTCTCTCCCGCTGTCCTCGGGAAGATAGCGGCTACGTAACTTTTCCGAAGTTTCCGAAAGCGAAACTTCCTCACGTGTCTCTGTGTTACCTCGGCTCCGTGCCGGCTCTTCGATCTGCAGCTTCCCTCGGCGATCCATCTGGTAACCTGGGCCCGTAGGTTTCCCCGATGTCTCGCGTCGGTAAGACTTCGCATGCTGAGCAGCAGGAACAGACAGTTCTTCAAGTTTCGAACTCATCATTGCCACACTCTGTCGCAGGTAAGACATCTCCGCTTGCCAATCTACATCATCGGTCACAGGTCTTGGGCGACCTTCTTCCATGTTGGTAAACGGTACTCGATTACCTTCGTTTCGCTGGTGCGCCACGATGTCACCACTCGTTTTCTGCACTACGGCGTCACCCCGCGGTTTCAGGCCTGTCTCAATGTCTCTTGGCCTATCACAAGCCTGTCTCAACTGTACAGGTTGCCTGCCCCGTACAATACTAGGTACTTGAACCTGCACAAGGTTCCCCGATCTATTGTCGACGAGTGGTTTGGACCTGTCAAACCTACTCTCACCAACGGTCTCTCGCCAGTGTGTGAATGTCTCGTTATTCACATCGTTCTGTACTACCTCAGTAGTCTTTGGAACGGTTATCAACCATCCGTTATCCTCATGGAAACCTCTTTCACGCCCACTGCGGGTTCCAGCTTCCGTTTCAAATGCACTGGTTTCGTCAGGTGCACCCGTTTCATCAAGCAACCTTCGTTTGCTTTTCCGTTTACGTAACTTTGGACGCGCGCCTCCGTGCTCATTATGGGGCACTTCATCCGACTCGTCCTCGGTATCTTCCTGACCTTGCCTGGTTCTGTGACAAGAAAACGCTAGAACCCCACTTCTGGTACCAGTTTGTGACGTTCGTCGCTCGAGATCAACTAACCCTTCATCAGACGTGGTACCAATTTGTGTCGGTCTTACCCGAGACGCTGCTTCGTCGTCGGGCTGGGTTCGGCTCCAGCCAACTGACCTTCTGGAGTCGCCCGGGTCACTATCCTGTCTACTTCTGCTGTAGACGAGCGGTTCCCTGTCTCCGCTCTCAGTGCCCATTTCTCCAAGAGGAGGTCCCGAGGGTATCGCTTGTTTGCGAACAGTGTCGCTGTCAAGCTCCATCTCACTTTCGGACTCTGCCACTGCCGCGGTCGCCGGGTGGGCAACGTCCTCGTCCTCAGGATGGCCGTCCTTTAGAACAGGGTTCGCTCTCTTGCCGGCAGGAGTCCTCAGCTTCCTGTGAGATCTCTTAGTCAAAGACTTCCTCTTTTTCTCCGCCTTAACCGAACCCTCACGTACCATTCTGCATCTCATGACTCTCGAGTTATCGTCAATCGGGGAAAACTCTGAACGTTCTCTTGTCCGAGAGGACAAGGTGTACATCTGACGAGTCGTCACGTCGTGCCGTCTCAAACACGCGAACATCTTGCGATAATATATACACGTGTAATATTATCGCGGTATACTGGTCTCACGACACTCTCTTCTGATAGGACAGGTTCTAGGTCTAAAACCTCCCTAACCGCACGCAGAACTGTGTTCCGACCGGCGCACGAGGTGGGCCCTACTTCGCACTTCGGTCAGTTCTCGGAACTACGTGTTTCGATCACCAAGTTATTTGCTCTGAATAACGATTGGTTTGAATACAAGATTTTCCTGACTCTATCGTTTTCCTGGTCTTACCGCACTGTAATCAGTTGTCGGGCGGTCTTTTCCCGTACTGCGGTCTTTCGGTAACAGCGGTCTTTCCCAGTAACTATTTTTAGTTACCGGGCGATGGAGCCCCTCCAACGCTCCACCGGCGTGTCAGCCATCCAAGTGTCACAATCCAAATGTAACGCCGACCCCGTAAGGTTACCAGAATGTCCTGAATTTTGTTCCCAAGAATTTCCGAATTTTGGTTCCCTAACGAGGGTCACGCTTACTCTCACAGGTAACCGGACAAGCTCCGATCCTGCCTGTCGCCAAATTTACCCTTATTATCGTTTTTGTACTAAATCGGTTTTTTCAGGTATCCCGACGGTCACTTCACCGAGTGCCGAAGTCGCGTAAAACTCTCCCAGCCGAGGACGCCGAAGTCGCGTAAAATCCTCCCGGCCGAGTACGCCGAAAGTGCGTAGAACTTCCCTTGTGTCGAGTACGCCGAAAGTGCGTAGAACTTCCCCTGTGTCGAGTACGCCGAAATCGCGTAAAACTCGTCTCAGTGGGTAAAACCAAACACTGTCGGATCTTGGAGTTCTTCGAACTCCAAGAGGGATTTCCTTGCCCGACGCCAAATTCACCCTTGGTTTCAAGGATTTCAGAATTCCAGAAAATGGCTACCTTAAGAAGGTCACCTCTACTCTCATGGGTTACCGGACAAGCTCCGATCGCGGAGTTCTTCCAAACCCAAGAGGGACTTTCCTGCCCGTCGCCAAATTCACCCTGGTTTTCGATCTCACACTGAATTGGTTTTCCTGTGTATCAACGGTATCCTTCCCCGAGTATTACTCAGCCGTAGATTTCCCACGATCGGGATCTAGACCGCTTCGCGATCAACTGAGGGATCCAACCCGCCGGATCGGCGCTGTCGGCCCGTCTCCCAACAGTGAACTTCTTTAGCTGTACTCGGGATCGCCTGATTATATTATTCGAACGCCCCTTTCGTCCGTAAATATATTTGTACTAACCGGAAACTCGAACTCTGACTCTGTCGTAACCAAAATCACTCGCCTACCACACTGAGTGCAGTATATTTGAATCGGTAACTGAATCGCTAACCAACAACGCTGTTGAACAGTATTGCTATGTATGAAGAGTCGAACCAACTCTTCACGTATAAAGCAGCACACCGTGAGGCAGGCTCTATGCATCCCAAATTAACGCGTCTGCTCGCTATGCGCTGGCTTCAGACCGTCGATCGGGCTTCCCTATCACGGTCGTTGCCGGACCGTCGCCTATTGAAATTAAATAAAAATTAAATGATCGATGCTGGGTCTTCGCATGAAAAATTAAGAGAAACGATGCTGTTCCCTTCGCATGTAAACTGAAGGAAAACGATGCTATTCGCATAAAATAAATCTTCCCACTTACGCACTGTGGCCTTGACCGCCACACACATACGTACATACATACATACATACATATATAACGTACATATGTACATATATACGTTACTTTGTTGCTGTACAGCATATAATAACAACAGTACTACAATATATATTCATTATGTAATGTAAACAATTTATACAGCTGTAAACTCTAACAACGATCGGCGCGTATTTTCCCTTGAATAGGCGCTATATAAAAGTACTAACAATACAACGCTACTGCAATTACTGTAGCGCCATCAACCGATCATTAAATAGCAAATGGCGCAACATAAATTGCTTCTTTGACTGCGCCTCGTTAATAGCATCTTCAAGAAAAATACGCTATAAAATATTCCTTCTGTTCTTTGCTAGTCTTTCTTTCCTATTCGGATGTCACCCATAGTTCCGTTTCGTGCGAGTTAGTACAATTTTTCATGTTGAGGCGCTAAAGAAATTGTCGCCAGGACTGCATTGAAACGGGGCTTATTATTGTCGTCGCTATCGGTCCCCAGGTGGCGTGGGTGCACGTGATTGTAATTGCGCGAAAGATTAACGGTTCCGTTTCCAGAGGCGACTTGAGTTGTAGGATTAGGTGCGATTTTCCAAATAATTTTAGGAGTAGTCTTTATGCATGCGTTTTGTGCGTTTGTGGTTTCTTGTATGTTTTGTGGATGAGTATTTTTATACGCGTGAATGCAGTTGCAATAGAATAGACTAGATGAACGTGACAACGTCTTGAATACTTCGGCGTTTTTGACTGTGTGACTGGTTGCTACAAGGAGTTTTCATTTAGTTAATTTCTAATTTAATTTGTAATATTTGTTTTTTTTATTTATTTAGTTCGTTTGATCTAGTTTATAATTTTTTGTTCAGTTTGTTGTGTTCATTTGGCTTGTTGATTCTATTTATTTTATTATTACTTATGATAATTAGTTGTATGCTGTTGCAAGTTGCGATTTTGTCAACTTGATTTTGAGAATAAACGAAATTGATTGATTTGATTTTTATGAAACATTTAGTTTGACACCAAACAGCCGAACATGACGAGCGTGCGAGAAATACGGAATCGATCCACATGTAATTAATTAGTGACTTCTATTGCGCCGGTGTCTAATGTACGTTCAGCTTCAAAGGGTGGACCTGAGAAGGAACGGAACCATGTATTCCTCTGAATTTGCTCCACCTTCAACCACGGGTGATTCCAGAGTCGCGGACGATCTATTTTTGGCGAGGGATTACTTCACTGAGTTGCACAACAAACCTGTTTAGGTGCTTGAGGATCGTCGGAGGACTTTTTACCGTAAAATGGTTATGATGATAAAGTTGAATGAAACTTAGTAGAAAATAGTACGGTGATGCAAAAATTTGCGAAATTTGGAAACAGTGTACGAGAGGTCGAGAAGAGAGTGAGTAGTCCAACAAAGACTGGGTAGATGATTGGATGAATGGAATGATTGATGCAGTTATAGATGACTGGTTGACTGGATGGATGGATGGATGGATGGACGGACGGACGGACGGACGGACGGACGGATGGATGGATATGCATATATGGATTGATGGACGGACGCACGGTAATTGATCGAAGGACTGACGGACGCATTAATGGTGGGATCAAAGAACCATATACGAATATATAGGAGCTATATAAGTCGAGCTTTACGCTACATTACAGTTTGAGAGTCGTTGGGAGACAGAGAACGGTCGTCTAAATCACATTCGCTTATCTCTCGCATGACTCTGAACATCGGTAGTAAACAACGACATTATCGTAATAATCCGTCGTCGTTGCGACCTTTATCATCGACCTACTCAGAGCCTGGTCGTCGTCGTCGTTATGGGCGGTTCGTGGACGGTCGGACGTCGTCTGTGAATGACCATCGAGAAGGACTGACCAACGACTGACCAGCAACTGACCGATGAGCGCACACTTAGCAAGTGTTACCCAGAGATAACACATCCAGCCACGCAGGCGGACAGACAGAGGCAGGCGGACAGAAGGACAGAGAGACAGACGGACAGAAGGACAGAGAGGCAGGCAGACAAGTCGGCAGACAGACAGGCAGGCATTGTTTGATACTGCATTGCAAAACTGAGTGGAAGCTAGACAGGCAGTCAGGCGGACAGACAGAGGCAGGCGGACAGAAGGACAGAGAGGCAGGCGGACCAGATAGGTAGACAGACAGGCAGGCGGATAGACAGAGAGAGGAAGGCAGGCAGGCAGGTAGGCAGTCAGGCGGACAGACAGAGAGAGGCAGGCAGACAAGCAAGCAGACAGCGTCATTGCCTATCAGTCTATGTAACAGTGCAATTAGGTTATTGCATTTCTCTACAGCGTTGGTTTATGTATACACTTAGATGATAGCATCGAATACAACAGTTGCGCTTTTACGTTACGCTACAACTCGACGTTACATCGAATTACACTACTTTAGATTGAATTACATGAAACAATTTGCTTTACACTTCATTACAATATACTTTCCATTCATTAATTTAGCACCCGTACGTGGTCTTACGTATATGTGTGTATTTATGTATGTATATATGACTGTGTATGTATGTATTTATGTATGTATGTATGTATGTATGTATGTATGTATGTATGTATGCATGTATGCACGTATGTATGTATGTATGTATGTATGTATGTATGTATGTATGTATGTATGTATGTATGTATGTATGACTATGCATGTATGTATGTATGTGCCTATGTATGTATGTATGTTTGTTTGTTTGTATATATGTTTGTTTGTATGTTTGCTTGTATGTTTGTTTGTATGTATATACTGTATATATGCATGTGCACTGGCGTAAACTTGTCCAATATATTGGGGGAGGGGATTTAGTTATTCATGCTACACTTGTTGCGTTGGGTGTACAGAAGGCTGAAATAGCCTATCATGAGATGGATGAGAACGTATTTGCCAAGTACATTGAAAAAAAGCCAATCCGATCATTGGAGTTCTGGAACAAAATATGTACAGGGTGGCTCAATAAAAAATGTCCCACTGGACCAAATGCAATTTCTCGAAAAACGAGAGATTTTTAAAACTAAAATTTCAGGATTTACAGGCAAAAGATTTTCCAACAATCCCTGAATATTTAACTCAAAACGTTTCATTGTTTCAAAAATTACAACTGTTTAAATATTCTATTAGGTATGAAGTGCAATGAAAGATGATGTCATTTGACATTAAAAATTACAGGTGACTGTCCATTTTTCTGCGTAATTTTGAATATACCGAATAGGATATTTGAACAGTTGTAATTTTTGAAGCAATAAAAATTTTACAGTTCAATTTTCAGGGATTGTTGGAAAATCTTTCTACTGTAAATACTGAAATTTGGTTTGAAAAATCTCGGTTGTCGAGAAATTGCATTTGGTCTGGTTGAAATTTTTTTATTGAGACACCCTGTACATCAGAAAATTAATTCCAATTTTCATTATGAATTTCTGATAGTATTTCAGTTCTTTGCCTCTGTTTTTCTGTTTTTGAAGAAGTTCGTCTATACTGAAATATAATATTTTAATATTTCAAGAAATTCTCCTCTCGATTTTTGGGGGACAATGCTCCCATCTCAATTATTGGGCGGGGCCTATGTGTGTGTGTGTGTGTCTGGACACTTACTATAGCGCCTTTTAGGTAGCTCACTTGGAGTCATTACGACCATCGATTGATGTCTTGGGCGTTGTTAAACGGGCGCTATAGAAGTCATTAGATAGTTAGATTATCCTGTGTCATATAGCGCAACTATTGGATTTATGTAGCGCCTGGTGAGCTCTGTGTGGCGTGGCTATCCGATCTCCACACACACACCACGCTCACGCATATTGTGTGGTTGATGTGCCGAATTGTGTTTGTCCAAGGATCAGTCTTTTCAACAGGAGTCTTTTCGACTCACTCACCGCTCTTCCCCTCTCATCCTGCCCCTCTTTCATTCCCTTGACCCCATCCCCATCCCCTTTCCTCTCCCGCCATTCGTCTTCACGTATCGTGCAGTCCGCTTTTAAGAGGACTATCGCACCGCGTGCAGTCACCTCCAATATCGCTTTACCCTCCTTCCTACTTTCCTCACTGCTGATTCGATGACAATAACATCTGCCAAAGTGATAATTCACATAATACCCCCCAACTCCCCCAAGCCTAATCGCCTATCAACCCGTCTGTGTATGTATATGCCTCCTTGCCCAACTAATATAGGCCTAATCTGATCTTGTCTAATGTCTTCGATAAAGCGGTTATAAAATGTCCAAGAGATCAGTCGTTGGCTGCTCAGAGTACCAATCGCCATCGGAGAAGGCGTGTTGAAGTCCGATTGATCCCGGAAACTAGAAGCATACTACTTATGCGTGTACCTATGTTGTACTTATGTATATACTTATTTATGTGCTTACATATGTACTAGTCGTTTACTTACGCACAGAACTACCTTCATACCAAGCTGTCTACCTACCTACTTAACTACCTGCTAGGCTGCTACCTAACTTTACGCCACAATTATATAAAAAAAATGCGTATCTTGAAATGCTTTCTTTTACGGCTGTTACATGTAAATAATGAAGTCTAAACTCTGAACGAGCTATTTAAGTACTCTTACACATTCATGCATACATAAAAAAACATTCATAAATATATACATAGATGCATAGAAATTTAGATACATATACAGTTCATACATTCATATGCGCATTCATACATACATACGCGCATACCTATTTACCTATTTACTTAACTATCTGTCTACCTATTCGTATTTCTATTTACCTAATAATCTGACTGTCTAAACCTGGTGCGCCCTTGTGACTTACTCAAAGGGTGCTAGTACATAAGTTCTCTGATAGATAGATAGATAGATAGATAGATAGATAGATAGATAGATAGATAGATAGATAGATAGATAGATAGATAGATAGATAGATAGATAGATGATAGATAGATAGATAGATAGATAGATAGATAGATAGATAGATAGATAGATAGATAGATACATGCATACATACATACATACATACATACATACATACATACATACATACATGCATGCATGCATACATACATACATATTTGCATACATACATACATTATCGTACGCGGTGCGATTTGCTTGTTTCCCGCCGCATTTTCGCGCCAAAAGCGCCATGTTGATCGTCTGTCCGTTGTCGTCTGCTCGGCTTTTATAACGCTCCTATAAACCGCCGAATAAGCCCAAACTGTGCGGATTTATGACTGAACCAAAGGCAACGAACGGAAGGCGACGATAAAATAATTTCTGCCTCTGAAGGGAGCTGCTGTGGAGGCGACTTCCGGATTACTGGTGCATCGCGATTCCGTCAGATGGCTCTGGCGTTCGTTTGAGAGAACCGGAAGTCCTTGACGGTCCTTTGCGCCCTCCATCAGTCGATGCCATGGAGCGAGTCACGTGATCAGGAAACGGATTCCGAGCGTTGTCCGAGCGTTGTCCTGGTTGTTGGCGTTGCACGGAGTGTGTTGCTCAAGTCGCAATTGTTTTTGTTTGTTTTTTGCCTGTTGTCTGTGTTGCAAAGTGATATACAAGATGTTAGATGTTGTTTGCTAGTTGCTCAGTTGTTGAACATGTGCTCAGTTGTCTCAGATCTACGTGTATGTTGTCCTAATCTGGTGAGTTGTTCTCTCTGTCTCTCTTTCTATTTGTCTCTGTCTCTGTGTCTGTCTGTGTCTGTCTGTGTCAGTCTGTCTGTCTCTGTCTGTCTGTCTACCTGTCAGTCTCTGTCTCTGTCTCTTTCTGTCTGTCTGTCTGTCTGTCTGTCTCTGTCTCTCTGTCTACCTCTGTCTCTGTCTGTCTGTCTGTCTGACTGTCTGTCTGTCTGTCTGTCTGTCTGTCTGTCTGTCTGTCTGTCTCTCTCTCTCTCTCTCTCTCTCTCTCTCTCTCTCTCTCTCTCTCTCTCTCTCTCTCTCTCTCTCTCTCTTTCTCTCTCTCTCTCGCCCGAGCTGTCTCCTCAGTTGTCAACAATGAAGTAGTTGTGCGTGTTGCGTGTTGTCCAAGTGCTAAACGTTGTCACTGTTGTTCGTGAGGGGGTATCACCAATTCCATCACCTCAGTCGACGTCACCCCCTTCCTTCGAGGGTTAAACCAGCAACGCAGTCGATGAATTTATATAGCGCCAAGGCCGGAAATGAACTGCAACAAAGTCTATAGGGTCATCGCAACATTTATGCGGTGAAATGCGATGGAGTCTGGAGGACTTCCAAATCCACGATAAGCCACACTAATCCGAGGCAGACAGCTAAAGGATGTCTGGTAGGAGCAGGCACTGGTGTAGATGCATCTCTCACTGACTCAGAATAGTTATCGTGTATATATGCGCCTCTTCAAGATAAATTCATCAGCCTCTCTCAATCCGACCTTACAACGAGTAATGTAAGTATGTGTTTAGTTTTGTATATATGTATACATGTACGTACGTATGTATGTATGTATGTATGTATGTATGTAAGTATGTGTGTATATATATATGTATACGTATGTATGTATGTAAGTATATGTGTGTATGTATGTATTCATGTGTGTATGTATGACCATGTATATGTATGTATGTATATATGACTATGTATGTATGTATGCATGCATGCATGTATGCATGTATGTATCTATGTATGTATGTATGTATGTTTGTTTGTATGTTTGTTTGTATGTTTTGTATGTATATAATATATACATACCAGTTTACGCCAGTGCGCATACATATTATGTATATATGTATGCTTTTATCTAGACATTCAATATGGCGCCTTTATAGTACCTTAATCCGGTGATAAATGCCTTGAATGAGTGATTACCGCACCGGGTGTCGTGCGGTCGTAATCGCAAAGGCGCATTTATATAGCGCCTCTTTGGAAAAACTCCCCAGAGGTGGATTATGAAGGGATTTATTGCCGTCTGGTGGAATTCTGATTACGAAAACAACCCCGGTGACCCCGTTGTCATGACAACAGAGACCACCAACGCAATGTTGTTGATGAAGCGGTACATCATGGGATAAACAAAAACAGCTTTTGGATAAACTATTAAACACTTAATCACTGCATCAATTCATAATCAGAGGAGTCTTCAATCACCGGAAATGCAATCAAGCAAGCCAGATGGAAAGGCGCAACTGTTCTACAGTTACGGTAATGTATGTTGGCATCAATGTCTACGTGTGTGTGTGTGTATGTATGTATGTATGTATGTATGTATGTATGTATGTATGTATGTATGTATGTATGTATGTATGTATGTATGTATGTATGTATGTATGTATGTATGTATGTATGTATGTATGTATGTATGTATGTATGTATGTATGTATGTATGTATGTATGTATAACATAACATGACATAACATTTAATTGATCCCAAATGCAAACATCTGCATAATACAACATCAATTTAACAAAAGATCGGGATGCAAAGGGAGGACCAAAAGGGACTGAGGTCCCGCTAAGATAGGACCCCACGTGTATCATGAAGTGTATGATGGAGGCTAAATAACACATAATTTATGTAGGCCTATGTTATGTAACATATGTAATCAATAGTCAGTAATTATAAACTTAACTAAATAACTAAATAAGTGACGGAACTAATATTAGATTTTAAAAAAACATTTTTTAATCAACCAAGTCAGTAATTATAAACTTAACTAAATAACTAGATAAGTGACGGAACTAATATTAGATTGAAAAAAACATTTTTTAATTAGGACTATTTGTAATTCAGAAGGTGTGTACGCAGGAACTTTTTGAAAGTGTTGAGATTGGAAGCACTAAGAATATGGACTGGGAGGTCTTGGGAGGTATGTATGGACTGGGAGGTCGTGGGAGGTATGTATGTATGTATGTATGTATGTATGTATGTATGTATGTATGTATGTATGTATGTATGTATGTATGTATGTATGTATGTATGTATGTACATATATGTGTATGTATGTATGTCTGTATGTATGTATCTATGTATGTATGTATGTATGTATGTATGTATGTATGTATGTATGTATGTATGTATGTATGTATGTATTTATGTATGTATGTATGTATGTATGTATGTATGTATGTATGTAGGCCAAACTAATGACTGGCTTTTCCTCATCGGTCTCGTATTCCCTAAAGGCATTTCTGTTTCCCCGGAGCTTCTGCGCTGAGAGCGCCTCTCCATAATAATTCTGCCAGAGGACTTTATAAATTTCTAGATACAGTACAGTACAATATGCGTGCATCCGTGTATGTATGTATGTATGTATGTATGTATCTATGACATTTGTATATATTTATGTATGTATATATGTATGTATGTATGTATGCGCCTCTGAGTAGTCCCCCTATATGAATGAATGAATGAATGAATGAAAGTATGTAAGTATGCATGTATGTATGTACTTATGTATGTATGTATGTATGTATGTATGTATGTATGTTGTTACATGTCAGTGTGTGGCTGTATCTCGTGTTGTGGATAGGATGAGTTATACGCCTTCTGATTTTGGTATGAGTTCCGCATGAATATAAATACTGGATCATTGCGCATTTAGCGTCGATAGACTGCAGTTAAGTTATTTCTATCTTAGTTTCCAGTCTCGTCGAGCTGTTGTTATTTTGGGTCTCCTATTATGGATGATATATTTTTGTTTTTCGAACCAGGCGCGTTAAGCCTTTCTAAGACTGGCTGGTTTCTTGTTCTTTGCTGGTTGACGCTTCTACGTGCAACAATGTGCGTGAATGTATGTAGGTATGTATGCACATATGATTGTTGTTTAAGACAGTTCGCAAATGTAGGCCTACGTCGAAGTCAATGGTAGCTGATGGTCAAGTGCCCGCGAGATCACTTAACCGTTGTTGGATTTGACTTGTAAATGAATCCCGTAGAGTTTCTGTTTCGCAGATGTGTATCAGAATGATGTTTTGCTTCAGTTCTGTTCTGGCTATTATACTGTTGGTGAAGAGGTGAATATGTATTGCGATGTTGTGGCTGGTGCTAAGTTTACGCAATTTGTGAGCAAAGGTCTAGAAAAAACCGTTTCTTTTATTAGTCAGAATAATGAGCAGTTTGAGGAATGAAAATGGAGAAGGTGACTGCAAGGAAGAATGAATGGATGGAAGGAAGGAAATAAAAAATAGGAAAGACAGGAGGAAGGCAGAAACGTAGGAAGGAAAAAAAGGAAGAATTGAAGGTCAGAAAGAAGGAAAGAGAAAGGAAAGAAGCAATGAAGAAAGGGGAGGAAGGAAAGAATGAAGAAGGAAGGAAACAAGGATGGAAGGAAGGAAGGAAGGAAGGAAGGAAGGAAGGAAGGAAGGAAGGAAGGAAGGAAGGAAGGAAGGAAGGAAGGAAGGAAGGAAGGAAGGAAGGAAGGAAGGATGGATGGAAGGAAGGAAGGAAGGAAGGAAGGAAGGAAGGAAGGAAGGAAGGAAGGAAGGAAGGAAGGAAGGAAGAAGGAAGGAAGGAAGGAAGGAGGAAGGAAGGAAGGAAGGAAGGAAGAAGGAAGGAAGGACAGTAGGAAAGAGGAAGGAAACAAGGAAGGAACCAAGCAAGGAGGGAAAGTAAGGAAGGAATGGAAGTAGAGATAAACCGAGATGGAAAGAAATGATGAGGTAAGGCAAGGATTGAGGGACTAGACAAAGGAAGTGCCACAGCAAAGGAAGACGAGAGAGAGACAGATACAGAGAGAGGATCTGTCTCTGTTTCTGTATCTCTGTCTCTCTGTTTCTGTCTCTGTCTCATCTACCTTTGCTGTGGCACTTCCGAGAGAGAGAGAGAGAGAGAGAGAGAGAGAGAGAGAGAGAGAGAGAGAGAGAGAGAGAGAGACAGACAGACAGACAGACAGACAGACAGACAGACAGACAGACAGACAGAGACAGACAGACAGACAGAGACAGACAGACAGACAGAGACAGACAGACAGACAGACAGACAGAGACAAAGACAGACAGAGACAGAGACAGAAACAGAGAGAGACAGAGAGAGACTGACTGACTGACAAAATCGGTCATCTGAATGGACAGACGGAAGGAAGAGTGGAAAGAAGGAGGGATGGAGGGAGTCTGTCAGGAGGAATGATTCTGATGTGATGCCACGATAAACGGATAAGCTTCGACAGAAGGTGGGTCGAACTTAATAGCTGCGTTAGGCAGAGGGAAGGAAGAGAGGGTAGAGGGATGAAAGGAGAACGGGAGACTGAGGCAGGGTGAGGCAATCCCCCTCCTGCCTTCATCCGTTTATCTATCCATCTGTGCTTCCAATCGATTGACCGTTTCGGGTGAATGGTCAGAAGGGTCGCATCGCTTTCCTCGAGAGAAAACCAGCGAACGGGAACTCTACTCCTGTATGTTCTTCAATCTAAAAGCAACATCATCCAACAAGCAAACACTGTTATACAATACCATAGTACAGAACAAAACAAACCAATACAATACAATAAAATGCAACACATTGCAATACAATACACAAACTTCTATACAATACCATAACATAGTGAAATGCAATACTATGAAATACCATAATGTAGTGAAATGCAATACTATGAAATACCATAATGTAGTGAAATGCAATACTATGAAATACCATAATATAGTGAAATGCAATACTATGAAATACCATAATATAGTGAAATGCAATACTATGAAATACCATAATATAGTGAAATGCAATACTATGAAATACAATACAATGCAATACAATATAGTATAATACAATATAATATAATATACTATAATATGATATAATATAATATAATACAATATAATACTACATTATATAATACAAGACAATGCAATGCAATACAAATGCAATACCATAACAATCAATTAGGGAATGCAAAAACCCGGGTTTTTTACAAACCCGGGTTCCGGTTTTGGCGCCAGCAAAAACCCGGGTACCCGGGTTTTTACCGGGTTTACCAAACTTTACATGATAAGTATTATTGAACTATGTTTTGCGATAAGAACAACGTCGTTATATGCAGCTACACAGTCCAAAGTTCTGCAGATGACAAGGGTCATCTACGTCCTTGTGTTTGAGCAGGTTTATCTTATGCTTGGGTGGGAGATGAATATGCATACATCGTGTTGAACCGCCGACAATTTTCAGTTTCGATTTACATAACTGGCACTGAGCCGTCTGTTCCACAGAATCGCGAACGATAAAGTGTTCCCAAACACCGCGCTTTAAATTTGTTGATATAAGCATTGCTTTTTAAGTGACTAAATTTATATAAGAACAGTTTACCGCTACCATGCGAACTGGATAATAATAATAAGACGATTTATATAGCGCCGTAGCACAGCCGAGGCCGAAGAAAAGGACGCTGTAGATGGCGACGCCGGAGGGTGGTGCACCATAGAAACTCGGACTTCGTTGGATTTAGTTTGAAACGGTTAGACGCCATCCACACTGAAATGCGTTCAGACAGGTAATGTCACGAGTTAACAAACTCAACATTCGGCCTTGTCACTCGTTGTGTGAAATGTGAATCCTCACTCATATAACGTCACGAATAAACAATTGGAACGAGCCGATAAATAAGTAAGTAGAAATAGTATTACGTAATACCAAGTGCAGTACTAACGTTATATGTCCACTACTCTGCATTTGTGAGTTTCACGGCGTGAACGACGATGAAAGTGACACTTTTCAATCACGCCAAACCTGGGTTTCAACCGCGGTTTACGATGACGAAGACAGGTTTGGCAGATGTCCGTCCCTCACTTTGGCTGTGGGGCTGTGGGGTCCCAATACTTGCGTTCGATGCAGAGGACAAGACTGCACGTGCGGGTCCAACCTGTCACAAAGGGGACATTACTTCCGTCCAGTCTCAAGAGCGGAAGCTGTCTTCGTCTAGGGTGGAAGAGTGGAAGCTGTTGTGGCTTATGTGGTGCTCATAGTTTGTATTACGCTCAAACATAATTGTTTCACCTGCAGGCCTCCTTTGTTGTTGTTAATCTTTCGAGTTTCACTGCATTTGTAGTATATTAATGATAGTGATATGCATCCGAAATAGGCTACATTTATATTGTTAGGCTACATTTTAATATAATAAAATAGTAATGAAAATTTAATGTCATTGTTCAAACCCGGGTTTCAATCGCGGCTAAACCCGGGTTTTCGGGTTCCGAAAAATCCCGGGTTACCCGGGTACCCGGGTAGGCAAAACCCGGGTTTGCATTCCCTACAATCAATGAAGTGAAAACAATATAATATAATACAATGCCATACAATGGAATACAAATGCAATACAATGCAAATGCAATACAATTCAATACAATGAAATACAATGCAATACAAACAATATAATATAATCCAATACAATGCAATACAGTACAGTACAATGCAATGCAATTCAAATGCAATACAATGCAATACGATGCAAACAATATAATATAATACAATATAGTGCAATACAGTGCAGCACAACACAATAGATGAATAGAATACAATATACTTATATTACAGAAGACATATTTTAATGCCCTCTTACAACAGTTCAGCAGCGTAGAAATGTGCATTGAATCCGAGCAACTGGAAACGAAAACACCCTTAACAGATTGGAATGGGTCAGTTTACAGTGGACATTGGAAGATTATCCACATAGAGTCGCAAAGACGAGGAGATGAAGCATTCATATACATGTACATGTATCAGCTGCAATGGCTTGATTGTAAACGTTGCATGATGGGATGATGATGTTAGGTGTATAATGAATATATATATGCATGGTTGCATATATATATATATATATATATATATATATATATATATATATATATATATATATATATATATATATATATATATATATATGCAATAGATATGTGTACAATATATATATATGCAATATATATATACAATATATATATGCAATATATATGCACAATATATATATATGCAATATATATATACAATATATATATGCAATATATATGCACAATATATATATATGCAATATATATACCATATTATATATATATATTTATATATATAATGGCCAGCATCAGTGTATATGCCAGCATCATAGGGCATTAAATATTAAGATTAGGCTTTGGGGAAATTGTATATACTGTGCTTCGGAAACAACACGGAAAACAGTGACCCGGCTAAATTTGAATTAACGGTTGACTCTTCTTCTTGGTCGTTTTTTTGGAGGCAGACGACATTTACGAAGCGCGGCAAAGGCTCTAAGGAAATCTCTTTAGTTGTACGGTGTATATCGAAGGGAAAGGATGCCGTATACGATCCCCTACGAATGTCAAGTCATAATAACTTCAGATCGTATCATATAGAGAACTGTGAGAAGAGTTTATCTGTCGAAAGACTTCCATCTATTTTAGTCGAACGATTGTTGATGGCGATTGAGTCGTGTGTACTTACGACGTGAGAGGATAACAAGACCAGCCTAGCGAAATAATGTCGAATCGAGAGTTGCAGGAGAGTAGTAACATTCGTAAAACGACATTTGTCGAATCGGAGACAGATCAACGAGTTTGTTATATGGACTCTGATCGACAACAGAGTCAGTAATCAGCTGAAACTGCAGAGAAACTACAAAAACAACCAAAAACTGAGGTTGGTTTTTCTCGTCCAAAGAGACCCGCTACTGTCATACCCCACGGGGAAATAAAGAAAAGATTTCCTTGACTTCAAGAAATAACCGCGAAGAATTGTTCAATCAGTTAGACATCGAAACTATCCGTACAGGTATCCCTGCGAGCCTATGCAATGTATGCATGCCCTGCATACCAACGATGGAGCTAGTATAGCATAGAAATAAAAATAATTTAGTTATGATGCTGGATTAGATAAGTTAGTAAAGAAGGTAGGTTTTGTAGAGTAGGGCCTATAGTTTATCAATAAACCATCTTTGTGACTGTTTTTTGGATATAATTCTAGGATATGTTTCGACAATTAATATTTTCAAATAACTGGAATGGGTTTATGTTTACAAACTACAAATTAGCAACTATCTCCTGCCAGAGTCTGTTAATTAATTCATTCATTCATTAGGACATTTATATAGCACCTCTTCATGAGAGGGCTACTCAGAGGCGCTGAATATGAATTAATGTAAATTAATGTAAAGGGTTCGGACAGAAGGCGAACTGTCAGACGTCAGAAGGGCGTGCAACTGCAAATGTAATACGTAAAGCACAGGAACATCTCAGTCCAGAACGGAAAGACGTAAATAAGACCCAGAGGTGTGAATAGCTTATGAAAGTGACTTCCAGAACCCTAGCTCAGAAACAGAAAATCCTCTCTAGCAACAGTGCGCAAGTGTCTGGTGTTGAAAGACGTCGCTTAAGTAGTAAAGGGAGTGGCTATATCTTTGAGGAGAGAGATTGACGTATGAGAGACAAGGTTTACGTCCAATGCTACTGAATAGGTGTCCACGGACGGATGGATGGACCAGCTCGTATAAGCTCAAGTAATCTCGGACCATGGGATGAGTGAAAGGAGAGGAGAAGTAGGAGGAATTGGAAGAAGAGGAGGAAGATGAGGAGGAAGAAGGAGAGAGGAAGAGGAAGGAAAGAGAAGAAAGAAGAAACGAAAGAAGAAGAGGTCCAGGACGAAGAGGAGGAAGCAGAGGAGAAGAAAAGAAAGAGGATCCGGTGGAAGAGGAGAAACAAGAGGACGAAGAGAAGGTACAGGTAGAAGAAGTGGAAGAGGATGGAAAAGAAGAGGAGGAAGAGAATGAAGAAACGGAGGAAAACGATGGCACATGGACTGATCTATGACGAGGAAAAATGTTAGGTGAGGAGGAAAACAAGAGCGAAGGATAAATGAGGAGCAAGCGGAAGAGAAAAGAAGAATTAAATGATTTGAACGTGGATTTCATGTATTGTAACCGTTCGACGACAGAGATGACGAAAATCCGGAAGAAACTGCAGGGAAGACGAGAAATGGTGTACGGAGAAGAATTAGGAAAATTAAGAGAAGATACAAGTGACGAGAGAGAGAGAGAGAGAGAGAGAGAGAGAGAGAGAGAGAGAGAGAGAGAGAGAGAGAGAGAGAGAGAGAGAGAGAGAGAGAGAGAGAGAGAGAGAGAGAGAGAGAGAGAGAGAGAGAGAGAGAGAGAGAGAGAGAGAGAGAGCAGACGAGATTTAGGAAGAGAGGCAGAGAGTAAGGGAAGAGGTCAATGTGGAGTAGGAGTTTAGTAGAGGAATATATTGAAACACGGTAGCTGATTAGTTAGAGCGCTTGTAAGTGCACGACGTGCTCAACATTCCTATACATTGAGTAAGCGTCTCACACCCTGTACTCTCGGCGTTACAAGATGACCGCTCTAACCAATCGGCTATTGCGTTACATAAAGTTGCTGAACATTCCGGCGAAAATATATCAATGGAGAGAATGGGAAATGGAAAATGAAAAACTATAACAAAGTAAACACGTGTATAAAATGTACGTGCATGATATATACTTGAGTTATTCTGATCCACAATACAAGTTTAACCTACGCTGATCAACCATCGTACCTTAACTTGTCCGGTTCTGAATCTTACCTGTCAAAATTGGCTTACCTTACCTTGGTAAGAGCGTAGGCTGCGTCCCATACTCCTCTTTGTAAGAGAGCATGCGGTCGCGGTTCGCTTCCCCTTATTTCAGAGATTCAAATCTCGGGCTAGGTAGGTCCGTACATGCACGGGAACCTTAACTGGGGTGACGCCTATTCAAGCGGGCAGCGGTGGTGAAGGATCTCACCTGAAATGAGCAGAGTCGAGGCTATACGGTCGCTATATAAACACGTGTACATATACATTTTACATTCACCTAAAATCTAAATGATTTAGATTATATTAGTTTGCATCAGCCAGTTTAAGCTGTTTACATCAATTTGGTTATCATAATCTTACGTCAATCTTTCTGTAGCTTTTCGTCGGTAATTAGGATCTATGCGCAGATATTTCTCATACAAATTGCCGCCTTCTAATCTATCCAGGCTCTTTTGGACCATGGTTCCGTTCCGTCCTGGACCATTCAATATTTGGTTCCACATCACACGCTGCTGCTGGTTCCGCTGCGTTTTTGTTTCTCTTGCGCGCCGCCACTCCTCGACCCGTGCAGTCAACGGTTGTCCAAATTGATCGATGGATTGCATAGCGTCTTGTCTAATCAGCAGAGCCATCAATCCTAACTACGGGGGTTATCCTGTGAGGTGGGTGGTCCTGCGAAGCGGGTGGTCCACGTAGCGGATTGTGTGTTCCTGTGAGGTGGGTGGTCCTGCGAAGCGGGTGGTCCACGTAGTGGATTGTCTGTTCCTGTGAGGTGGGTGGTCCGCTGGTCCAGGTAGCCGAGTGCATATGGTCCGGCGACCTGCTCCAGGTAGTTTTTGTCTGGTCTGAAGCTTATGAGCGGTCCAGCAAGGTTGGTGGTTTAGGAAATAAGATGCTAGTGGTCTGGAGTCAGTGGTCCTGAGAGGTGAGTGGTCCTAAGGAATGGGTAGCTAGGTAGCCGGCCCTAAGCGGTCCGCAGTGGGTGGTACTGCTCGGCAGAGGCGGCGCTACACCAGGGCGCGCCAGGGCAAATGCCCTGGTAAAAAAGCCTTTGCCCTGGTCGATGCCCTGCCTGAATTTTTGGCCTGTCCGGAATTTGTTCGGACATATTTGTTATATCCTGATATATAAATTCACTTAATTGACTTAAATGTTAAAATTTGCTTTACAAATGTCAAAAAAACGTTCAGCTTCCGGGAGGGGGGCTTTGCCCATCTGTCCTCTTAACTATAGACAAATATTTATAATAGTGCTTGGGGCGATTTATGGCAAGCGCGGTAGGGCGATCTTATATGGTCACCATTTAAGCTCGCGCTACCATAATTCGCCCTCTGAACTGGTTACTTGTATGACTGCTCTGGCTATGCCCTGGTTACAAAAAGTGTCTGGCGCCGCCCCTGCTGCTCGGTGGTTGATCCAGCTAGTTGGCGGTTTGAAGTTGGAACAGGAAAAAAGACGTAAAGGCTTTGGGGAGTGTGACGTGGCGGGAAAGCGGTAAGCGCGGGAAAACCCAGCAGCCACCTGCCGAGACAATCCGCGTCTGTCCCAGTCAGTTTCAATTTTCGAAATAGTCATGAAGAGAGGATTTATTAGATGAACGGCGTTCAATAGCTGAGCCCCTCCCTCCCTCCCCTTTGATGGAGCCCAATGCCAACGAAGGCTGATTTAAGTGATGGATCGACCGATGCCTGGATTGGTGGTGGTGAATAGATGAATGGACGAAGGAATGAATGAAAGAACGAATGAAGGTATGAATGAATGAATGAATGAATGAATGAGTGAACGAAAAAGAGATTGAATGGAAGAATTAAGTAATGGACGAACGGATAGATTGATGGACGGATGGATGGATGAATGGACTGATGGATGGATGCAGGGATAGATGGATGGATTTATGGATTGATGGATGGATGGACGGACGGACGGACGGACGGACGGACGGACGGATGGATGGACGGATGGATGGATGGATGGATAGACGGATGGATGATTGGATGGATAGATGGATGGATAATTGGATGATGGACGGATGCACAGGTGGATGGATTGGTGGATGGGTGGATGGATGGACGGATGGATTGACGGGAAGTTGAATTACCTTGGCAATTTACTCTAAATTGCCTTAAATTGCGTCAAATTATATCCGGGCAGTCTCTAGGGCGTCGATCTTTGTTTCTGATGCTTCTGGGTTCGACTGCGAGGAATGAAATTGGTTTGATTGTTCGGTTGCAAGTGTTGTGGTTGCAGTTCAGTCGAAAGACCCACAGAGTCTGGAGAAAGTCTGTCAGAACTGACCGGATAGGAGTGGCATTTGCATGCGAAGATCATCTGATGCAAAGTTTCAGAGGACAGATGTTGCGCGTCTGAAGATACGTGAGACTATGAACTGCAATAGAAACAACAACCACAACAAAAACAACGCAACAACAACAATGACAACAACAATAACAATGACAACAACAACAACAACGGCAATAATGATAATAATAATTTAATGACATCAAAAATAAAAACAATAACAATAATAATATCAATAGTAAAAGTAATAGTAGTAGTGGTTGTTGTAATAGTAGCAGCAGCAGCAGGTGGTTGTTGTAGTAGAAGTAGTATTAGTGTAAGTAGTGGCAGAAGTACTACTATACTACTGCTGGTAGTAGTAGTAGTAGTAATAGTAGTAGTAGTAGTAGTAGTAGTAGTAGTAGTAGTAGTAGTAGTAGTAGTAGTAGTAGTAGTAGTAGTAGTAGTAGTGGTGGTGGTGGTGGTGGTGGTGGTGGTGGTGGTGGTGGTGGTGGTGGTGGTAGTAGTAGTAGCAGTAGCAGTAGTAGTAGTAGTAGTAGTAGTAGTAGTAGTAGTAGTAGTAGTAGTAGTAGTAGTAGTAGTAGTAGTAGTAGTAGTAATAGTAGTAGTAGTAGTTGTTGTTGTTGTTGTTGTTGTTGTAGTAGTAGTAGTAGTTGTTGTAGTGGTAGTAGTAGTGGTGGTAATAATAATAATTATATTAATAAAAATAATGATGATGATGATAATAATAATCATCATCTTCTTCATCGTCTAGTGACTTCTATAGCGTAGTAATCATGATGCACAAGACATAATCGTAGTCATTATTGCATATTTATATAGCACCATTTCAGGAGTGAGACTCATCTGAGGCACATCTGAACTAAGACAATAAAACCACGATCGAACAGAATGGTCTTCAAGCACTTGCGGAAACGAGACAAAGAGAGGCTGAGGAGTTCATGGTCGCAGGTGGTTAGGCAAGTTATTCGAGGAGGATGGTCGACCACGTGACTATGTGGTCGATCTGACAGTCATTACCATAGGACTTCTATTATCAACGGTGACCGAGTGGTTGAGCGCTAGTTTTGTAACAAGGAGTTTGGGGTTCGAGGCTCACAAAGGCGTTTCTTAACTATCAGACGGTGATGCTCAACTCCATCTCTCTGTCTATCTGTCTCTGTGGGTCTTTCTTTCCGTGTGCCGTGTGTCCGTTTGCACGTCTGTCTGTCTGTCTGTCTGTCTGTCTGTCTGTCTGTCTGTCTGTCTGTCTGTCTGTCTGTCTGTCTGTCTGTCTCTATATATGAGTCATCGAAATGTCCGTTTCGGTTTGTATGTTCTTGATTGCGGCCATTCTTTCCGTACCTATATGTCGGCGCTGGTTCCTCTGCCCCATGGGACGTCGATACTGGTCCCCTGTTGCTCATTAAATACGGTTATTTCGCATTGATTTAACGCCAGGTTTCTCGATGCAATACGTAATTTCAGGAGTTGCATCGACTTCTATATTAGCTAATGTGGTGACTTATAGTGCGCTTTATTTTGCTGTAAAGAAAAGGAGTTCTTTATGCTGCTCCACTATTCTGAAAATGGTATAGTCTAAACTTTAGTACTGTCTTGTTAGATGTCTGCTTACATGTCTGCGCCTCTTTGTTTCTTTACGTTTTAATTACGTTGTAAGTTTGCCTCCATCTATCTGTCTCTGTCTCTCTCTATCTCTGTTTGCCCCTCTCTCTCTCCTCTCTCTCTCTGTCTCTCTCTCTCTGTCTGTCTCGCTCTGTCTCTCTCGTTCTCTCTCTCTCTCTCTCTCTCTCTCTCTCTCTCTCTCTCTCTCTCTCTCTCGTTCTCTCTCTCGTTCTCTTTCTCTTTTTCTCTCTCAGTTTGTCTCGCTCTCTCTCTCTTTCTCGTTCTCTCTGTGTCTGTCTCTCTCTGTCTCTCTCTCGTTTTCTCTCTCTCATTCTCTCTCTATTTCTCTCTCTCTCTCTCACTCACTCACTCACTCACTCCCGCACTCACTCACTCACTCACTCTATTACCCCATTACTCTTGAATTTGTTTGCTCTCCTCTATTATGTCTTCTCTTCTGTAGCTGTGGCTCTGTTCAATGTCTGCTTATTTCTCCTGCGCATTCACTTTATCTCTTTGCCATAGTATCTCTCTGTCTTTCTGCCTCTTTGTTTGTTTCTGCTATCTTTCGGTGTCCCGCCAGCTGCCTCTTCCTCTGTCCCTTCCTCAGCCCTTTCCTCTTCCTCTGTGTCCCCGTGATAATCATCTGCCTGCGTATGTCTCCTCCAGTTCTGGATTCTCCTTCGTGACTCCAGTGTCAACTTCAATTATAAAAACGCGTACATCAGCGTCCAATGTAAGCATCTTTAAATATTTGTTTAATTAGCAAAGTACATCATTAAGTCTGCAACTGTCCATCACTCTATGTCCCACTGCCGGGGTCTTTGTCTCTGACTCTGCGTGCGTTCGTGCTTTACTCCATCAATATGTGTGTCCATCTGTCTGTCTGTCTGTCTCATTGCCTATAATAGTTCTTTTGCCAGTTCCAGTACATGTTTCGGAACCCTTATTTCTATCTGTATTAATGCCTTCATCTATTCCTGTATATGTTGCATTTGTGTGTATCACTGCCTGTGTACCATTGCGTGTACCAGTGCATATGCCTGTTGACGTTTTTGTAACAGCCCTCTGTTTCTTTGCCTATACCATTGCCTATCCTTGTGCGTGGGTGTTTATGCGGCCACAGTTCAGTGCCTGTAGCTAATCGAATTGCCCAATCGATGGAGACTTTGAGTTCGACTTGCTTTCGAAAATGTCCGCCTCTCTCATCCTGGGAAAAGTACGAACAGCGCTTCCGGTGGGTAGAACCACGACGAAAGCAACATTCGGGTCACGACCAGGTCAAGGTCAATCGATCGTGTCTGGCCAACGTCAGAGATGATCACGACTGAGCGATAAGAAGAGAGAGAGTCCGACTGAAAAATTCTACGCAGTCCAGGATGACGCTGCGGAATTCTAATGATTGCGACAGATCCTAGAGAATCGTGTACAAATAACAATATCTGACAGATTGAAATAAATTTCGAGGAATTCCTAGGGAACCCGACAGGCCTAGGGAATCTGGTGGAGTGATATTGGGTACTAGGGAACCTTAGGGAGTCCCGCACTATCTGACGGAATGTGACAGACTGCAAAATATTTATAAGAATTCAAAAGAAATCGGTCGGTTTCCCATGGAGTATGAGAGAATCTCAAAGATTGTTATGAAGTTCGATAGAATCTCAAGATTGCTGTTAAGTTCGAGAGAATCTCAGAGATTGCTAGAAGTTCGAGAGAATTTAACAAATTGCTATGAAGTTCAAAAGACTCTCACAGACTCCTACGAAGTTCGATGGAATCTCAAGATTCTTGTAAAGTTCGAGAGAATCGCACATATTGTTATGAAGTTCGAGAGAATCTCACTGATTGCTAGAAGTTAGACAGAATTTCACAGATTGCTATGAAGTTCGAGAGAATTTCACAGATTTCTATGAAGTTCGAGAGAATCTCACGGATTCCTATGAAGTTCGAATTCCACAGATTCCGATGAAATTCGAGAGAATCTGACAGATTCCTATGGCCTCAGACAGAATCTCGCAGGCTTCTGTGCAGTCTGACAGAATATCACACAGGTTCTTGTGAAATCGGATAGAATCTCACAGGGTGCTATTGAGTTCGAGTGAATCTCACAGACTCCTTTGGAACCCGAGATGATCTCAGAGATTCCTATAAATTCTAAGAGAGTTTCACTAATTCCTGTGCAGTCCAAGAGAATCTCACGCCTTCTTATGAAGTCAGAAAGCCTATCTTAGATTCCTGTGAATTCTAAGCGACTTTCACTTATTCCTATGGTATCCGAAAGAATCTCACAGGTTGCTATCGAGTCCAAGAGAGTCTAGCACATGCCTTTGAAGTAAGAGAGAAATCTCCTATTGCTGCTAATTCCAAAGAATCTCGCAGACTCTTAAGGAGACTCCAATTGGAGTCCGAGATTATCTCAAAGATTCTTATTGATTCCGTGAGAATCTCACAAACTCCTATGGAGTCCAAAAGAATCTCACGCCTTCTAATGGAGTCAGAAAGCATCTCTTTGATTCCTACCGACTCCGAGAGAATCCCACAAATTCCTATCAGTCTACATTATTTCATTCACAGTCTACATTATCGACTCAGAGGAAGTAAAAACCCATCGAATCACGCAGATGGATTATAATGGAGTCCGGAAAACAGTCCGAGAATTTCAATGGCTTTCGATTGAATCCGACTTACCTCCCGTTGGACTCTTTCACGTCACGTCGCTTCAAGGCTCCGCATACGGACGCAGGTGCAGGAAGATTTAGTTGTCATAGAGACCCACTTAACAGTTTCGCTGACGTGCCACATTCCTCAGCTCATACATATACTCTTGAGGTCCGTGTCTCGCAACAGCAAACACCAGTGTGACCGTTACGCTCATCGACTTATACTGTGTACACGTAATGCATTAGGTCACCTATGTGACACGGTGGTCTATGCGGTAGCTGCGTCTGTAACTGATCCAACGATTGCAGGTCCCATCCTGGACATGTTATTCGCGTGCACTCTTCTCTTGCCTGAAATTTAGGTATACTGGAATTTTAGCGCATAACTCCAATATATAAATTAAATGAATATATTCATAAGTAGCCCCACGTATGTCGTGATATCGTGGCTTTCAAGCAGACTTTCGTGTCTTAAAATGGTGAAATGAGAGCGTTGCTGCACCGGCTGTAGACCTTAACAGGTATGAGCAATGTCTGATGGTGCTGGACACCACTTGTTCTGTTGTTAATAGACACGTGTTTTAAAACGACGTGAACGATTTGCATACTTCTCTCCTCTTATTGGCAGTTCTTTCCATCGTCTGGTCCCCTCTGTTCGTCCTAAATGGATGAAATCCGACGAAATGGTGTTTTTGGTTGGCAGGAATGTTTTGTACGCGCTCGCACGTCAGGCTGGCTGTTCCGTATACAAAGCCCAAACATGGCGTATAATTAAGGACAATTTATAAACAGAGGCACGCAGAGGCAGAAGGAGAGACGGTCAGACACCAGACATACTTACTCTGACCTACAGAAGGAAAGGCAGCAGGTATCTGCCAAAAATGCACAAAGGAGAGGAAAGAAAAAAAAACGAGGAGAGTTGAGGAGAGGAGAGGACAGAGGAACAGAGCAGGGCAGAGAAGAGGACAGGAGAGGAGAGGCGAGGACAGGGGAACAGAGCAGAGAAGAGGACTGGAGAGGCGAGGACAGGAGAACAGAGCAGCGCAGATAAAGATATAAAGGAAACTATAGAAGTCGACAAAGAAAGAGGAGGCGGAAAGAAACACAAAGACAAAACCGGAATGAATTGAGACAATATAAGACGTAGAACTTATCGCAGAGTGGAAATATGTTTGTTTTTCTGTGGCACCCGTCGCTGATCCGCTTTTAAGTGAGTCTGCAGCGCAGGACGGAGGCCAGAACGAGAAGAACTCGAGTGTTTTATGTTTGCCTAGTGGCCATTAGATAGCGGTTGAGGAATGTCCCCTCTGGGCCTCCGTATGGACTATGCTTAGCTTCCTATATAAACTGAGTTTTATTCATGGGCGCCGCGCCCTCCACATCCATATGCAGCGTATAGACACGTAGCGCACCCTATATGCGTCCGTCCGTCTGTCTGTCTGCCCGAGTACGTCTGTCTGTCCGTCTGTCAGTCCTGGTCCGTCTATTATTACCATTAGAATTATAGTTTTATCAGTAAACACTATGATAGCCCAATGGTTCGCGTTCTGGACTGTCAACTGCAAGGTCGTGGGTTCAAATTCCTCCCAAGGCATAAAGATGCTTCGGGATTTCTGTTCCACTGCGCCCTCTGGCGAACTGAGCTATCAAATGGGTACAGTGACCACACGCAGACCGTGGAAAATGACCTCCCTATCAGTGGTTGACCTCTGTTTGACCTCGATTTTCTTCTTTGACCTCTGCATGTAAACGACCTTCACATCGTTGGTTGACCTGTATCAGCCTGGTTGACCCATATACTCCAGCTGAACTTTTTTAATCCGCTCACCGAATCCATGGAAAACATTCCTTTTCCATTCTGAAGTGCTTCCTTTTCCATTATGGAGTGCTTCCTTTTTCCATTCTGGAGTGCATTTATCCATTTCCGCTGAGAGCACAGGGAATTGGCAAATGAATTGCCACTTGGCAAAAAGTCGTCTTAATTTCTTCCCCCCGGCTAAAACTGTTCCCCCGAGACGCCGTCTCACCAGCCAATCACTCTCCTGCTCAACGACATAGATCATCAGGCGTCCTAATGTCCGGCTCTTAGTTCGTCCAAGTCAGTCGCCACTCCTTTTTTTAGATTTCCTCGTAATCTTTTGTCAAATCTTTTGACAGAGATTTCGTCGGCTTCGACGAATTTATTGGACAAAAACAAACACAGACAGACACATAGACACACGGACAGGCAGTCGGACAAATAGACAAATAGGCAGATACACAGACAGACAAACAGACAGACTCACAGGGAGACAGACAGCCGATCTTTGAAAAATTTATTGGACAAAAACAAGCACAGACAGACACACAGATAGGCAGTCAGACAAACAGACAAATAGGCAGACACACACAAACAAATAGACAGACCCACAAGAAGACAGACAAAAGCGAGAAAACATGCAAAAAATGGACAGACAGACAGACGTGTAGAGATAGACATGCGAACACACAGACACGTAGAAACATACACAGACATACACGTTGACACAGAGACATATCCTGACACAAAGACAGACACTCGGACAGACTCACAGGCAGACACACGCATACTCAAACAGACAAGCAGACATACAACAGCAGATACAGAGCCTTGAAGGAAGGTTGTGCGGATCTCTGCTGTTGATGTTAATTCCTGGCGACAGTCACTCCCCTGGGAGCTTCCTGTCTGACTCTTAATTACCATGGCAACCAAATCTAGCGCATCACGCAATATTTACTGCCAACTAAGTCAAGGACAGTTCTAAAAATAATCCGCTTTATTTTAGTTTCCACCTCGCATCTTTCTCTCCCTCATATTCACTCTCCTGTTCCACCCATTTCTGCCATTTACGCTCCAAATCCCCTTCCCACATCCAGCCCCACCCCCCCCCCATCCATCTTTTCTTCCCATACACATTTCATGATCTCTCCTTATCTAACCACATCCATTCCTTCCACGCTCACACACGCACGAACTTACACAAAATCACACACATTTATAGTATCATACACATATTTACACACACACACACACACACACGCACGCACGCACGCACGCACGCACGCACGCACGCACGCACACACACACAAACACACACACACACACAAATACACACACACACTCTTATATATATATATATATATATATATATATATATATATAAGTACATAATATTATGTAAGATTCTCTTGTACGTGTGTATCAGTGAACACAGATATATGGGACCGGAATAATCCAGTTCCTGGAATTACTCTGCTGTCTGGCTATGGACTTTTTTAAAGAGAGCTGACGTCTTTAATGAACCGATGCCATCTCGATCAGCTTAACCAGCTTCTGGTTGAACTTCTTTAGACAGAGCACCAGCTTAACTCACATAGGTGTATACGACGCCGACAATAGGCGCTATATGAATCATCGTAAACTTTAGATTCTTATCGTATTCGCTTCTGTACAAAGACCATATTCCCACCTCTTTGGTCCTGCCTCTGTCTGTCTGTCTCTCTGACTGCCTCTGTTTGTCTGTCTGCTTTTCTGTCTGTATTTCGGTTTCTCTGCCTCTAGCTGAATCATTCAGTTTAACATATGGTCTATCCATAAGGTCTATCTATGGTCTATCCATAAAGGTCTATCTATGGTCTATCCACAAAGGTCTATCTATGGTCTATCCATAAAGGTCTATCTATGGTCTATCCATAATGGTCTATCTATGGTCTATCCATAAGGTCTGTCTATGGTCTATCCATAAGGTCTATCCATTAGGCACGTCGAAGTTCTCATTTCATGCCAGTGGATGAAGAAAATAAACAGAAAGAAAACGAGCAGCCAGACATACAAACAGATAGATTGATTAACTGATAGACAGACAGGCAGACAGACAGACAGACAGACAGACAGTCTTCCGTTCGTCTCTTCGTCTCTTCATCCGTCTGTCCATCCATCCGT
>OY744603.1:87162819-87175319 GCA_963556255.1 Allolobophora icterica | reverse complement strand
TCATCGATCAATTCTCTTCTTCCTCTGTCCTATTTCAAGGTCTCCTTTCTGACGTTCTCCCAACCGTCTCTTCTTCTAGGTTGAGTTCGCTCTTTTAATCTTATTCGCCGTGGCGTCACGCGTTTTATAGTGATTGCTGTCATCACCATCGACGATAGTTTGAATTATTGTCTGCCTCTATGCCTCTCTGTATAATTATCTATACTGCGATCCTGCCAAGAAATACATTATTCTTAGCACAGCCGTTCAAATGACTTAACTTATTCTAGTCATACAATGAAATATTAAAAAAAAACATTATATTCTAAGGAAATCGCTTCAGTATGGGTCTTTGGCCGTAATCACAAATTGCTCCATTAATTCTGGAATTGTACTCGGTGCATTAAAGACTACCAATGTAATTTCCACTTTATAACTCTCGGAAGATGAACCGAATTGATAATTGTAGACCTTTGTTAGTGGTAATGGTGGTAGGAAATTTATATAGCGCTACTTCAAGAGAGATTCAGCAGAGGTGCTCCCGATCTAATACACTGAAATGCGACCGGTGAAGGAAGACCTTTCTCTGTTTTACTTCTCCAAATATTTGGAAATAACTGCTTGTTATAAGGTTCATGAAAACTTGTCATCCGAGAATTCCCAGGTATTATGCGTACCTGGATCATGTATGGGACATCTTCCACCTTCATAACTGTTAGGTAGCACATGTTTCCCAATTAGCATGTTCTTTGATCTTTCAAAAGCTTTCAATACCGTTGACCATATGACCTCAGCAAACAATTCAGAAAATTACGGTGTGCGGGGATTTAAGCTGTCACCGTCAGCTGTTAACCGTCAATAAAGTGACTACTATAGTACGGTATACTACTAGTCTACTGCTGCTGGTACTGCTGCTGCTTCTGCTGGTACTGTTGCTGCTACTATGGTACACCTACTATATGTTTATGAATATTTGTACATTTATTTATGTAGTATATATTAAAATGCATGTATCTATATATGTATTCATGCAGCAAATATGAATGCACGCATGTATGTATGTATGTATGCATGCATGTATGCATATATGTTTGAATGCATGTATGTATGTTCGTATGTATGTATGCATTTATGTATGTATATATGTATGTATGCATATATGTTTGTATGCATGTATGTATGCACGTATGTATGTTTGTATGTATGTATGTATGTTTGCATGTATATCATGTGTGTGTATACATAGCAGAGCCGTATTTAACATATATGTAGCCTCTTTTCATGAACCTCTCAGCTTAGTGCCTGCTAGAATCAGACATTGCTTGGCTGGAATCGGAAGTCTGACGTCACCAGGAAAGGCGACTAAACAAGACTGATGACGTTCTATTGTGAGTCGTCCGCGTAAATGAATTGCCTTCTTTCGGCCGCGTGAAATATGTCGGTTCTATGCGAATCGTCGTGGGTGGTCTCGGTGATGGGGGAGAGTGGGGTAGGGAGATGCAAAAGAGGAAAATGGTGTTGCATTGGGGTCATTGTCGTCCTCGGGTGCGGGGATCGATTTGTGATTGGCAGCAGTGGGGTGGGGAAGAACTAAGAGGAGAAGACAGAAGGTTGTAGAAATTATGTTTCTTTCATTGCAGTTGTAATTTAAATGCTTATTTATATAGCGCACCTTCTAGAAATTTCACCAGAGTGCTCCCGACGTGACTACACTTTAATGGGAGACTGACTTACACTCCTATTTCCCTTGTAAGTCGTACAACATGCTCAGGTGAGTATAAGAAATTATGGTAATTTTTGAACCATCAGGTAATTTGCACCCATGGTCTATATAAATCTAGCTCGTCAATGGCCGACTGTGCACAGGTACCACTGGAAAAGGCTGCATTAAATCATTGGATTACCGCTGGAAACCATATTATTCTGATTCTTATTATATATGGGATAGCTGTCCAGGTGTTGCTCTGTCTGCTGAGCCTTGCCCCGACTTACCTCCGAGAGCTCTGTTGCCCTACCTCGGGTGCTCGGGGCCGCCACTCCCTCCGCTCAGCTGTTCGGGGTGTACTTCTTGCTCTTTGTGCCCGTACTTCCACTAGACAGAACAGTGCCTTCTCCGTTGTTGGCACCTCGGTCTGGAATGGCCTTCCTCTGGCTCTCCGCCTGCTCCCCAGGGTCCATTCTCACACGATCTATTCCCATTCCAAGACTGCTCTCTTCAGCCGCGCTGAGATCGGGAGCACTTCTGAGTAGTTGCCTTGAAGGGGTGCTATATAAATCTCCGTAATGAATGAATAATCATCTTCATCTGTCAGTTCGCCATTTTGCGTTCGTCTTCCATTTTGCGCCAGACAATTGACCAAACTCTTCCGAACCGCTGACCAATCTCTGCCGTTTAACCGAATTACTGGACGAACGAATCCTGACTGTGACGATGCTGTTAAAATTATTAACATCTAACAATGCTTGACACTAATTATACGGTAAAAGCGATTACATACAATTATGTCTGGTGATAAACAATTTTCTTGACTGGCCTGATTCAAGACATTTTCTGTAGTTAGCTTAAAGAACACCGCGCGAGTATGTCTGGTTGTGGTTCTGCCTTTGGTTGTGTGTATGTGTGTGTGTGTGTGTGTGTGTGTGTGTGCCTCTGTATCTCTCTGTGTCGCTGTTTATTTCTGCCTGTTTGTCTATGTACCTCGCTTTCTCATTTTATGTCCTTTCTGCCTACTAGACCGTGTCCTCTGCTTTCTCTCTGTCGCGGTCTCTGAGACTGCTTACAGATCTTTGTATCTGTTTCTATCCCTGCCTCTCTGTCTTCCTCCCTGTTCTTGTCTGTGTTACTGTCGCCGTCCATCTCCTTCTCACTGTACCTGTAAATTATCACAAAATTATTCGGCACCTTTTTAAAGAGACTCTCTGTCTGTCTGTCTGTCTCTGTCTGTCTGTCTGTGTGTCTGTCTATGTCTGTCTATGTCTGTCTCTCTTTCTGTCTCTCTGAGTCTGTCTGTCTGTCTCTCTCTTCTGTCTGTCTGTCTGTCTGTCTGTCTGTCTGTCTGTCTGTCTCTCTCTCTCTCTCTCTGTCTCTCTCTCTCTCTCTGTCTCTCTCTCTCTGTCTCTCTGTCTCTGTCTCTGTCTCTGTCTCTGTCTCTCTCTGTCTCTCTCTCTCTCTCTCTCTCTCTCTCTCTCTCTCTCTCTCTCTCTCTCTCTCTCTCTCTCTCTCTCTCTCTCTCTCTCTCTCTCTCTCTCTCTCTCTCTCTCTCTCTCTCTCTCTCTCTCTCTCTCTCTCTCTCTCCTTCTTCTTCTTGTGTACTTCATACAAGATAATTGCTCTTCGTGGAGATGCATTATTAACTGCAGACGACTCGGAACTGGCGCTTTCAATTTGGCGCGAATTCTATGGAAGGCCATTCGGGACATTGCGCCGTTCAAATATAGTCATCGAATGCGGTCTTATTAATGCCGTCATTAATACAGTCTTCGCACTGAAATGACCGTTTTGCGCTACCGTATTGCGACATGAATTTTATATGGTTCTGAGGCTTATCGTGTGATCGACGGGGGGGACACATTTTTTACTATCGTATCGCGGACAAATTGGAGCCAGGTGTGATCCAGGCCGCGCTGGGGAGGGGGGTGGGTCACACGCGGCCCCGAGGGATAAAAGATGAAAGTTGAAGACTGGCGCTATATCATCTGGTTGTATTCGAATGTGTGAGGGAAGTTGTAAGTTTGCGTGATCATAAGTTAATATTGCGCCACTTGATGGAACCACTTTACACTTGGATGCGGTTACGGTTGAATGAACAGAGAGATGCAGGCGGAAGTCGAGTGAGACGAAATGCAGGAGGAAAGATCTGGAGAAGAGATTGGAAGCGATAAGTGAAGAGGAACTGAGGATGGCGACGAGCAAGCAACAGAGGAGGTCACGATGAGGGCAAGAAGAGGTCAAGTGGAGGTCAAGTGGAGGTCAAGAAGAGGTTGAATGTTGAGAAGGAAGGGGTGAGGTACCTGTATAAGAGGAAACAAGGGTTGAAACAAGGGAAGGCAGGAGAAGAAAAAGGCAGAACAGACTGTGCCAGAGAGGGGAGAATAAGAAGGCAATGCGAGAAATGGAAGAAGGGAAGGCAAGACCAGATAGGAGTCAGGACAGTTAGGATAGAGTAGGGCAGAGAAGGTCAGTCAGGACAAAATGTCGCTGCATAGGGGTAACTGTATTGTTGTGATAGCGTTATTTTGATTTTAAACAAGTTCAAGCAACGACAATAAGCGATGATGCATCGATGTATGCTTAAAGCTGTCATATACTAAATATCACAATGCCGTTCCGCTAATGCAGAGGTTTTCAAACTGTGGTCCGCGGACCATGAGGGGTCCGCGAAGGATATGGCGGGGGTCCGCGAGAGTTCTGAAAATATTCATTAATGATTAACACAGCATGGTTTTATCATTGTAACCGAAACTGTAACCGAAAACTTATATAGCGCCACTCAGATCAACATTAACAGCCAGTGTTTTCAAATTCATACACTACTTATAAGCAAGCTTGCATTGTGGAAATTGTCTGCCTGTAATTTTGTTTAAATTTTAAGTGATAAATTTTACGTTTTAAATGTTTTGGGTTTGCGAGCTACGCCTAGAACAAATAAGGGGTCCCTGGTCCAAAAAGTTTGAAAACCTCTGCGCTAATGCATTTAGATGCCTACACGTTTGCTTACTTACTTATTGCTCTGTGCTGCATAAATTGGTGACGTCATCCATCTTGTTGCAGTTGAAAGTATCATATATAGAAGGAGAGGGATGGAAGTAGAAAATTGGTCACAACCACCAAGGCACCCTGTGGAGTAAAATCATGCCCATGTTCCGCTAATGCTTTTATCGAACGACAACAAGGTCTCTTACTTGCAACACTGAATGAATTTTAACCACATATTTATGTAGCTCCTCAAGATCTCCATAAATCGCTCAGACCGACAAAAAGCTTCCCTTTCCACCGAGAAGCATTGTAATCGCTTCGGCACGCCCATAGCCTACGTAATTACACCGTGGTCCAGAAAAAACCTGCCAACGCTAATAATTGAAATTCTCGTCCAGCGAGTCCTTTATGACACCTGTCACCGGCCTTCTTCCGTCGGTTGCTTTAAGTTCCTATCGCCATGAATCAGACCCGACTCGCTGACGGATATTGAAGTCAGGAAGATGAAAGCGGAGGAAGAGGATGAAGAGCAGAGGACGAACCCCCCTCCCGGTTAATAACGCCGTACATTGCCCCTCACTAAGCCAAACGTCTGGTTGGATGTACGTGAATCTAATCGAGTTCCACCCAGTTAGTGCGTCCTTCCCCCCTCCCTCTCAAATACGTATTGGAACCGGTGTGGTGCCAGATCGTTTCAGAGGGGAAGATCGTTCCGACCCTGCCACGCTTAGCACAACATACAGTCTATAAACATCAGATAACTCTTCTTTTCTGCCGGGTTTGGTCTGGGAGAGCCTCTGAGTAGTGATCTTGGACAGGCGCTATATAAATGCTCTGAATTAATTAAATGAAGTGAATGAATGGTGAGGCGAAGTTTTAAAACGTACTGTTGCCCTGATAGCGAAATTTGATAGGAAACAAGCCGAAACCATAAGCCCAGTCTCTTAACAAAACGCAACATTGAAGCTCGTATATATAATATGATTTTAACAAAATGGCAGTAAAGTCACACGTATTTCGGAACTTTCCTCACCCTGGATCTGATTTGGCTTCACACCAATTATGGCGATCTCACATTGGTCGATACGCGGCGCACATCGGTGAGCCTTTGTTCTGGGCTACGCAGCACCGTATCGCCTCTGGTCATGCTTCCCGGTCGCACGGCGGATCCCGAAGGAAGAACTCAGATGGGACGTCAGGGATTGCGGATCAACTGCAGCGGCGGCGAGCGGTGTCTGGGCGTCTGTATAATAGTAATCGCGCAGCAACCATAGACTTGATGAGTTACCATACTGTGAGGTGAGATCAGACACACGTCAACGGCCCTTGTGGCGAATTCAGAAGTCGTTGAACGCTGCACATCCACTTTTAGTTTGCAGCAATAAGCACATTCCTCGTATCGTATCGTAAGGTAATCAGCTTATTCATAAGCGCTTAGTCAAAACAAAATTGATAGGCAAGTAAAGTCAAAAATCGAGTCTAGATCAAGATCACAAGGGGTCAGACAGACAGTTCGACGGCTACAGTATACATATGGTGTTCAGAATTGAAGCGGCGAGAAAAGTAAGGAGAAGAAGAGGAATCAGGATAGGTTTAAAGATCTTTGATTTCAGTTACGGGTGAGTTGTGTACAGATCGCAAGAGGTGAGATTTCGCAGAGTTCGTAGGATGGATTTGTCGTTATCCCAACTGAAGTTAATTCCAGCGAGGCGGAACAGCCATGGCTATGGAGCGATTTGAAAATTTTAATGATGAGATAACTTCTATGTATCACAGTAGTTGAAAGTGAAACGTGGTCTAATATTATCTAACGGTTCATGTCTCTTCCGTCAGCGTTATAGAAATCTAGTTCAATTTGAAGCCGTGAGTACAGTCGTTATTGTGACATAAATTATAGGGCATCAATAGCTGGAGTCTTTTAAGCAGAACCGTGACCCAGACGTTTTGCAACATCCAGCATTTACCTGGCCAGCATTTCCATGGTCATTAGGTGAGACCTATACAGGCTTTATACGGGTCCCGTATACGGGAATATAAGTCCTGTATGAGATCCATGAGCGCATGCTGGCATTGTATAGCGACATCTTATTGCTACCAAGACAGGTGACGTCCACTTAACCTTATCTTAGGCAAATTAGAAGTAATTTCTTGTTTACCGACACCTTGTCGTAACACAGATGATTAGCATCGCCCGCCTCCTTTGTCCAGTCTTGAGACTGGCACTACCCGAGTACGGGCCGTGGAAACTCGTTAAATTTACTGGCCCTGTCTTAGAGCTACAGTCTGTCGACCATGGAACGTGTTTGTTCTGATCCACAAAATAAGGTAAAGTCAAGATGTTTTCCAGAATAATCTCGGATTGTAGAATCCGTCCAGTCGTAAAATCCGAGAAGATCATTGGAAGAGCAACGATCATCGAACTGTGTAAACAACGAACGCAGATGTATAGAAAGTGCGTCGATTCCTTGCGTACGGAAATGACGTCACGTTCGCGGTGGCGGAAATGACGTCACGTCGTGGTGTTCGATTGAGACTAGGACGATCGTTTCTGCGAGGAGGGAAGAGTGAAGGTTCGGACAGAGACGACGTCGACAGACATGATTGGCCGACGCTCGCTTTGACGGGAGAAGAAACGATAATTGAACCATTAAAAGTGGACGATGCCATCAGAGCAGCAGAGTTTTTCACCTAAATACAGAGATGTGTATAGGTAACAGCAACGTACTCACGAATATTCACACGAACAGACAGAAAGACAGACAGAAACAGACAGACAAAAAGATAGATAGAAGATGGATAGATAGATAGATAGATAGATAGATAGATAGATAGATAGATAGATAGATAGATAGATAGATAGATAGATAGATAGATAGATGGATGGATGGATGGATGGATGGATGGATGGATGGATGGATGGATGGATGGATGGATGGATGGATGGATGGATGGATGGATGGATGGATGGATGGATGGATGGATGGATGGATGGATGGATGGATGGATGGATGGATGGATGGATGGATGGATGGATGGATGGATGGATGGATGTTCGGATGGATGTTCGGATGGATGGATGGATGGATGGATGGATGGATGGATGGATGGATGTTCGGATGGATGGATGGATGGATGGATAGGTAGGTGGGTGGATGGATGGATGAATGGATGAATAAATCATCGTCATCTTCATCGTCGTCGTCGTAGTAATCATAAGTTCACTTTGAAATTATCGTAGTCATCTTGATCTCAATCATAATCATCGTAATTGTCGTTGTCTGCGTCGTCGTCATCATTCATATCACGCATCCACTCAACCAATATCGCGATTGGTTTCCGTCTCTATAGCAACCGGCGCCCGGCGATACGTCACGTGACCGAGCACCGTGTTCCTCCTAAATGAATTGTTCTCCGTATCTGTCTGTCAGCATCTCTGCCTCTATCTCACTCTTCCTATCTCTGCGTCTGCGTCTCCCAGCCTGCCTGCTTGTCTGCCTGTCTGTTTGTCTGCTTGTCTGTCTGTCTGTCTGTCTGTCTGTCTGTCTGTCTGTCTGTCTGTCTGTCTGTCTGTCTGTCTGTCTGTCTGTCTGTCTGTCTGTCTGTCTGTCACACCAGCATCTTGCCCTCTTCCAAGGTTAAGGTAATCTAGCAAAAGATAAACGGCAAGGGAGATGGTAAGTGGCAGGAGTGAAGCATGTACCTGATACCAGGGCTTATTCTAAGGAAGTTTCTCAATTGCACATGAGGGAGGAATTATAGGTTCTGGGGGCTGTGCACCCAGTGGGGTTCAGGGGCAAATCCCCGTGGTCAGGGGTTCGTCGCCCCTGAAGTTGAAAATTCAAACAATGAATTCGCCTAATTTTTTAGCAATGCATTAGTGAATATTAATATTTCAATTTTATGGCTACCGGGTGGACATAATTAACAGAATGTTCAAAGACGATTCATAAAACGGCATGTTGCTCAGGCTGGCCTAAACCCTAAGAAATAAGTAAGGAACCTGGCATACCTATAACTGTCACATATTTATTTCACTGAGGTTAAATTTTACATATTTGCCATTCGCCAAACCTGGAAAGAAGGCGGCAGGCGACTGCAAGTGGATTGAAATTGTCTGTATAAAATAATAATATAACAGGTAAAATTATAGTATATATTATAACCTTAACTTTAACTTAAACGAGAACGCTCAGAAGGAGTGTCACCACGAAGTTGGCCGTCCAGCGGTGGCCATGATATTTCTATTAAATTAATATTGTACTTCGTTCTATTTAATAGCGTTATAATACGTGTAGCTTGCTGCAGGCCACTCTACAAACTTCGGGAAATTTGGAACGAGTTCAAAACATGTCATGTCCTGACCTGGCTTTGTCCGAGTTTTGGGAGATACTTGAAATGGACAATAATGAACTCTTAGACAAAAAATCATGCTTCCTTGCATCATCTAATCATGCATACAGAAATGTGACAATTAACGGTCTTTGGTCCGTCTTCTGGCTGCTAAACTTCACAGCGCTTACGCTGAGCGTCTTATCAGTCCAATCTCGGCTTTAATATCTATCGGCAGAAACAGTATGTCGGTCGATTCAGAAGATGAATGCTTGTATAAATAATCGACTCTAGGGCCTCGGTGCTTGTATGACTGCTAAAACGAGCGTATAGAACGAAAGACACACCAAAAGCAACAAAACAAAGTCGATCTAAGGGGATATTTACAGTTTCTGGAAGCGAACAGGCACAATGGGACGACTCTTTTGGTCAAGATAACACCGCCACTGTTGCAAAACCAAAATCAGTTTGATCTCTGAAGTTAACTATGCCCGCCTAAGTGTGGATACATTGTAGCTTGGGAAGTTGGAGTTGGAGACGCTGTACGCATTTGCGATTTTCCTTGGATATGCCTTTCCAAGTTGCAGCCGCAAAAGCAAGGAGGCCATATATATGGTCCGACTTACTCGTAACTGTTTCGTTTTAAACTTGTTTTAATGCTACAAACTCGCAACTGCAATTACTGTTTGCGTTTAATCTCGTTTGACTAATCGCCGTTTGACTTATTTCGGACTCGGCGAACCAGCAGCTTCGTTTCTATATTCTATGTCTTTAAACTCTTTATCTGTATTTTTTATCTTATGCCAGCAACGTAAAGATACAAAAGAAGCTTAACAGTTAATTCACCGCACTTAAACGTGTCTTATATTTTTACCATTAGCTTAATTGATAGCTATTTTCGTTGGTTTATAAGCCTACAATTAGATCTACAACAAGTAACTGCACAAAATTTGAATTTTAACTGCACAAATTTCTTTCCCAACTACACACTTTGTGTCCAGCTGCACGTTACAATAAGCCCTGCCTGATACATAAAGATTATATAGCGCAGCTATGAAATTACAGTAAACAGCATTGATGGACGCAAAGGCAGACTGTTGATCAGAAAAATATTTGGCGGTTCTATCAAAATTGTTCGAGTGATTGAAAGAAACGGCTTAACAAAATAAACCTGAAAGCATTGATTGATTGACGAATGAATCGGCGGATGATCTAGTTATCGACCTACTGATTGATTAAATGATTGATTGATTTATTGGTTAATTTATTGATTGACTGATGATTGATTGATTGATTGATTGATTGATTGGTTGATTGATTGATTGATTGATTGATTTATTGATTGATTGGTTGATTGATTGATTGATTGATTGATTGATTGATTGATTGATTGATTGATTGATTGATTGATTGATTGATTGATTGATTGATTGATTGATTGATTGATTGATTGATTGATTGATTGATTGATTGATTGATTGATTGATTGATTGATTGATTGATTGATTGATTGATTGATTGATTATGGATTAGGCTAAAGATTTAGGAATATGTTAATACTAATGATAATGTTAATTGATTGAGCGCTGACAGACTTTTTCTGCATCTAATATGAATCCAGGACTTTCCAGCTTCTCACGGAGAAGAAGTTAGGCAGGTTTTCGCCGTTCCTTTTCAAACAAAACATAAACCAGTTGCGTTATCCATACAAAAAAACTAATCGAGATGAAACCTTATTTGACCCGATGTTCCTATCTCTTTGCGGCCACTGAATTCCTCACATTCTATTAGCCTTTCCACATTCTCCAAGGTGCCTCGCAAAGATCTGTGGCAACCCGCGCATATCTATCACAATTTCGGCGATCCACTTCTCCGTATAGTTCTCCGACAGTCGCATCCTAACCGTCACAAGCAACCCGGTATTTACCGTCAGAATACGTGGCAAAAAATCATGTTTTTCCTGCTGTCATTAATAATATTGTGATATTACCTCTTCTCCCGCATACACTGACATCTCGCTTTGCTCAGTTCTGCTAAGCGAAACTACGCCACTGTCGTACTAGAGAGGCGCCTGTCCAAAGCCTGGATAAAGTAGGAGGGCGACAATCATCTATGCCACATATTCGTTAAAGAAATTTTACACACGCTCTGCTCAGAAATGCTCTGCTCTGCTCGCATCCGTCTCTTCTCTTCTCCTTTTCTCTTTTTTTTACTCCTCTGCTTAAATCTCCTTTGTTCTTCCCCAATCTATTAACCTCCCTCTAATCTAATCTATGATGGCTGGATGGCTGGATGTTTGTATGTATATATGTATATATATGCATGTTAGTAAGAATGTATGTGCGTAGGTATGTATATAATATGTATGTATATATGTATGTATGTGTATGTATGGATGCATGTATGTATGTATGCATATATGTATGTATATATGTATGTATGTATGTATGTATGCATGCATATATAGGCCTATGTATGTATATATGTATGTATGTATGTATGCATATATGTAATATGTATGCATGTACATGTATGTATGTATGTATGTATGTATGTATGTATGTATGTATGTATGTATGTATGTATGTATGTATGTATGTATGTATGTATGTATGTATGTATGTATGTACGTATGTATGTATAGAAGTGTGCGTGTGTATCTTTTGTGTATTATGCTATCCGTCATAAGCCATCAAGGTCCTCGTTATCTTCCTAACATCGTTATTCTTCCGCAGTAAACGCTTCTTATGGGCTCCGTTGCCTAGCAACCGGTCTTGTCGTCACTGGCGACGTCCGTCTCCCGGACAGCGCGCCATATTTCTTGCATATTTTCCCATCGACGAAACGACCGGGAAGTTTCCCATCCTCCACTTCCACTTATTTCCCAACGGAGATCCCGACAACCGATAGAAGACAGGCAGGCGGACTAAGAGACGGACAGGCATACGAACGGAAGAAAAGACGCACGTGGTGAGGGGAGATAGATAGATGATACGTAGATAGATGGATAGATTTATATATATATATATATATATATATATAATCTTATATAGAAGATGGATGGATGGGTATCGATAGATAGATAGATAGATAGATAGATAGATAGATAGATAGATAGATAGACAGACAGACAGACAGACAGACAGACAGACAGACAGACAGACAGACAGACAGACAGACAGACAGACAGACAGACAGACAGACAGACAGACAGACAGACAGACAGACAGACAGACAGACAGACAGATAGATAGATAGATGGATAGATGGATAGATGGATAGATGGATAGATGGATAGATGGATCGATGGATAGATGGATAGATAGGCGGATAAGTGGATGGATAGATAGCTGGATAGATGGATGGATAGATAGATAGATTAGATATATAGGCAGACGGAGAGTGAAGGAGGGAGGGAGGGAGGGAGAGGAGGGCAGGAGAGGGAGTGAGAGGAATAGAGAGGGAGAGACAGACTGAGACAGAGATATGGATGTAT
>OY744603.1:87132819-87160319 GCA_963556255.1 Allolobophora icterica | reverse complement strand
TTGAAAGGTCAGAGAAAGCCCCTCGAACGGTAATCGAATGCGTGACGTAATTATTTCGTCTCAAAGCGGTAATCGGTGCGAAATTCTCGCTCGCATGCTGTCCCAATGTCTTTCGTGACCTCCGATCCATCGTTCAGGGTCACCAGGTCAAAAAGACGGGTCAGAAAGGACAGCTGTCCTCGAATCGGTTTTGTAACGCCTCAACGCGCAGTGCGATTGGCTGAAACTAGTCGCTAGACGGCGCTACTATTTCATTGTACGTCATCATCAGGTGACGTGCGCACATGACTTCTCATGACGTCGTTTTGTTCGATTAAGGGAACTCGCATTCATTGAAGAATGAATTCGTTCTAACATATTTAGGTCTGTATAGGCCGGTTGTTTTAATACCAGGCGAATCACTTCCGTCCTTCAAAATGCGGTTCAAAACTCTGTATTTCTCCTTGGCTTTCAAGCACTTGGATATCTAACTGCATCTTCTCCTGGCGACTGACTATCCAGGCTTCAGGTTCACATTTTAGTGTGACCGTGCGCGTTACAAATTTAATTAATAACTTAATTAATAATGATACTACAAGATTACAATAATTGCTAGAGCATGAAATTGTGCGTCAGAGGTGATACCAATTGACCCAATGCTTCGCTGTTGCGAGTATCGACATGAAATTTAACAGATCAGTTCTCCGTTCGTGAAAGCATTGCAATTAGGCTTAAATTAATTGCAATTAGGCTTAAATTAAGATGCATTTGCAGAGTGGCAATGAGACGAAAGCACGGACGCTGACACTGCAGAGACATTAAAACTAGGGCAGTAGTATGTATAGGATTGAAGGTAAAACAATTCGGTAGGTGGCGCTTTGTGGCGCCTCTAGCGACTAAACAGTGAAATATATTTTGTATATATACTTTTCGCTAGGTGGCGCTTTGTGGCGTCTCTAGCGACTAATTAGTGAACTATATCTTGTTCATATAGTTTTCGCTAGGTGGCGCTTTGTGGCACCTCTAGCGACTAAATTGTGAAATATATCATCAACATATTTTTGCACTAGGTGGCACAACTGTTTCTGTGCTATTTGCGCCTCAAGCGACTAAATAGGTATTGGAACAGTTATAGTTAGTGGCGCCTCCTGCGTCCAAATAGTAATCTTGGTTCTGGAACAATGTTCACTACCGTTATGCTGTTAGTGGTACCTCTGACGAGTATTTAGTGAACTATTATGTGGACCGCTCACGTTAAAAATTTCGATTTTGGAATGGACTTAAATGGGTGCAAATTGTAATTAGTAGCTTCTACTGCGCCTATGTCTAATGTAAATGACAAGATCGAGCAATGGACTTTAAATTGCTACAAATTGTCTTTCCTGTAATTTTATGTAGTAGCTTGTAATTGTAATTAGTAGCTTCTATTGAGCCGCAGTCTAATGTACAAGGCCGCTCACAAACGGAACACCAAAATCAAGGTGTCGTAAGTCGATCTTTCATGAAAGAACTGTCTTTAATGCTATTTCTTAGTTCAATTATCACACGACAAAGTAAATTTGACGATGTTTGGTTGGTTTGTGTGGGTGTGTGTATACAAATAACATTAGGGCCTAGTACTCATTGCCTACGTGCGATCTGTCACATGAACATAAACAAACAGCGTCTAGTAGATCAGTTGTGATAAAATAGGCCTACGATACTCAGGTGTGAACCCAATGCATCAATAAACATAAACAAATAAAGCTTAGCCCTATTGAACCCAACGCTAGATGAGAACAGTAGGATACATAAACTTGGTAGCTTGTAATTGTAATTAGTACTTCTATTGCGCCGGTGTCTAATGCACAAGGCAATACACAAATGACACACCAAAATCAAGTCGTCATAAGACAATCTTTCACGAAGAACTGCCTTCAAGGCTATTTATTTGTTCAAATATCACACGACCAAGCAATTCTGAAGATGCATGGTGTGTGTGTGTGTGTGAGAGAGAGAGAGAGAGAGAGAGAGAGAGAGAGAGAGAGAGAGAGAGTGTGTGTGTGTGTGTGTGTGTGTGTGTGTGTGTGTGTGTGTGTGTGTGTGTGTGTGTAGGTGTGTTCTATTACGCCTGTGTCTAATGTAAATTAAAAGACCGAGCAATGGACTTTAAATGGCTACAAACTGTCTTACCTGTAATTGTAATTAGTAGCTTGTAATTGTAATTAGTAGCTTCTATTGCGTCGCTGTCTAATGCACAAGGCAGCCCACAAATGGCACATTAAAATCAAGCTGTCATAAGACAATCTTTCATGGAAGAGCTGCCTTTAATGCTAGTTCTTTGATCAAATATATATTACATTGCGAAGTAATTTTGAAAATGCTTGTGTGTAGGTCAGTACAAATAACATTAGTAGTCATTGCCTACGAGTGATCCATCATATGAACATAAGCAAACAGCGTCTACCACTGGTCGAGACCAGCTGTGTCCATATACGCTACTCAGGTGTGAACCAAGTGCGCCGAAAACTAAGCTGATATGTCTAAAATATACACAAACAAATCTTATTCATACCAACGCTAGATGCAAACCGTTGGGTACACAACCGATTGGCCATGAGACCTTTTACTCACATGCACATAAACAAACAAACAGCGTCTACCGCTGTCTGCAGAACCAAGACGATAACAGGTGTGTACATTTACCATACTCAAGTGTAACCTCAATGAGCCATCAGTAAGTTGTCGTGTGGGGGCTATGTCCTATGATCACATGCTATACATTTTCATCATAAATTAATATAATCCATTAACAGAATCTTCAAAGACCTTATATATCTATAATTGTACATAACAATTACAAATATATATATATATATATATATACACTTAAGTGAACATATATATTTTGTCATATGCTAGAGTCCCACAGGTTTTAAATATGTGTTAGCTGTCAAAAGAAGTAGGAGTATGTCGAAGGTCAAATGACAGCTGTGGCAATGCCTTTAGTATCTCTATTTGTATGTCTAAAGTGATTCTTACGCATGCATTAGAAAAGGGCATAAAAGATGGAAAAGAGCCGTATATGAGAATTTTCGTTCAAGTCAGCAGTTGCAAGCGATTAGCGAAATTGTCTTAAATTCTTAAATATAACATAAGTTAACAATGGCGAACATAGAAAATGAATATGCTGCGAATGGTCTTCGACAAAATGCTGAGTATGATACTTGGAACAATGTGCGAGGTTGGTGTTACACAACACCATCCGTTGACCAACAGCTGCATCCTACAGAATCTACCATTTCCAGAGGACATGTGCGAGGTGCCTTAAGATTTTCTCCATCCGTTGGCCAACAGCTGCATCCTACAGAATCTACCATTTCCAGAGGACACGTGCGAGGCGCCTTAACGTATTTACACACGTATTCAACGCGTCTGCATCGTACAGAATCTACCACTTCCAGAGGACATTTGCGAGGTGCCTTAAGGTTTTCTCCACCCGTTGGCCAACAGCTGCATCCTACAGAATCCACCATTTCCAGAGGACATTTGCGAGGTGCCTTAAGGTTTTCTCCATCCGTTGACCAACAGCTGCATCCTACACAATCTACCATTTCCAGAGGACATTTGCGAGGTGCCTTAAGGTTTTCTCCACCCGTTGGCCAACAGCTGCATCCTACAGCATCTACCACTTCCAGAGGACATTTACGAGGTGCCTTAAGGTTTTCTCCATCCGTTGGCCAACAGCTGCATCCTACAGCATCTACCATTTCCAGAGGACATTTACGAGGTGCCTTAAGGTTTTCTCCATCCGTTGGCCAACAGCTGCATCCTACAACATCTACCACTTCCAGAGGATATGAATGATCAGCAGATTGAAAGAGAACTTTTACAATTTGGTAAAGAGCCACCAGAATGTTCGTCATGAGTGACAATGGTAAGAACGAGTGCTGCACGTTCACGCTTGACATGATCGATATAAGAATGTAGCTACTGTTAAGCCATTTAAGGCCGATTGATTATTATTATTCTTTACAGAAACTAGAGTGTAGAAGCTCTTAATAATTGAAATAGTGCCCTCACATTGGTGATTAAGACAATTTTACTTCATACTATACGATTTAGTTTTCATTAGCAGAACATGTTTTACAAGTTATAACATATTATACTTTGTTTAAAATGAGTGTCCAAGTTTATTTGAATGTAGTTAGCAATCTCTTGAGATCGTTGTGCGTGTGTGTGTGTGTGTGTGTGTGTGTGTGCATGTCTGCATGTGTGTGTGAGTGTGTATGCGCGTGTGCAGTGCACGCGCATATGTGTCTAACAGTGTGTGCTTGTGGGTGTTAGATAAATATAATACATTGGTTGACAATTCGGAGCCTTCTTTTGCAGTTGTTGACATGTTTTGCATTCTGACATGGCATAATGAGTGAACTTCCAGTGTGGAGCTCAATTGTAGTTTGTTAGCGGACTTATTAACCTCTATTTATCATATACATATAGACCGACCACATTGAGAATGATCTATGAATGTATCAAACACAGGTTTTCATAAACATCTACTACATTCAGCACATCAGCTTGACATGCAAACATGTTTGCATAGCAGCCCAACATCTTTGGTAGTTGGATTAATAGTTTACACATCAAACTTATAATTTTAGCCAATGCAAAGACATGTAGGAGGAACGAAAGTTATATCTTTTTAAATACTGTAGTGTGCGAGAACAACTGATATGAAGGTTTGTACGGTAAAATGCGAACGTTTACTTTGACCGGATGCTTGCCATGTGAGTTTCTATACTAAACGTTGACAACTTTAAAACTGTAAGGTGGTTGAAACGAAGGTTTGTTTTTTTAGTTTGAGAAGCTCCTTAACATGATAAAATTTTCTTTCGATAGAGGGTGAGACGAATGTTCTCATTATAAAGTTGTTGCAAGGTCTGGTGAGGCAGTTAGAGTGGAGGTTCATATTGTAAAAATTACACATTTTAGACTGTTGAGCTCTGGTAAGATTAAGTCTTTCCACATTGTGCAGACAGATGGAATGCTAATTTCCACAGCAACATACCAAACTTTTAGCCTGCGAAGATGCAGGACTTGAGAGCTTACATGCTAAAATGGCAACTTTTATATTACAAAGATTCGCAAACTGACCTCTCATATGATGTAAAGAGAGCTGGAAAGAGAGCTTTTGTGACAAACTTACAATTTTTTTAGGTTGTAGCGACACATGTGAGGTGAGAAACTTACGACTTTTAGGAGAGCTGCCATGAAGGCTTGCACAATAAAATGTGAACTTTTTAGGTGCACGAGCGCTTGCCAGGACGGTTTCTATACTAAAATTTACAACTTTCTTCATTTCAACGAAATATTTGCATGCTGATTTGCATGTTTTAGCTGATCAACTTATACAAAAAGATGAAATATTAGCATGGAAAGGTTTAGGTATCGCGACATATGGTAGGAACGTGTGCAGTGTCCATCGTTTTACATATACATGCTTGGATGTGGAGGTGCCATCTTAACGAACTCTATCACAAATTTTGAGTTTGAGAGTTAAAATAATAAAACTTTTGAGAAAGAATGTACAGTTCTATACCATTGGACGGTGTGTGTGTAAGTTGTGTTAAAGGTTTGAATGCTTGAAAGTAAGGCTAATTGGTAAGCTGAGCTCGAGTTTGCACGGTTTTGAATGTGTAGATGCTATTGTGGAACGGTTGTCTAAGTGGATTTGTGGAAATGAAGTGATTTTGAATGAAAAGACATGTAAAAGTTGCAGTCTTTTAGCGTTTGAGCGGCGTAGTTTACTTCAGAGGTCCAAGCATGTAGATGCAGTTTGTGGGAAAGGTAGGTTTTCGAATGAAGCGTATGTGTAAAATGATACATTTCAGGTCATTTTCGATGAAGAAACTGTTATGCATGGTAGTTCGAGCTGGAAATGTGTGAAGTCTGAACACACAATTTACGGAAACTTAAGGTTTTTGTTTGAAATGTAGTTGAAGCTGTACATCATTTATAAATTTTTGGTGATGGAACTGAAGCATATGAGAGTTCTATCGGATAAAGTATGAGACATGTGGATGCAATTTGTGGGAACAGAGTGATTTCCTTTGGAATGCATGTTGCATTTTTAGAGAATTCTGACGTTGCCATATTATTTCTAGCTGAAGTTTATTCCTAGAGGTGATTTATGCATATACAATTTGTTGGAAAAAGGTGTGCATCAATTGAAGTACACTTGTAAAACATTTAAAATTGTAAATTTTTGAAGAGTTTTGGAAAAATTTGAACGACTAGGCGTGACAGTTCTAGCAAAGTATTGGAGCTGCAATATGATAGAAAACGAGGGGTTTTGCGTGAAGGACATGTGCAAAGCATGTAATCTGACGAATTTTTGAAGAGTTAGTGTGATGTGTGACGTAGCTAGAGGAGTGAAGCGTACAACCATTCTATAGACATGCAACTTTGCGTATTTTCATTCTCAGTGGTTTTTTCAATTGCAAGCAAAATAACTAAATACTCAAAGACACAAGTTGTAGGTTACAAGTTGATTTATTTCAATAAATCAGTTTCACAACCTCTATGACGAGCCACCAAAGTTTCTCCCACACGCTCTTGCAACATATGGAAATCTCTGCTCGATGCTAAATTCGCCTCATCATTATAGGTCCACACACGCTCAATTTGTTAAAGTCAGCGATTTATTCACGTTTTCGCATAAACGACATTACCAAAGGTTTCAAAGTCTCAATGTTACAAGTCCATTTTAAACAATTAAACTTGTCAACACACGAAATTGTGAAATTCAAGCGAAACCGTCTACAACAGTTGCAAAAGTTGTAGAAATGTACACTTTACATGCAAAGGTAAAAGACACAGTTTTCATTCACCACCAAAGTTGTGCATTTCCAAACGTTGTGCTATAAATAATGAAAAACGAGCAATCGAACAATATTCTTAGCACGGAGCGACCATTTCTGGCTCTGTGAAAAATAATCTTCTTGGCTCTGAACATATTTTTAGACATGCGAGTACTACCGCCGCCACTGCCGCCGCCGCCGCCACCGCCACCGCCGCAGCCGCCACCGCCGCCATCGCCACCGCCACCGCCGCCGGCGCCGGCATCAAAGTTTCAAAAAGTTTTTAAAAGTTTCAAAGTTTTATAAATTGAAAAGTTTCAAGAAGTTTAAAGTTTAAAGTTTCAAACATTTTAAAGTTTCAAATAGTTTTTAAAAGTTTACAGTTTTAAAAATTTCAAGAATTTCAGAATTTTAGAAACATGCATCCATCAATAATTAGAATTTCAAAAACTTGCATCCAACAATAATTAGAATTGATGCATCCTATAATCGGTAGATGTCAATCAAGAAATTTCAACATTTTAACTGACCAATGGATGAACAGTTAGCAAGAGTTTGAATTCGTTAAAAGAGGTCAATCGTAGGTCCATTTGGCAGTCTTGTACAATTAGTCAACATAGTTATACTTCTCAACTCTCTAGTTTACTCAAAATTATATCTAGAATGTGTTTTAAGAGTGAAAAGCAAGAAAGTACATGGATGCAAAACATCACTCCGGAATATGTCAGTTGTAAAAATGTGACGACAGAAGGTGAAGGACTTGATAGAAATGATGGACGTGAGGAACATATTCTAAAACCTGATAGCCTTCAGACCTCTGGAACCTCTCTTTCTTATCGTCTTATCCGAATTAATACCGAAAATGAAAAGATGAAAACCTCATGGATATGCAAACGCTGTCATTCTACTCAAGTAGAAACGCTGACATTACCTTGTTGTCATATAGTTTGTTGTGAACCATGTGCTGATGCTATTGATGTCTGTCCTCTGTGCTCAGCCAGAATACTTGGAACCGTGAGAATTTTTATCGGATAAAATTCTTCATTTACTGCCTGTGAGCGCATACTCCTAAATTGCAACTATTGGAAAAATGCGTTTGATGTCGGTGACGGCGACGGCGATGCCGGCGCCGGCGGTGCCAGCGGCGGTGGCGGTGCCGGCGGCGGTGGTGGCGGTGTCGACGGCGGCGGCGGTGGCGGCGGCGGCGGTGGCGATGGCGGCGGTGGCGGCTGCGGCGGTGGCGGTGGCGGCGGCGGCGGTGGCGATGGCGGCGGTGGCGGCTGCGGCGGTGGCGATGGCGGCGGCGGCGGCAGTGGCGGCGGTAGTACTCGCATGTCTAAAAATATGTTCAGAGCCAAGAAGATTATTTTTCACAGAGCCAGAAATGGTCGCTCCGTGCTAAGAATATTGTTCGATTGCTCGTTTTTCATTATTTATAGCACAACGTTTGGAAATGCACAACTTTGGTGGTGAATGAAAACTGTGTCTTTTACCTTTGCATGTAAAGTGTACATTTCTACAACTTTTGCAACTGTTGTAGACGGTTTCGCTTGAATTTCACAATTTCGTGTGTTGACAAGTTTAATTGTTTAAAATGGACTTGTAACATTGAGACTTTGAAACCTTTGGTAATGTCGTTTATGCGAAAACGTGAATAAATCGCTGACTTTAACAAATTGAGCGTGTGTGGACCTATAATGATGAGGCGAATTTAGCATCGAGCAGAGATTTCCATATGTTGCAAGAGCGTGTGGGAGAAACTTTGGTGGCTCGTCATAGAGGTTGTGAAACTGATTTATTGAAATAAATCAACTTGTAACCTACAACTTGTGTCTTTGAGTATTTAGTTATTTTGCTTGCAATTGAAAAAACCACTGAGAATGAAAATACGCAAAGTTGCATGTCTATAGAATGGTTGTACGCTTCACTCCTCTAGCTACGTCACACATCACACTAACTCTTCAAAAATTCGTCAGATTACATGCTTTGCACATGTCCTTCACGCAAAACCCCTCGTTTTCTATCATATTGCAGCTCCAATACTTTGCTAGAACTGTCACGCCTAGTCGTTCAAATTTTTCCAAAACTCTTCAAAAATTTACAATTTTAAATGTTTTACAAGTGTACTTCAATTGATGCACACCTTTTTCCAACAAATTGTATATGCATAAATCACCTCTAGGAATAAACTTCAGCTAGAAATAATATGGCAACGTCAGAATTCTCTAAAAATGCAACATGCATTCCAAAGGAAATCACTCTGTTCCCACAAATTGCATCCACATGTCTCATACTTTATCCGATAGAACTCTCATATGCTTCAGTTCCATCACCAAAAATTTATAAATGATGTACAGCTTCAACTACATTTCAAACAAAAACCTTAAGTTTCCGTAAATTGTGTGTTCAGACTTCACACATTTCCAGCTCGAACTACCATGCATAACAGTTTCTTCATCGAAAATGACCTGAAATGTATCATTTTACACATACGCTTCATTCGAAAACCTACCTTTCCCACAAACTGCATCTACATGCTTGGACCTCTGAAGTAAACTACGCCGCTCAAACGCTAAAAGACTGCAACTTTTACATGTCTTTTCATTCAAAATCACTTCATTTCCACAAATCCACTTAGACAACCGTTCCACAATAGCATCTACACATTCAAAACCGTGCAAACTCGAGCTCAGCTTACCAATTAGCCTTACTTTCAAGCATTCAAACCTTTAACACAACTTACACACACACCGTCCAATGGTATAGAACTGTACATTCTTTCTCAAAAGTTTTATTATTTTAACTCTCAAACTCAAAATTTGTGATAGAGTTCGTTAAGATGGCACCTCCACATCCAAGCATGTATATGTAAAACGATGGACACTGCACACGTTCCTACCATATGTCGCGATACCTAAACCTTTCCATGCTAATATTTCATCTTTTTGTATAAGTTGATCAGCTAAAACATGCAAATCAGCATGCAAATATTTCGTTGAAATGAAGAAAGTTGTAAATTTTAGTATAGAAACCGTCCTGGCAAGCGCTCGTGCACCTAAAAAGTTCACATTTTATTGTGCAAGCCTTCATGGCAGCTCTCCTAAAAGTCGTAAGTTTCTCACCTCACATGTGTCGCTACAACCTAAAAAAATTGTAAGTTTGTCACAAAAGCTCTCTTTCCAGCTCTCTTTACATCATATGAGAGGTCAGTTTGCGAATCTTTGTAATATAAAAGTTGCCATTTTAGCATGTAAGCTCTCAAGTCCTGCATCTTCGCAGGCTAAAAGTTTGGTATGTTGCTGTGGAAATTAGCATTCCATCTGTCTGCACAATGTGGAAAGACTTAATCTTACCAGAGCTCAACAGTCTAAAATGTGTAATTTTTACAATATGAACCTCCACTCTAACTGCCTCACCAGACCTTGCAACAACTTTATAATGAGAACATTCGTCTCACCCTCTATCGAAAGAAAATTTTATCATGTTAAGGAGCTTCTCAAACTAAAAAAACAAACCTTCGTTTCAACCACCTTACAGTTTTAAAGTTGTCAACGTTTAGTATAGAAACTCACATGGCAAGCATCCGGTCAAAGTAAACGTTCGCATTTTACCGTACAAACCTTCATATCAGTTGTTCTCGCACACTACAGTATTTAAAAAGATATAACTTTCGTTCCTCCTACATGTCTTTGCATTGGCTAAAATTATAAGTTTGATGTGTAAACTATTAATCCAACTACCAAAGATGTTGGGCTGCTATGCAAACATGTTTGCATGTCAAGCTGATGTGCTGAATGTAGTAGATGTTTATGAAAACCTGTGTTTGATACATTCATAGATCATTCTCAATGTGGTCGGTCTATATGTATATGATAAATAGAGGTTAATAAGTCCGCTAACAAACTACAATTGAGCTCCACACTGGAAGTTCACTCATTATGCCATGTCAGAATGCAAAACATGTCAACAACTGCAAAAGAAGGCTCCGAATTGTCAACCAATGTATTATATTTATCTAACACCCACAAGCACACACTGTTAGACACATATGCGCGTGCACTGCACACGCGCATACACACTCACACACACATGCAGACATGCACACACACACACACACACACACACACACGCACAACGATCTCAAGAGATTGCTAACTACATTCAAATAAACTTGGACACTCATTTTAAACAAAGTATAATATGTTATAACTTGTAAAACATGTTCTGCTAATGAAAACTAAATCGTATAGTATGAAGTAAAATTGTCTTAATCACCAATGTGAGGGCACTATTTCAATTATTAAGAGCTTCTACACTCTAGTTTCTGTAAAGAATAATAATAATCAATCGGCCTTAAATGGCTTAACAGTAGCTACATTCTTATATCGATCATGTCAAGCGTGAACGTGCAGCACTCGTTCTTACCATTGTCACTCATGACGAACATTCTGGTGGCTCTTTACCAAATTGTAAAAGTTCTCTTTCAATCTGCTGATCATTCATATCCTCTGGAAGTGGTAGATGTTGTAGGATGCAGCTGTTGGCCAACGGATGGAGAAAACCTTAAGGCACCTCGTAAATGTCCTCTGGAAATGGTAGATGCTGTAGGATGCAGCTGTTGGCCAACGGATGGAGAAAACCTTAAGGCACCTCGTAAATGTCCTCTGGAAGTGGTAGATGCTGTAGGATGCAGCTGTTGGCCAACGGGTGGAGAAAACCTTAAGGCACCTCGCAAATGTCCTCTGGAAATGGTAGATTGTGTAGGATGCAGCTGTTGGTCAACGGATGGAGAAAACCTTAAGGCACCTCGCAAATGTCCTCTGGAAATGGTGGATTCTGTAGGATGCAGCTGTTGGCCAACGGGTGGAGAAAACCTTAAGGCACCTCGCAAATGTCCTCTGGAAGTGGTAGATTCTGTACGATGCAGACGCGTTGAATACGTGTGTAAATACGTTAAGGCGCCTCGCACGTGTCCTCTGGAAATGGTAGATTCTGTAGGATGCAGCTGTTGGCCAACGGATGGAGAAAATCTTAAGGCACCTCGCACATGTCCTCTGGAAATGGTAGATTCTGTAGGATGCAGCTGTTGGTCAACGGATGGTGTTGTGTAACACCAACCTCGCACATTGTTCCAAGTATCATACTCAGCATTTTGTCGAAGACCATTCGCAGCATATTCATTTTCTATGTTCGCCATTGTTAACTTATGTTATATTTAAGAATTTAAGACAATTTCGCTAATCGCTTGCAACTGCTGACTTGAACGAAAATTCTCATATACGGCTCTTTTCCATCTTTTATGCCCTTTTCTAATGCATGCGTAAGAATCACTTTAGACATACAAATAGAGATACTAAAGGCATTGCCACAGCTGTCATTTGACCTTCGACATACTCCTACTTCTTTTGACAGCTAACACATATTTAAAACCTGTGGGACTCTAGCATATGACAAAATATATATGTTCACTTAAGTGTATATATATATATATATATATATTTGTAATTGTTATGTACAATTATAGATATATAAGGTCTTTGAAGATTCTGTTAATGGATTATATTAATTTATGATGAAAATGTATAGCATGTGATCATAGGACATAGCCCCCACACGACAACTTACTGATGGCTCATTGAGGTTACACTTGAGTATGGTAAATGTACACACCTGTTATCGTCTTGGTTCTGCAGACAGCGGTAGACGCTGTTTGTTTGTTTATGTGCATGTGAGTAAAAGGTCTCATGGCCAATCGGTTGTGTACCCAACGGTTTGCATCTAGCGTTGGTATGAATAAGATTTGTTTGTGTATATTTTAGACATATCAGCTTAGTTTTCGGCGCACTTGGTTCACACCTGAGTAGCGTATATGGACACAGCTGGTCTCGACCAGTGGTAGACGCTGTTTGCTTATGTTCATATGATGGATCACTCGTAGGCAATGACTACTAATGTTATTTGTACTGACCTACACACAAGCATCTTCAAAATTACTTCGCAATGTAATATATATTTGATCAAAGAACTAGCATTAAAGGCAGCTCTTCCATGAAAGATTGTCTTATGACAGCTTGATTTTAATGTGCCATTTGTGGGCTGCCTTGTGCATTAGACAGCGACGCAATAGAAGCTACTAATTACAATTACAAGCTACTAATTACAATTACAGGTAAGACAGTTTGTAGCCATTTAAAGTCCATTGCTCGGTCTTTTAATTTACATTAGACACAGGCGTAATAGAACACACCTACACACACACACACACACACACACACACACACACACACACACACACACACACACACTCTCTCTCTCTCTCTCTCTCTCTCTCTCTCTCTCTCTCTCTCTCTCACACACACACACACACCATGCATCTTCAGAATTGCTTGGTCGTGTGATATTTGAACAAATAAATAGCCTTGAAGGCAGTTCTTCGTGAAAGATTGTCTTATGACGACTTGATTTTGGTGTGTCATTTGTGTATTGCCTTGTGCATTAGACACCGGCGCAATAGAAGTACTAATTACAATTACAAGCTACCAAGTTTATGTATCCTACTGTTCTCATCTAGCGTTGGGTTCAATAGGGCTAAGCTTTATTTGTTTATGTTTATTGATGCATTGGGTTCACACCTGAGTATCGTAGGCCTATTTTATCACAACTGATCTACTAGACGCTGTTTGTTTATGTTCATGTGACAGATCGCACGTAGGCAATGAGTACTAGGCCCTAATGTTATTTGTATACACACACCCACACAAACCAACCAAACATCGTCAAATTTACTTTGTCGTGTGATAATTGAACTAAGAAATAGCATTAAAGACAGTTCTTTCATGAAAGATCGACTTACGACACCTTGATTTTGGTGTTCCGTTTGTGAGCGGCCTTGTACATTAGACTGCGGCTCAATAGAAGCTACTAATTACAATTACAAGCTACTACATAAAATTACAGGAAAGACAATTTGTAGCAATTTAAAGTCCATTGCTCGATCTTGTCATTTACATTAGACATAGGCGCAGTAGAAGCTACTAATTACAATTTGCACCCATTTAAGTCCATTCCAAAATCGAAATTTTTAACGTGAGCGGTCCACATAATAGTTCACTAAATACTCGTCAGAGGTACCACTAACAGCATAACGGTAGTGAACATTGTTCCAGAACCAAGATTACTATTTGGACGCAGGAGGCGCCACTAACTATAACTGTTCCAATACCTATTTAGTCGCTTGAGGCGCAAATAGCACAGAAACAGTTGTGCCACCTAGTGCAAAAATATGTTGATGATATATTTCACAATTTAGTCGCTAGAGGTGCCACAAAGCGCCACCTAGCGAAAACTATATGAACAAGATATAGTTCACTAATTAGTCGCTAGAGACGCCACAAAGCGCCACCTAGCGAAAAGTATATATACAAAATATATTTCACTGTTTAGTCGCTAGAGGCGCCACAAAGCGCCACCTACCGAATTGTTTTACCTTCAATCCTATACATACTACTTAGGGCTGTACCGAATATTCGCTTCGTATTCGCTTCGGGGCCGAATAGTGGGCCAAATAGCTATTCGGTATTCGGCCGAATAGTAGCGGTCGGACCGAATACGAATAGTGGTCACGTGACATCTGTCTCTGCACATGTGGCTGCTATAGTGAGTGGAGTGAACGTTAAGTAAGTGACAATTTCTTAGTTTAGTTTAAATTAGTTCCATTCCTAGTTTACACAGACTGGCAGAAGGATGCAAAAATTACATGTAGCTAACTGTTTACTTTTAGTTTCTGTATTAAATTAACTGAACTGAAACTTTTGCTCACATTTGAAATTTTGAATGTTCTCGGTAGACCTATTTTGTACACTATTCGTATTCGTATTCGGCCGAATAGTTGGTTCAATTATTCGTATTCGGCCGAATAGTGTCATATTATAGTGATAATTACCTATTCGGTACAGCCCTAATTAAAACCGTTCTTCTCAGCAGTGTAGCAGTGTAGGCCGGGAGAGTCTCTGAGTAGGTATCTTGATGGGGCGCTATATCAACTTTAGATTGACTGATTGATTGATTGATTGATTGATTGACAATCGTCTTAAATGCAATGCTTCGGAAGGAAGCAACATCTGGAAACAGAAAATCAGAAACATCGAAGTAATAAGTCTGTTTCTGCATGCAAATTGGTGACCCTATTTAAGCGGGATTCTCGAGCGTTTTCGGATGCTCGATAGTGAGCGACGGCGAGGGAGATGAATGGCTATCCGCTCTCATATATACCGAGGCTAAAAAAATGAAGTCGCTAACACCATACCCTGATACCCATGGCTGCCTCATAGCTAGCCTAAGGGATTGCTCTTCTTCTTCTTTTTTTTCTTCTTCTTCTTCGCATTCGTCTTCTTGTTCTTGTTTTTCTTCTTATTCACAATCTTCTCCTTCTTCTTCTTCTTCCTGTTCTTCTTCACATTCTTCTTCACATTCTTGATCCTGTTCTTTTTCTTGCTCTTCTTGTTTTTCTTGTTCTTGTTCTTCTTATTACCTTGTTCTTGTTCTTCTTCGCATTCTTCTTCTTCACATTCGTCGCATTCTTCGTCTTCACACACTGAGTATTCTTCTTCCTGTTCTTGTTCACATTCTTCTTCTTCTTCTGGTCCCTTTTGGGTCAACTATTTGTTCCCAAATACCCAGCTAATATTTCATGTCAAACTGTATTTTCTTTTGTCGACATTTTCTGGGAATCGATAAACGCAGAATGAATTAACGAAACTAAAAGAACCCGATTGCAAGTGACCAGAAACGGAAACAACGGCTGCTCAGTCAAGTCTGTAGGGATGAATAACAAGAGAAAGATCGAAAGCATAATGCTGGGAATTATGGAAGGCGCTGCCAGATAAAGAAGACATTGTGGAGCGATCGGCCACAGTGACATAGAAGAATGTTTTCAACCATAAGTCCCCAACCAGATACTGGCAGCGCGTGACGGCAAATGTATGGGCGTCCGCAGGAATTTTCGGGGAGGGGGGTAAAAAATTTCTAGGGGAGGCAACACTTTTCAAGATGAGAAAAATTGCGTTTTTACACAGAAGCTATTCATGAACTTAGAACACGTGACAACTTTTGAAATAAATAATGGTGAGGGACTTAACTAAATAATAAAGTTGTTTTCGCAGTGAAATCGTGTTGGGACTGTTGAAATAATCATAATAATCAAGATTTTATTTTGTAAAATCCAGGGGGCAGATGCCCCATTTCCCCCTCCGAACGCCCGTGGGCAAATGTAGGCAGAAACCATTAATCGTGCAGTGGAAACTGTGGACACTTCAAACCATGGACGATAATGACGATGATGGAGGTGATGATGAAAATGATGCTAACGACGATGTCATTACCGTCACTGGATGTTTATATAGCGCCACTTGCTGGAAAGCGCTACATGTAACCTAAATGATGTAAATCTGTTATAATATTAAAAAAAGTTTCACCAACAAGAAGACAGTGCGCAGAAAGCTAGAAACGTCAGCAGCGGTGGGCCCACGCACACACGTAGAACCAATGAACGGATTCCTATCCACAGTTGAGAGATGAAACTCATCTTCAGAGTTCTTGGGCCAAATTGCATCGATGTCGGATGTGTGTGTGGTACCTGGTAACACTGCTGTCCAGCAGTCCCTCGTAGGTGACAGATTAGGGTCGTCCGGCTATTCGTTGACCCGCCAGGTCCACGTAGAATTAGGTATTCGTCGCTTGTCGGTCGGTAGATCGAAGCCCAACCGGTGACTAACGTTCGAGGTCACTTCTAAGATTGCTTCGCTTCTCCTCCTCCGCCAAGACAAACCATTGTCCGACTACAGACGACGTACATAGGTCTGTAAGAAAGTCAATCCCTCTTCATGTAGTCACGTTGGAGTGGAAAGATGGTATGCGAAGAAAGCGTCGTCCAAAACGATCAAGATCCGCAGCAGAAACTAAGAGTTACTTCGACACGCAAACTCTGTGGCAGTAAACTCCAATAATAATGTCAGAAATACTCAAGGAATTCTGCTTTTAGACAAAATAATCCAATGACATGACACAGAAGGCGAATCAACAACCAATGTGGCTGCTGACATGCGCAGTCTATAATGATGATGATGATGGTGGTTAAGATGATGATGATAATGATGATGATGATGATGATAGTGATGATGATGATGTTGACGACAATGATGATGACGACGATAATAGCGATGATAATAATCATGTTGGTCGTCGTCGGTCGTGCTGCTGATGTTCTCATTCCTTCTCACACTCTTCTTCCTCTTCTTTCCATCGATCGGCCATTTTGAAAGCCATCACCGTTTGCCAATTGCACAGAGTCGCTAGCTTTCCACGGAATTCAGCGTTCGCAGATTGATCACAAGGGGTCGCTCTGGTTGCAGCACACTACATACAATAACGTGGTCAGAACAATTTAGAGACATGCCAAATCCTACGTCAAAGTGGCTGGTTGTATGTCACAATGGATGTGTTTTAATATCAGACAACGTCTGCCTTTGATATATCCATCCAAATTAGTGTTTGAAGTTGACAGAAATTGTCGTTTAAAGGTGTGCCTCTAACGCGGTCTAGATGCTTGCTGTTACCTTACTATACCAACGTGCTTTGCCTTGACCCAATTCCCATTACATGATCTAATTAATTTTTTCTGATATACTTTACGTTACAACAGTGAACTTTCTTCTGCATTCGCCTGCGCTGCCCCATGATCAGAAGGCGGATCTGTTTTTGGAGCGCAGTCGTTTGATGCCTAATGCGTCATTAGAATAACGCTATAGGTTCTAAGATTAAGTGAGGTTAATCTGTTTCAAAGTATACTTTATACGACACTCTAAGGCCGACGAATTCTAGCATCCTCAGGCGATTGTTCGTGGCGAAAGGCGAGGTACAGCAGCAGAGGAAATGAGAACTAATGAGGGCAGGCGAGTGTGGGAGGACAAGGAGGAGGAGGTTGATGCTAACGAAGAGTAAGGAAGGTAGACGAACGATAATGACGGAGGAGAGGCGGACGATGAAGGTCGAGGAGGGAGTTGGAGAAGTGGAGGTGGAGAAGTGGAGTAGGGAGGCGGAGGGGAATGAAAAAAGGCAATAGGAGAAGAGGAAAGATGAGGAATGGTTGGGAGGGAAGGGGACTAGATTGAGAAGGGAGAGGAGAGGGGTGGTGGATGAGGGGACGGAAGCGGGAGAGGAGTGAAAACATGATGGAGTAGGAGAAAGAGGCGAAGGAAGAGGACGAGTGGAAGAGGAGAAGGAATAAACATACGAAGGAGGGCAGATGGACAGTGAACAGTGTTACAAAAATATACCTGCTGTGCGACAGAAGATTGCGTGCATGAGACAATAGAGACAAGAACGATGAAGAAGACAACGTTGGGTGATGTCAGGCGTGTGGCCGGGAGGGGGGCAGTGGCCGGAAAGGTCCTTCGAATGGAAGTGCGACTATAATTGGCTCTTTTAAACGACGTCTTAGCGCCAATCGATCGATCTCCATTCGGTCCAGACACAGATCGATAATCTGGCGCATACGGTCGCCCTGGGAATCAAACGGACAGACGGACGGAACGCCGCAGCATCATGCGTAGATGAGTTGCAACAGCAATGCGCCTCGATTATAACCAGTAGAATCTGTAAAGTATGATAGTTTATAGCAACTGTGTATTATTATGGTTGCTTTTAGTAGTCATAACGTATTTTAGGATGTTCGAGAAATATCTCTTTCGTTTTAGGTTATGCTAACGTTCACTTTGCATCTTTCACACACGCGCAGACACACACACACACACACACACACACACACACACACACACACACACACACACACACACACACACACACACACACACACACACACACACACACACACACACACACACACACACACACACACACACACACACACACACACACACACACACACGCACATACATACATACATATATATAACCTCGTTTATTGAATCAAAGTTGACAAACCGCAACTTCTTACAGAAAGAGTATGCTACAGTAAAAAACATTAATTTAGATTAGTCTACGAAAGGTAGAATACTATTTAGTTCCTATAGAACATGTCGGAACAAAACTCTAGGGATAAAGTAGTGATTGTCCTTGCATGGGAGTTCAAAATCATGAGGTCTAGGGCGTATATATATATATATATATATATATATATTATATATATATTATGAATACCTATGGATACTAATACAAAATAACGCTGGCATCAGGTAATAATAATATATATATATATATATATATATTCAATAATATATGATTCAATAATATATATATATATATATATATATAACTGCACGAGTATCTGGTGATGTTGTTGGTTTTGTAGAGATGAGATCGTGTTCGTGTCCCTGTTTGGTTGTCTTCTGTATCCATTGTGGCATCGCATCGCTCAGCTGGGCCGTCAATCCAGGTACTACTCCCTCCTCTAATTACCATTCATCAATCCAGGTACTACTCCCTCCTCTAATTAACATTCGTCCTCTTCCGGGATGATCTACACGGCAGCAGTTTCATAGCGCCGCACCTGGACTAGGGGCTATGTAAATCTTTGGGTGAATATCTATAGATGCATAGCCTATATGTGCTGTTTGATGACTTCCGAAAATGCCCAAATTCATATATAAACGCATACATGGGCGTTCGGAGGGGGACAAGGGAGGGGTCATTTGCCCCTGGATTTTTGCGCATATTTTATTTTAAAAATCTTTTGATTATTATGATTATTACAACAGTTCCAACACGATTTTCAATGCAAAAAACACTTATTATTTAGGTAAGTCCTTGGCCATTATTTATTTTTAAAGTTGTCACGCGTTCTGCGTTTATGAATAGCCTAGCTATTCTTAGCAAAAATTCATCTTGCTCCACCTACAAATATTTTGCCCACCCCCCCTCAAAAAATTTATGCGGACGCCCATGAACGCATATGCGTCAACACGGAAAAGCAGAAACCATCGAGGTCAAGCAGCATGCAAACAATTGTCTGACGAATTTCGTCCAACAGTTTCCGTTTCTCCCTCGCTCCGACGTTCCGGCCATCTTAGAGACCGATCTCAATGAAAAAGAAAATCTTTTCTCGCTTATTTCGCCGCTTTTCTTTAGAAAACCCGTCAAACAAAGGCGAAACTCCGCGTCGTCTGCGGTAGCCATTGTGGAAAGCGCGGAAAACGTCGTCCTCTCACGCGTCATCGTAACGCAGAGCCGTTACAACGGCTTCCCGCTGACCGAAGCCTTTTGATGAAGTGCATACTGACGGACCGTACGGCCGGAGGGGTGCTGTGCTCATCGAGTGCTCAAAGGAATTGGGCAATTCATACGGTGTGTGGTACGAGAGCCTACCACGCAACGCAAGGTGAGGCAAGGTGTGCGGATGTGGTAATGCAACATTGTAATTTTTACTGCACGCGCTAGAATTTGAACCCAGACGATTCGATTAAAAGTTAGATAGGCCTAACGGTTACCACGGCAACGTACAAAGCCTAACGATTACCATGGCAACGTACAAAACCCAGCGGTTACCATGGCAACGTACAAAACTTAATTGTTCCATCATCATGATTAGTATTCAATATTTTTATATCTAATATGTTTGACATTTTAAAACTGCCCTGTATGGCATGGCTTAGATCATCCAGTTAGGGAGTTACGTGTGCAGCGATTGTCACACGTTCCTCTAGGAAGCTACATAAAGAAACCTCAAGATACAAATATCCATTTGCAAATTGATAAATCCAGATTCAGCTGCATTTATTTACCGCCTGTGACAAATGATGAGGAATCAGTCGATGGCACTACGAAGTTACTCGTAACAAACTTACCCAATGTTTCTTTCACGGCCCAGTGATCTATCGCAGAGATTACTGAATACAGAATGACACCTATGTCTGACTGCCTTAGAAGTTAGGCTGGCCATTTGACTGTTGTCCTCTCATCTCATGCTGTTGCTACTGCTACTGCTACTGCTACTGCTGCTGCTACTGCTACTATTGCTACTGCTACTACTACCATGGGTGTCCGCAAGAAGTTTTCTGCGGGGGCAAAAATGTTCTCGGGAGGGGGCAAAATGACGTTTTCGCATAGAATAGCTATTAATGAACACAGAAAACGAGACAATTTTCAAAATCCTGGGAGGCAAAACCCCCTAGACCTCTCCGGACGCCATGACTACTACTACTATTGTTGCTGCTGATGTTGCTACTATTACTACTACTACTACTACTTGAACTGGTGTTACTACTACAACTACTACTTTTGCTGCTACTACTATTATTACTACTACTACTCGTACTACTACAACTGCTGCTCTTGCAGCTCTTGCTGCTACTACTACTATTGTTATTATTACTACTACTGCTACTGCTACTAATACTAATACTACTGTAATTGCCGATGTTACTGCTACTCCTACTTCCACTGTTACTACTACTGTTACTAGTATTAACAACATGACATGACATGACATAACATAACAGAGGCTTTTAAGAAGTTCAGGAGACATTCAAATTGTCCTGGAATTCTTAACAGTCCATCCTCCCAGTCTGCTCTTAAAAGCTGTGATTGTGTCCTCTGATTAATCTCTCTTTACGTGGCGCTATATCAATTTACAATTGCATTAACAATTACAATTACACTGCCGTCATCCAAACCATTCCATAAATCTACAGCTCTTAGGCTGAAGGACATCTGCCCAAATGGAGCTTTAGGTTTCCTAAATAATTTATATCTGTGGCCTCGAGTCGCCTTGTTCGTTCCCACTGCACTGTCTCCTTTCCAGCGATAATCCTATCAGCATTAATTCGGTCGCCTCTGCTCCTCCTCTGCCCATGGTTGCTAGGCAGCATCAGTTCGACCTCACGTCTCAGATCCTTGTAACCACGAATCATTTTGGTATAACTCTCCGCACTTACTCCAGCTGTTAAATAAATATTACTAGCACTGCTACAACTATCACTATCACAACTACTACTACTACCACTACTGCTACTGCTACTATTAGCTACAATTACTACTTACAAATTGCCATTATTATTAACTCCGTCACTACTCGTACTCTGGCAATGCCAGTTCCGAGCCTGGATAAAGGAGGAGGGCGACGCTAATGATCTTTATTATCACACAGTGTCGTTAAACTAAAACTACTGCCATTACTATTACCATTACTGCCATTTGTGCTGTTTATATTATTGGAGCGCCTTTGTTTCATTTTCTCCGAAACAGCGCTATATAAGTTTCCAAATGCAATTATTACAATTACTATATTGCATATTGGGATTATTATATATAGCCAATATATGGTTACTAAGCATGAAACTGGGACATGGCCCATGGGTCCGAGAACCACAGTTGCATGTTCGACAACTCTTTTTGACGTTGACACAAAACTGCGACAGTGGCGTGATGTTATCTGGTTTGACATCTGACGGCTATTTATCTGTCAGCTGAACCTCTATACTGCAAGCTAACACACAACGAATCAATTCGCTGAAACCTAACAATTACTTAGCCCGGTGCGGTGGTCCCTGATCGGCGCGCGTGCCGGACTGCGTAAATCAAAGCGAATTCCATCGGGTGCGGTGTCGTCGTTCTCTTTGATGGGCCAGTGCAGTTCGAAATTAAATTAGGCGTTGTATGTGGCGCGCCGAATAGCAACACGGATCTGCGATGGCACGCTGGAATTCAAGGAACCACGTGCAAAGAAGAATCGAGACTGAAAGACTACTCGCGTTTGTATGTTTGTGTGTAAGTGTGTGTTTGTGTTGGTGTATGTCTTAGTGTGTAGGCCTAGGTGAACGTGTGTGGATGGTTGGTTGGTGTGTGCGTGTGTGTATGTGTTGGATTGGTCTTTTGTGAATTCGCGCGTGTCTTGTAGTGATGGTGAAGTAAGGGCGTAATTCTGGAATGTTGTTAGTATGGCCGCTACGGTCACTGGTTGACATACACGAGTATTAGCAGACTCCTTGTGTCTATGACAGCAACTCGGTAGGATTATTTACTAGGTGAACACATTATGATGACGATCATGGTGATGATGATGATGATGATGATGATGATGATGATGATGATGATGACGACGACGACGACGACGACGACGACGACGACGACGACGACGACGACGACGACGACGATGATGATGATGATGATGATGATGATGATGATGATGATGATGATGATGCTCATACGAGAAACTTATCTGATGACCAAGTGAGGTTGAAGTATCACGCTTCATGGAACAATCCTCGATGGCCATCTAAATTAACTTCGTCTACAATAATTGAAAGAACCCATTTCCAATGTACACCTAATTCATAGAATGCGTTATGAATTCGAGTGAACATTGTTTTCCTTGTGCTGTAAAGGTTGTAATTGTACCCCAAAACCGGACACGACATTCATCCATTCATTCATTCAGAGGCCTTGTATAGCGCCTCTCCAAGATACCAACTCAGAGGCGCTACCAGCCCAACTCCGGCGATAAAGAACATTTTTCACATGCTTTTTAAAGGTGACAGGTTTATGACCTTGCAACAGGAGAGAGATTATTTCCAAACAATTTTTTTCTAATATCCTTATCGTCTTAATAAAATTCCGTACTATTTATGGATAGATTTGCCTCAAATATTTGTCTTTTCTTATACTGTCTTACAATTGTTCCAATCCCATGGCTTGCCCCCTGCAGCATGAACAAGTTTGTTCCATCTGCTTCTATATCTTGTCTTCCTCGATAACTGATCGAATGTAATCCAATCCACTACTTTATATCATCAGTCCATATCATTTTAGTTTTTCCTTGAGCTCTCGATCCTGCTGGAACTGTGCCTTGGATAACCTCCCTCTCCATGGAATATCCACTCTTCCGGAGCACATGCCCGAAATATGGAAGCTTCCTCTGCTTGATCAGTTCGAGCGGACTCCTTTCTACTCCAGCATTCCTCAATACCCATTCATTTGTCTTCATCGGGTGCAGTCCATGACACCCCAAGAACATGACGCAGACTCATCATTTCAAATACGTTGATTATTGCCATCTTAATCCCCCTTAATCCTTCCTAGTCCTTCTTAAATGCTCCAACTCTCACAGTCACCCATTGCCACTCAAATAATTATTACCTTAATGAATTCCTGTATTGCTATGTACAGATTATACCTCAAATATTAAACAGAAGCATCGATTCCCGATTAATCCCAAGCAGTAATTAGAACTTTACGACCGAGTCTTTGTGTGTATTGCGCGATTGCACTTAATAACCCACCCAATAACATAACAAGGGTTCAGCTGGTTCAGAAGACGTGCAGTCTGTGTTAGAGCCACTGTTATGTACAGTCGGCCAACGCGAGCGGAACCCGTGGCTTGGGAGTTGGGATATCCTAACCAGTTCCAAGCCTGTATAAGTGAGAAGAGATGATCGTGCCACGAAACAATACTGTTCTTTTCGGGTTTAACCGTTAACATCTATGAACTGCTATAACCGTTAACATCTATGAACTGCTATAACCGTTAACATCTATGAAATGCTATGACAAATTGTAATATGAACTTTTGTTCTGATGATCGCTGGAGCACATGGATCGACCTTAAAAATTTGATAAACTGGCGAATGGGTCCAAGTGGTTCGCCCGTACAGAGAACTACGAGAGAAAAAGACAACAGCGGTTAGGACGTCACAAGGGTCAAGAGGTCAGCGAAGCGATTAACCTTGTAGTGGACACAAACGGGTTCCATCCGAAGGACAAAACTGACGATGACAAAGATGACTAAGTATTTTGTTCGCAAGTCCAACGTGGCTGCATCAGACCCATCCTTCTGATGTTGACTGAGTCGACCGTGTACGCCGCCTTCAGCCGGGTGTTTCCGTCTCGGTGGAGGACGCAGACTCGGGTCATTGGAGTGACCTCTATCGTTAGTCACTGGTGGCGCTTCAGTCTACTGACCGAAACGCGATGAATGCAGCTCTGCGGACTCCTTGCGCTTCGACGAATAGCCGGAAGTGCGTCATCTTCTACCTACAAGAGACCACTGCTGGGCGACAGTGTCATCGTGTGCTGCGAGCGCTGTCCCCTGTCGTCTCTCCACTCTATCGACGCAACTTGGCTCAGAGACTCTGAACTTCCATGCCATCTGTCGGCTGTAGACGGGAATCCGTTGGTTGGTTCTACGTGCGTGCGTGGGCCGCCACTGGTCACTCTTCCAGCTTACTGTGCATTATTTTGCTAAGTGGTGTAATATTTTCGTTTCGTAGTTACATTTGACATCATATAGGTTAGCATACAGAGCGCCTCTGATTTGATCTGTCTTTTGAGCGGCGCTATCTAAATGTCATATTACATTACATGACCGATGGATCGCACAATGACGACACCATCGATTGTGATTAGGGCGCTACAGAATTCAGTAGACTGTACTAGATTGAAAGACGCAACAGAAACGTCACTCTTAAGTGGCCAGACCAATCAGCTGAATCGATTCAACAATTTGAGGCAAAAACTGGTTGTGATTACTCCTGCAAACACATCTTCCACTGGAAATATTTAACGTAGTTCATAGCTAATTGGCAAGAGATGTTTAGGTGAATTGTGCGAGCATTGTCCTACCAGTACACAGGTAGCATAACACTGAAAAACTAGTGAATTTTCAGAATTTCGCCTGCCTATTCCACTGCACTCGTGTTTATTTATGTTTTGTTTACATTTCATGCAACGCCGATCACTGATTTCAAGCATCTATGGAGCTACGCAACTGTGCGCCAAGGACTTTCCATTGTTCAACCTCCAACTATTATGATCTGCAATACAGACAGACAGACAGACAGACAGACAGACAGACAGACAGACAGACAGACAGACAGACAGACAGACAGACAGACAGACAGACAGACGTACATGCATGCCGACAGACAGACAGACTGGACAAACCATGTCTGTCTGGCCTTTCGGGTCGCTGGCCCGCGTGCTTGGAACAGCCTTCCTGCTCAGATTCAGGAAGCTAGAAGCATTTTTGTTTTTAAAAAACAGTTGAAACTGTACTTGTTAGGTAAAAACTCCGAACATTAGCTTTTGCGCTGACTGTAGATAGTGTGCGTGCGTTCGTGTGAAGCATCCTAGAAGTAGCTTGCTACCAACGATGCTATATAAATTGTCGTAATTACAATTACAATTACAATTACAAACCAGACAGATACCTTTTTATATCTTCAACATGTTGCCAGTATGGATTGATCTGTCTGTCTGTCTGTCAGACTCTGTCTGCCTGCCTGTTTGCCTGTCTGCCTATTTGTCTGTCTGTCTATCTGTCTGTCTGTGTGTCTGTCTGTCTGTCTGTCTGTCTGTCTGTCTGTCTGTCTGTCTGTCTGTCTGTCTGTCTGTCTGTCTGTCTGTCTGTCTGTCTGTCTGGCGCCAATGACGAGCGATAGTCGGTGTACGTTAAGGACTTGTTGAAGATCCCTAAGCTACGCAAGTAATTACCAAACCCCGAAGCTGTACATAGCAAGGTCAACGCTCAACCAATCGGCCACCACGTTGCACTCTTTGCAACGGTTAAAAGATTCTTGCAGATAAAAGTCTTCTTTATGACCCCTGAACAGCCATAGCCATACTAAGCGTTGGTGGGTCCTTCCAAGTCTACAAATCGCTCGTAAAAGTCTATAACGAGTGCGGACCTTTCAAATGAATATAGTTGTCTATAAGGCGTACTGAAAATCTTCTCACGTCGCTTGCAGATGAATAATGACGAGGTATTATGCGCCAGCTCAGTGCAGCTGAATATCAGCGGATATCACTGGATATCACTGAAGGCCACGCCCTTAAAATGACATATTGCCAAGTGTTAATGCAAACAGATAATATATATATAATATATATAGTACGGCTCTGTCAGAAGGACTCTTGAGCCTTTCTCGTTTTTCTTCTGGCGCTTTGATAATATCATCTAGAAATATCATCTCCATATATATCACCATAGCATGGCATCTCTGTATACACCCTCGATGTGCTGCTGCTGCTGCCGGTATTGCTTTCATTAGGCTCTCGCCGCTTAGTCGAATGCTAGGACTGGTTCACCGATCGACCGACTGACTTCTTGGCTGGCTGACTAACTGACTTATTGGCTGGTTGACTGATTAGCTCACTAACTGGATGGCTGGCTGACAGGTTGACTGATTGAATGACGACTGACTGAATGAATGAATGAGTGAATGAATTAATGACTCAATTGATAAACTTACGTACCGGTACCGACTTTCTGATTCACTGACTGACCGGCTGACTGAACGACTGACTTACTGGCTGACTGACTGACTGACTGACTGACTGACTGACTGACTGACTGACTATCTGACTGACTGACTGACTGACTGACTGACTGACTGACTGACTGACTGACTGACTGACTGACTGACTGACTGACTGACTGACACTGATTGACTGACTGACTGACTGACTGACTGACTGACTGACTGACTGACTGACTGACTGACTGACTGACTGACTGACTGACACTGATTGACTGACTGACTGACTGACTGACTGACTGACTGACTGACTGACTGACTGACTGACTGACTGACTGACTGACTGACACTGATTGACTGACTGACTGACTGACTGACTGACTGACTGACTGACTGACACTGATTGACTGACTGAC
>OY744603.1:87120319-87130319 GCA_963556255.1 Allolobophora icterica | reverse complement strand
TCTGAACTAAGCTGAGTCGTCACACTTGTTTGGCCCCCGAACGGTTAAGAAATCATTTAGTGGCCCTTGGCCGAGAAAGGTTGTGCAATACTGGCCTAACTCAACGATTATGATTAACGGATGTACAGCAAAAGTCAATATACAATTTATTTTTCGGTTCATACAGGGAAGAGATTGGGTCTAAGCGGCGGATGTCCTGCTCGTCGGTTTAACGAGAAGCCGAATGTGTCCAGCATATCAATGACCTAACTAGTATCTTTCTTTGTTAGGTCAATACTATCCTATGGGTTTAAACGTAGATGTGATGTAAGGATTGTCTAATACTATGAACTGTATTTAAACATGGGACATGTGTGTCTCGTGGCTCGGCACAATTTGACCAAACGAAGACCGTATATATAGACTCTTCTATATATATATATATATATATATATATATATATATATATATATATATATATATATATCTCTCTCTCTCTCTCTCTCTCTCTCTCTCTGCTCTCTGTCTGTCTCTGTCCCTCTCTCGTTCTCTCTGTCGCTCTCTGTCATTCACTCTTTCTGTCTCTGTCGGTCATCGCTTGAACTCAGTCATTCGTTCATTCTTTTGCTCATTCGTTTGTTCGCTCGTTCATTTACTTAATCAGTCAGTCAGTCAGTCAGTCAGTCAGTCAGTCAGTCAGTCAGTCAGTCAGTCAGTCAGTCAGTCAGTCAGTCAGTCAGTCAGTCAGTCAGTCAGTCAGTCAGTCAGTCAGTCATTCAGACAGTCAGTCAGACAGTCAGTCAGCCAGTCAGTCAGTCAGTGAGTCAGTCATTCAGACAGTCATTTAGACAGTCAGTCAGTCAGTCAGTCAGTCAGTCAGTCAGTCAGTCAGTCAGTCAGTCAGTCAGTCAGTTGGTATTACTGTTCAACCGTTCGTCTATTCCTTTACTTGTCTGTTTGTTTGTTGATTGGTTTGTTCGCTTGTTTGCATTGTTTGTCGGTTGGTAGGTCTGTTGTTTGGATGGTTGTATTCTCTCATCCTTTGTTCCTCCTATCTTTCTCTCCCTCTTCAATCTTTCATACGTTCCGTCCTTCCATCTTTCTTTCCTTCCACAATTCCCTCTGTCATTTCTTCATTCATTCCTTCATGCATTAATTCGTTTATTGTTTTCTTTTCGATGTGTAGCGTGCGAGTGCGTAGTTCTGAAGCGTGGCCCTGGTCGTAACTACGGAACATTTACGTCTCCCAATTACCCACAGGTCTACGGATCAGGCATCAACTGCATCCTATACACGTTCATAGGACATCCAGGAGAAATCGTCGAAATCACTTTCATCGAGTTCGATATGCAGGTGCCAATCACGAACAGGTCAGCACGTTCGATGAACTGAATTACGGCGACAAATACATACACACATACATACATACATGCAAACACATATTCATGCATTCATAAATCAATCAATCAATCAATCAATCAAAAAATCTTTATTGAATCCAAATAACGTATATGACAAAAACAATCTTCAAAACAGGAACAAATAGAAGCTCACGTTACTGGAAGCAAAAGGTGGCCCTAAAGGGAAGACTATTCCCGCTAGGAAGGGACACCTATTTGATCAAGTGCCACTGCCTATCAGACTGTCCTTGATTCGGGATACCCAATTTCATCTCATGGTAAGGGTTAGTGCCGAACGGCGCAAATTAAACCAGTAGAAGGCAGACCCATCAATGAGCAACCAAGAACGGAAAAGGAACAAAATTTGAACAAGTATAAGTTCTTAACTAATCTTAACTAAGGTACTTAACTAGGGAAACGACTACAAAAATGAAATTAAAAGGAGCATTTAATACGGTCACAGTTAAGAATTGAGAATTAAAAAAGAGAATTGAGCATGGCCCACACGCGGTTATGTGCAACCCAATACCGTGATGTAATCCTAGATATATGTTGTTAATGCAGTAGCATACGTACATTCATGCATACATACGTAAATGCATTCATACAAACATACATTCATACATACATACATACATGCAAACATGCATACATACGCACATACATACATGCATACATACATTCACACATACATACATTCATACATACATATTAGGGTGGTCCACATGCACATGGTAAAATTTGAAAGTGTCCAAAAACTCTCTCCACAAGGCTGCCCTTATTTCCACTATGTATACAGAAGAACCATGCCAAAAATTGAATCAATCGGAGTAGTTTTAGGGGTCGCTATGATTTCAACAATTTTCTGATATACTCATTTCGGATGAAATTTTGGTCGTATTAATGTTTTGAATTTTGTTTTCAAATGACTAGAACAATAAGAACATGTAAATGTTGCATTGTGAAGGCACTAACAGTCAGGGATGTCATTGGGTGGCGGGGGCATTCCCTCTTGATTTTTGAAAAAAAAGGAAAAGGAATGGAACAAGAAAGAAAGGAAGAAGAAAGGGGTAAAAAGGAAAAAAATGATACTCAAATTCAGGGACATCATGTAAAGGGTGTAGGCCTGCACTGTATGGACTAGCTTATGGGCATATATAGGTACACAGTGCTGGATTTACCATGAGGCAAATGGGGCAGTTCCCCGTAAAAATACTCAAATGACCTCCCTGCCCCCCCCCACGAAAAAGCTGAATTCACGTCCCTGGTAACAGTGCCTGCAAACTGTTGCAGTGGCATTTGCTCCATCTATGTCTACTCCAAAGACAAATAATTTCTGGAGGAACATAGTCTCTAGTCCAGAGGTTGCTCGTGCCTCAGACAGGGTCAACTTTCCAGATCGTGGAGCTGTGTTTGTGGTTGCATTGGTGCAAAGGGGCTAGTATTTTGTTGCCACTTTGTCCAATACAAATATCCATAGAGGAGCTTGTGTTATCATTGAAGAAGCAGTGGGTCATGAGCTCGTGATGATTGGTTGCCGCCATCATGTCATGGAGGTCATTCTCAATGCTCAATGTCTTCACAGCTCTGTTTGACGCAACTAGGGTCCGAGATTGGCCTATTCAAGAGATTCCAAAAGAAATGGCCATACGTACAGCAAGTGAGCTACACACCCGCAAAAGATGGGCTCTTTGGTGATGAAATCACAGCCTACGAGGGGGAGATGATATCATTTTACACAACTGCCTTCAACCACCAACAGCCTAGGGAGGATTACCTTGACCTTCGATTGTGACTCATCTTCCATGGGGATCTGTGAAGGCCATCAAGTTCCGAGCTGCAGGAGCAATACACCATGCTCATACTTTTCCAAGACCAGCCGATGCTGATGGCCAGAGAGAAAAGTAGACTGACAGAGCTTTCCCTTTTTGTTGCACTTGTGCATGGCCGTTTCTGGCATGAAGCTACAATGCCATCGAATGCTGCACGGAATGATGCCAAGATGCTTAGTCTGCTCAAGATGTATCCGAATCGCCTTGTTGCCGATGCCGAGGCTGCAGCATTGTCTCGTTCTCTATGGTACGTTTCTGAACACCTCATAGGACTGGCACTGTTCAAATGTCAAGAGGGCCTTAGGAGCCAACCTCCAGCTTGCAAAGACTCCATCGGCTCTGTGGAGGTTGAATGCCACCAAAGTCACTAAGTTCTGGAGACTGTAGGACTGTGTAACCAAGCAAACCACGCATCTCTTCAAGTTGCTGAGCATCACAGGGAAGGAGGAGGCTGAGGTTTTCCTTTCAAAGGACCCAGAAGAATGGAAAGATGACGAGTCTTACAAGAAATTGAAAGCAAGAGTCCAAGCCATGAAGGTGGTCAATGACAGCACTGAATGTGGCATTGCGCTCATCCAGAAATGTAATGAAACGATCACAAAAATAAAGATCAGAAGCATTTCTTGCTCCAATTTGTCAAGCGCCACCGCTAGCTCTACCCCCACCCCATCCAAAGCAGCCTTGACAGCTGATGATCACTAAAAGAAAAACATTGTAGGCCTAAACGGTTGCTGTGAATAGTTGCATACCCATACTCTATCCTTCAGACTTGACAAACTACATTTAACCAGTTTTTAAATGTTGCATTCGTTCTGCATTCATTCGTGTCAATATCAATAGTAACTTTTATCTGAAAGACTACTTTCAAAACTAATGCTTCTTGCTGTTAACATTTTAGGATACCAGTTAACAGTTTTTCAATTGTTTTCTTATTGTTCACATCCTATTACTGAATGTCAAAAAATAAAAATAACACAAGGATGTAATTATCAAAATTAACCCATTATTTGCTGTTTTTCGCTGTTTATCCAAAAAGTGATAATTCATAGCGACCCCTAAATATTCTCAGATTGACTTCAAAATTTGTCACAAAATTCACAATATTACATGTAACAAGGGCAGCCATGTGGAGAAACAAATTTCTAAATTTTACTTTTTTGGACCACTCTAATACATATATATATATATATACATGCATTCATAAATGCATTCATACATACATACATACATTCATACATACATACATACATACATACAATACATGCATACATATATACATACATTTATAAATGCATTCATACATACATACATACAATACATGCATACATATATACATACATTCATACATACATACATACGTAAGTGCATTCATACATTCATACATTCATACATACATGCATACGTAAATGCATTCATATATAAATAATGCACAGAACCACCATCCATGCCAGCTCCCGACAAAACTATTTGCCGAGTATCCGAGTATGAATGTTGGACTTGAAAGATCTCCCCTGGGACTCCTGGAGAGACCGACCGACATCCACGTCGTCCATCCAGCCTCCTTACCCTCCCTCCTCCGCCGATCGGAGAATAAAATTTGTCCTTGTTATTGTTTGCTTCCTTTATGGACACACGACGCATGCTTTAGCTGTAGACAACGGTTCTCTATCATGCACGCAATCGTCAGTCACTCAAAGACCAATGTAGCCATCAAAACCGTTGTCCACCTTAGAACTACATTGTTTCCCCAGCCCTCCATTCACTCCCCCACCAAATACTGACCTGGCACCGAAATTGATTGGTTAGAGCGCTCGCCTTGTAACGCGGAGAGTACTCGGGTCCCCTGAGACGGTTACTGTGTAGGGACGTTGAGCAAGGCCTTCACTCACAATTGCTCAGCGCCATCGATTGATGCTTCGTTATTAGACATTGGCGCCTTATAAATGCATAGTAATAAATACTCTCTGTGACCCTGTAGCCAGCGGACGTGAATGATACGGTTGCGAACCTCATCCACAGTGGCTTACATTCAGACACTCTTGCCTGGCTGGCGTGAGATGCAACGGCAAGTTTTCCTATGGGTATTCTTCGATGTGTTCGAGTATCGAGAAGAAAACACTATTGCCTGTTATTAACAGACATTAATTCTACTGAGTACAAAACCTTTGACTATAGTGCCTTTAAGAGGCACTATAGTCAGATTCTGACAGGCGCTACATAAGTTACCAGAAACAAACATACATACATAGGTTACATACGTAAATACATACTTACATACATACACACACATATATGCCATACATACATACATGCATGCCATTCATTCTTGCATACTTACATACATACATGCATACGCACATACATACTTACATACATGCATACATACATGCATACAGTCATAAATACATGCCTGCATACATACATAAATACATTCACACATGTTCTAATTGTTATTGTAATAATTATAATTGTAATTACGACGATTTATATAGCATCGTTGATAGCAAACTACTTCTAGGACGCTTCACACAAACGTATACGCACACTGTCTACAGTCAGCGTAAAGGCTAATGCTCGGAGTTTTTACCTAGCAAGTAAAGTTTTAACTGTTTTTTTTAAACTAAGATGCTGTTAGCTTCCTGAATATGAGCAGGAAGACTGTTCCAAGCACGCGGGCCAGCGACGCGAAATGCCCGATCGCCCATGTAGTTAAGTTTTTGTTGCCGGCATGAAGACATCAGCGGACTTTGCTGATCGCAATCGCGACCTATTAGGGTCGTCCGATAGCGTACATAGATAGATACATACATGCATACATGCATACACATATGCACATATACATCCATACACTGTAAATTTCCTGTATTAAGCTACCTTAGCGATCACGTGAATGCCCTTTAACCATGCTAACATTGGGGCCCTCCAACATACACAACTCTCAAACATGCTTAAATGCTCGTTACCCTATCGTTTTAACGAGCACCCAAACACGTATCGATCTACCCCAAGCGGTTCTCAACCTTTTTAGTGCTGTGACCCCTTGATATATTATTTCCATAGTTGTGGCGATCCCCAACAATAAAATTGGTAACTCACTTTCACCGCATTTTTGCTACCATTAGTGTAGTAATTATAATTTCATAATATATTAAGATTAAGAAACTACGCTAACAACTTTTTAAACAAATTTCTGAAGGTTCCAGCCGACCTCTGGTTAATCGTAAGGCGACCCCCATGGGGGTCGCGACCTACAGGTTGAGAGCCGCTGATCTACCCCCTCCCCTCCCACGAGTTCTCCCTACGCAACCAGCACCCAACTCATGACAGCCATGCATAGTTAAGCAAGCCGTTCCGTAATTATCGCTCATACGTTGGCGTAGAGTATTTTATTTGACGTATACATATATATTAGCACTAATGGAGTCTTTTTCTGCGGACAGTTTTTAGGGTTGAAAAGGTCGCTGCGACCCTGTCCTCCCTCGCTGCCTCCATCGTCAGCCCACCCTCCGGCAACTGTGACGGCGTCCTTCGAAGGGTTTACTGTCTCTTCTATTCTTTTGCAAACGAGCTCAGAATTCAGGCGGCGAAAAAAAATGAACTACTTATCGGCAAGGACTGATTAAAGATTTCTGGATATTTATTAACGTGTCCATTGGTTTTAATTATGCACTTCTTGGATTCACTGGTAGGTGCCTCTCCTTTTAACTTATGCATTCCTGTTCTTTATTACCAGGACATTCTTTGCTTTCAGTAATACATTTCTTGCTTTTACTACTGTTCTTCATATTTTTACTATCTTGCTTTTATTAATGCATTACTTGCATTTGTTAATGTATTCGTTGCTTTTATTAATGCATTACTTGCTTTTATTAATGCATTACTTGCTTTTATTAATGCATCAATTGCTTTTATTAATGCATCAATTGCTTTTATTAATGCATCAATTGCTTTTATTAATGCATCAATTGCTTCTACTAACGCATACTCTGCTTTTGATGCTGCACTCCTTGTTTCTACTAATGCGCTTTATATGCTGTTGTAAATAAATATCTTGCTTTATTTTGCATTCATTGCTTGTAATATCGCAGTAATTGCTTTCTAATGCATTTCTTGCTTTTGTTAATGCATTTACTAATACATCTTTAGCTTTCTTACTGGATTTTTCTTGCTTTAATTAGAGCAATAATGAATTGCTTCCGGGTTAATGCAGTCCGTATTCTTTAATAATGAATCGATTGCTTTTGCTAGCGGATTCCGTGCTTGCACTAATGCATTCCTTGCTTTTAATAATGCATTCCTTGCTTTTAATAATGCATTCCTTGCTTTTAATAATGCATTCCTTGCTTTTAATAATGCATTCCTTGCTTGTAATAATGCAGTTCTAGCTTGAACTAAAGCGGCCTATGTTGTTATTGCTGCTTTCGTCACTTGCAAATACATTTCTTGCTCTTATTGACGCCTCGCCCGCTTTCTTCCTAACGGCTTTCTTTTAGTGGCGCCTTTTCCGCCTTTCCTTGTGGCTTTTACTTTTGCAACTGCCTTTCTCTCTCTTTCTCTCTCTTGCTAATGCTTTCCTCGCAGCCGTCACTAACGCCTCGCTGCTTCTAAAAGAACGGAATGCGATTGTTTTCTCTCTGCGGGTGGCCCACAAATCGTCCTATACTGCGCCCTTTCCCTCCCTACCCCGCCCCCCACACCCCCACCTACCTGCCTCCTCCCTACCCCCAACCGCGACGAATCGATGGGGTGTTGTGCATCGGTGGGGTCGGCCAGGCTTCCTCCGCCCGTCGCCTTAACGGCGTCGCGTCGGTAGATCATCTCGGCCGCAACACGTGAACGTCCTCCGCCGTCGTCCGGTGCCCGGGGGCTAAACCTCCTCGCCAAGACGAGAAACGGTCGACCAGAAGGCTGGAAAGGGAGCGCGGGAGGGTACCTGTTGAAATATTGCGCATGTCGACCCAGTAGGTCCCCACCCCACCCTCCTCCCCATCTCCACCACTCCTCACATGGACAAACACGAACTGCGCTTCAGCGGATGGAATAGCAAGTGGAAATAAAATATGGAAAGTTCTCGCCTCGAAACGCAGCCGTATACGCATATATATATATATATATATAAATATGGATTTTATATATATATATATATATATATATATATATATATATATAAGACAGTGCTATATATAATATGAATATAAAGCCCGGATCGAAGCCAGGATATGTGTGTGTGTGTGTGTGCGTGTGTAGGTGTGTGTGTGTGTGTGTGTGTGTGTGTGTGTGTGTGTGTGTGTGTGTGTGTGTGTGTGTGTGTGTGTGTGTGTGTGTGTGTGTGTGTGTGTGTGTGTGCGTGTGTGTAGGTTTGTGTGTGTAGGTTTGTGTGTAGGTGTGTGTTATATGCGCTTCAGGTTAATGTATAGGTAGATGTATTGCATAGGCATGTGTATAGTGTGCCTAATGTGTATAATGTATATATATATATACATGTGTGTATATGTATATATATATATATATGCATATATGCATGACATGTCTGTGTGTATTTCATAACTTCATATTTATAATAATAAAAATAATAATAATTATTATTATTATTATTATTATTATAACAGCAACAACAACAACAACAACAATAGGACAATTTGTATAGCGCCGTAGCTCAGCCGAGGCCGAAGGAAACTACGCTGTTCATGTGTATAATGTATGGAGTCAATGAACGTCACATGATGTACTATAGCCTCATGCCCTTATTTTAATTGGGTGTAACTTAGTGGAGATAAGCTCCGCTATTTGTTTTATATAGCGCAATAAATGCAATTAGTAACTTCCATCGCGCCAGCATCTACTGCAAAAGCTTCAATCGATGGCTCGCCACAACCATGCCGCAATTAGGTTAAAAAAACAGCTGCTGTATAGGCTTCATATATGCGACATGGCATATATATATGCTATGACTGTATATATATATATATATATATATATATATATATATATATATATATATATATATATATATATATATATATACAGTCAAACAATCTCGTGCTATATCGACAGCTCACACATTCATGTCCTATTTGGCCGTGCTTTAGTCGGGAGCACAACTGAGTACCGTCCCCTTGAAGAGGTGCTATATAAATACTCGAATCAATGAAGGGATTCAGGGCTGTTCTGGCTTATTTTCTTCGTATGTCTGCTGTGCTCTGCTAAGCACGACAGCTTGACAACGGTTTCCTGGCAGTGCGTTAAGGATTCAAACCCTGGAGAGGAAAATGACAGACGCTCTGGGGACCTGTCACCGTGACGCGTAGAAAAAAAAGGAGCTAGAACAAAATCATATTAAGTTTCTCTTCTTCCTTCTCCGCGTCCTCGTCCTGCGCGGCTCTTCCTTTTTTCTTCTTCTTCATCATCATCATTATCACCTTCTTCGTCTTCTTCATCGTCATTTTCTTTTGCTTCTTCTTCTTCATCATCTTCTTCTTTATCATCACCTTCTTCTTCTTCTTCTTCTTCTTCTTCTTCTTCTTCTTCTTCTTCTTCTTCTTCTTCTTCTTCTTCTTCTTCTTCTTCTTCTTCTTCTTCTTCTTCTTCTTCTTCTCCTTCTTCATCATCACCATCGTCTTCTTCCTCATCTTCCTCTCCTCCTCCTTCTCCAGCTCCTCATCATCATCTTCCTCTTCTTCATCATCTTCTTCATCATCTTCACCATTTTCTCCTTCTTCTTCATCAACATCCCTTCTTAATTTTCTTCAACGTCATCTTGTTCTTCTTTATCATCGCCTTCTTCTTCTT
>OY744603.1:87112819-87117819 GCA_963556255.1 Allolobophora icterica | reverse complement strand
GGGCGAATACAGAAGGGTCGTGTACTTTCGTTCTGAACCTGTAGGCGCATTACATGTTTGACGTAGGCTACGTCATTAATTGACTCATACTCATTCATTCATTCATTCATTCATTCATTCGGAGATTTATATAGCGCCCCTTCAAGGGAACTACTCAGAGGCGCTCCCGACACCAGCACGTTCAAATAAGACAGTTTTAAGATTTGCAAGAAATAGGCCAGAGGTGACCCAAGGGCACATGTGGAGCTCTAAGGGGAGTCTATTCCAGACTACCGGGCCCACCACTGAAAAAGCTCTCTTGATCTGGCCCCATATAACACTCACTCGGACATCCTTTGGACTAATCTCTGGAAAACCCCTCTGACCTGACTTAGCGCTCGTGAATACGTTGACGCCCTGCGCTTGGCCTTCGAGGTGCGCTTTAGAAGTTTGGATATTACGATTACAATTACGATACGATATAATTATATGCCGTGGCTTGCTCTAGCCTCTATGCCTTGCTTCTCGTTCATTCGCCAGGTGGCTATGTGTAGTTCTCTGGCATTTTACGCCTTGCTGTTTCTCGTTCGTACGCTAGGTGGCGTACAGTGTACCACGGTTGAACCATTGCCTTCTAGATACAGTAGGCCTATCTAGAAGGTAATGGTTGAACTATAAATCTCCAACTATTCGAAGTGCCACACAAAAGTTGCGTCAGGGAGAATAGCTTAGCCACTGGATCTAGATAAAATTAATTGCGCAAAGCAAGGTGGTTGGGTCATTTATGGCGTAGGGTAGGTTAGGTTAGGGTAGGGTAGGGTAGGGTAGGGTAGGGTAGGGTAGGGTAGGGTAGGGTAGGGTAGGGTAGGGTAGGGTAGAGTAGGGTAGGGTAGTCCGGGACAGGGGCGGATCCAAAAGGTCTATCACGGGGGCCAAAAAATTATGCATACCAACCATCTTCTGGTGGGAGAGGAATCAGTTTACCTACCGACCACCGAAAATTTTTTTTATTCATCTCCCAAAAACGTTGATGACCTTTTTTTAGTCATTATCCTTTTTAATGTCTTCAGTCTACGGGACCCACGTCCTGCGTACATTTGACTCATCCACGCCTACGGGGGGGACCACGCCTGTGTAAACATCATAAAACCCCCATAAAACGCCTGTGTAAATAAATAAAAATTTCAATTGGGGGCCATGGCCAGATTGCCCCCCCCTGGATCCGCCCCTATGGCAGCCGTTGACGTCGACCTCTCACCTTCGACCCATTTACCTTACTATAGAAGTCCTTATAGGCGTTTTATGGCATCAAAGGCCGTTTACGTCATTGTGAAAACTGTTTACAGTTCTCACTGAAACATAAGTAATCCCGGATATAACGTGACGTGCGAGCGATTCTCAGATTAATCGCAGTCTTCACGATTATAGCTTCGACCTTTCACCTTTCTACTTTTCTGACAGCCAAAATAACGCACCGCTTTCCGACAATTTAACAATGTTTCATGGCAACAAAGATCGTTGACGTCAATATTAAAACTTCTTACAGTTCTTACTGAAATATACAACCGAATATGTAGACTGCAATACTTGTTATTCCAAGCTTTAACGTCGTCTTATGCGATCAAAGGCCCGTTGACGACAAGTCGAAAATGAAACAATGCAATTAAAAACGAGAAATTTATGGCGTCTGAAATACCCCAGTTGAAGGTGCACACCACAACTATTGTCGTCTACATATTCGGTTGTACCACAACCGTATTAAGTCACTGATAATTATCATTGTTTAACAACATAAGTCACCAATAATTATCATTGTTTAACAACATAAAGCAATAGGCTATTGTTTGACATGGTATACGATCAAATGACACTACAATCTACAGGACAACTCGACGACTGCTTATTATAGCGTCGGTTAAATGTGTTTTAAAGGTGTCGAACGAAATCACTGTGTTATTTTATGTTCAGCGACATCTTACGGCTGCTAAGGTGGCTATGTCGACATTACTATACCACGTAATTTCTTCGTAAGGCTAGACAATTGGGAATTCAAATTCAAATGAATAATTGCATATTTTAAAAGAGGAAGAAATTAGATGTAGGAGGAGGAACGAATTTCTTCAATTACTCTACCGACCTGCTGAAATATATAAAATAGTGTAAGATAATAATATACAAATAATAATAATAATAATAGTAGTAGTAGTAGTAGTAGTAGTAATAATAATAATAATAATAATAATAATAATAATAATAATAATAATAATAATAATAATAATAATAATAATAATAATAATAATAATAATGATAATAATGATGATGATAATAATAAAAATAATAATAATAATAATAATAATAATAATAATAATAATAATAATAATAATAATAATAATAATAATAATAATAATAATAATAATAATAATAATAATAATAATAATAATAATAATAATAATAATAATAATAATAATGTCATTATTTTTTATTATTGTTAATACTATTTAGAAAAGCAATATTAATATTAACAAAAGGGCATTACTAGATTTATCCTGATATATAATGCTATCTAAAGACACCTGTAAAATAACATCCACTGTATCCATATATTGATCAAATGGTTGCGTTCTTTTTAATCTCCTCATATTTGGGCAAACAGGTCTCTGCCTTTAACTGTAACATGATTTCTGCACAAGAGATCGAAACAAGTTCAGAAACAGGACAAACAGTAATCGCTAGGTGGCGCCTCGCCATGTTTCTAACGGTTCCACGCGGTAGTTATCCGTGGATTGTAATTGCAATCAGGAATTTATATAGCGCCACTCAAAGTCAGAGGCGCTCTCGATCCGCGTCAGTGTCTTCACTGATGAATAGAATGGTTTTCAAGCGCTTGCGGAATTGGGCAAAAGGGAGAGTGAGGAGCCTGAGGGAGACTCGGTCAGGTAAACTGGAAACCAGGGTGCAGTAAATCTTGAGATACAGCGGGGCAGAGCCAGCAATAGAGTTACGCATTAGGGAAAGAACCTTAAATTGGATGCGTTGGTGAATGGGACTGTGCTCTTCGCCTCCTTCTATCAGATAACTGCCCATTCGTTATTCGTCGAATCGCAAGGCGGCGCCTGTGTTTCTATTGTAGCTGTACGGATAGTCCCGACTATATCGAGGTGCGGGACGGGGCGGACGCGAGCGCCCCGGTCATCGCTCGGTACTGCAATACACTGAACGGGGAGCAGGTCTTCTCGTCAGGGGAGACGCTCTACGTGGAGTTCGTGACCGACTCCCGCAAGCAGCGTCAGGGGTTCGCAGCCACCTATCGATTCATATCAGAGGAAGAGCTGAAGACGTCGTCGATGGACGGTTCCTCTTCCGGTTCGGCTGGAGGAGACCTCCTGCTCCTCCTTGAAACCTCTTACGCTTCCGACCTTACGAGGAATTCAGGTGAGTGGAAGCGGGGAAGGATGGCGGAATTTGTTTGTGGAGTGAACGGACGGATGGGTGGTGGCTGGTTGAGTGGATGGATGGATGAATGGGTCATGGTGGATTGATGGATGGATGAATGGATGGATGGATGGATGGATGGATGGATGGATGGATGGATGGATGGATGGATGGATGGATGGATGGTTGGGTGGGTGGGTGGGTGGGTGGGTGGGTGGGTGGGTGGGTGGGTGGGTGGGTGGGTGGGTGGGTGGGTGGATGGATGGATGGATGGATGGATGGATGGATGGATGGATGGATGGATGGATGGATGGATGGATGGATGGATGGATGGATGGATGGATGGATGGATGGATGAAAGTATATGTGACTGACAGGAGAGAGATGAAGCGAGGGAAGTAAGGGAAGGCTGGAGGAAGGGGGTCACCTTTGTAAATATTTAACAAAATCAAAATATTGGTCATAGCAAAGTTTATTTGTAAGAGTACAAACCATCGCGCCTCTAGCGAATGATCCAGAAGACTAGCGATGTATGTAATAAACACAATGTTTAAAATTACCCATATACACACGTCGCGTTTTACATGTCGTTACATATGTTACATGTCGTTACATGTGTTTGCATGTCGTTACATAATGTTTACATGGCGTTACATATGTTTGCATGTCGTTACATAATGTTTACATGCCGTTACATCTGTTTACATGGCGTTCCATATGTTTACATGGCGTTACATATGTCTACATGCCGTTGCTTATGTTTTACATGTCGAAACATATGTTTACATGCCGTTGCATTTGTTTACAAGGCGCTACATATGTCTACATGGTGTTACATATGTTTGCATGTCGTTACATATGTTTACATGCCGTTACATCTGATTACATGGCGTTACATAAGTTTACATGGCGTTACATATGTTTGCATGTCGGTAAATTTGTCTACATGCCGTTACATATGTTTACATGCCGTTACATATGTAAAAAGTAAAGGAGTGTAATTACGTTTCAGGTGCAAATACTCAGAACGTCGATGATTCTCCGCTAGATGGCGTCTTTGGTCGTCTTCTGCCTGCGACGACAGATGCCGCCGATTCAAAAAGTCACGTGAGTAGATGACTCGGGGTCATTGCGTAATCGTAATTAATAAATATAATAAAAGGTTTTTATAGCGCCTTTTCGCGAAAGACTTGTCAAAGCGTATAAATCTGATTGGAAACGTTATTCCTTTGTGCAAATAGATAGGAAATGAGGAAGAGACCTACAGGTACTGAAGGAGATCGTCAGGGAGACAAATGAGTTCAGAGACAGGGACATACAGTTAGATATAAAAGTAAGTATATTTCTTATTTTTACCGGCTGCAAGACGCACTCCGGTGTACATACAACATATAATCAACTGTCATCAAGTCAATATGAATAGAGCATTCTACATATAAAAGTTTTTTCATGTATTATCAGCTATTGGTAAAATTCGGTCATGAGAACGGGGCCGGAGAGAATTTGCCAACAGTTTTTTAGGTAGAAGTAGCTCGTGGAGACATGGCCAGGATTTCCTAGAACCGTCGTAAACAGACGAGTGTCGGCTT
>OY744603.1:87107971-87112619 GCA_963556255.1 Allolobophora icterica | reverse complement strand
AGATAGACAGACAGACAGACAGACAGACAGACAGACAGACAGACAGATAGATAGATAGATAGATAGATAGATAGACAGATAGAGAGAGACAAATAGACAGACAGAGACAGACAGACAGACAGAGCCAGACAGACAGACAGACAGAGACAGACAGAGACATACAGAGAGCATACAGACATACAGACAGACAGTCAAACAGACATATAGCGACACAACAGAGATAAGGACATATCTGCATAGAGAGCTAATTAGAGAATTAGTCAGTCGCCCATATCGTTCTTTACGGCACCGCTTGGCGGCGCTCAACGGAGGAGGACTTTTGGCATGGGGATTATTCAGTTAATCCTCTGTCGGGATTATCTGAACATCCCTGGAAGAAACTGGACACGATTTCCGTAATCCTAAGCCGTCTTTAATTTTAATGAATTAATTATTGAATGAGGTGGATGAAGCAGATGAGGAGAAGGAGAGGAGGAAGGAGGTGAAGGAAAAGGAGAGGAGGAATACGAGGTGGAGGGAGAGGACGTAGAGGAGAAGGAATGTTGGGTCTGGTTAAAAACGGAAAGAAGGGAAAGTGGAAGAAATCAATGGATGGATGGACGGACGGACGGACGGACGGACGGACGGACGGACGGACGGACGGACGGACGGACGGACGGACGGACGGACGGACGGACGGACGGACGGACGGACGGACGGACGGACGGACGGACGGACGGACGGACGGACGGACGGACGGACGGACGGACGGACGGACGGACGGACGGACGGACGGACGGACGGACGGATAGATGGATGAATTGATGAAGGAAATGGAGAGAGGGGTAGGTCGAGGTATGTGAATATGCATTTCCGGATGAATGGATGAATTCGTGGATGGATGGAGTGACAGGTGGATGAGGTAACGACGACGAGGACTGAAGCGGAAAGTGTTGGGAAAATCGATCGTTTGACCTTGTCCCAAGGTCATAGGGCTCTGTCTCTGTTGTCGTCTCTTTAGTACTCTCCGCGTACACCTTGGTATCTCTCTTTCAATCTCTGTCACCGTCTGTCCAATTCCTTACCCAACAACGTCTCTGTTGAACTTGTCTTCCTGTTTGTGTCTGTCTATCTGTCTGTCTGTCTGTCTATTTAACTGTTTGTCTGTCTGTCTGTCCGTCCGTTTGTCTGTCTCTCCGTGAGCTGTCTGTCCGCCTGTCTGATTTTCCTTCGGTCTGTCTGTTTTCCGTCCGTCCGTCCGTCCGTCCTTCTGTCTGTCTGTTTGTCTGTCTGTTTTATCGTCTCCAGCACATAGTCTTCCAAATCTCCCTGGAAATCGCTTTCTATGTTGTCGTCGCGTGAATAATCCGTGTCATGCGATGGATAATGACGTCGATAAAGAGACAGATAGACAGACAGACAGACAGCGAGTGAGAGACTCCTTCCTTCCGTTCGATAGAACGCAATGTCATCTCCTGGGTTCACTTCTGTGTCGCATTGTCTGCTGACTGGCAACAGTTGTTTAAACGTCTTCACTAAATTAATGTGGCCACTATTCGATGGATGGATGGATGAATCGATGGATGGATGGATGGATGGATGGATGGATGGATGGATGGATGGATGGATGGATGGATGGACGGATGGACGGATGGACGGATGGACGGATGGACGGATGGACGGATGGATGGATGGATGGATGGATGGATGGATGTGTGGGTATGTGCATGTATGTGTGTATGTATCTAACCATTCTTTCAGTGACTTTTGAGACCCTCTCGAAGGTGTTTGACAGGTCATAATTATTATTGCTGTTGTTGTTGTTGTTGTTGTTATTGTTATTATTATCATTATTATTAATTTTTTATTATCATTATTCTTGTCGCTGTTGTTGCTGCCTCTGCTGCTGTTGGTCTTGATATTAAAAATGTAAAACATTTTGTGTTCTATGTGAGACTAGCAGGCGATTATATAAAATTGATAAATCATTAATGTCTAGATGTATGCACAAAAACGTTTTGGATTCTCCATGGATGGAGTCCGTGGAAGGACGGAGCTTTTTGTTGCGCCATTAGAGGAAAATTTATGTTTCTGTTGAGTTCATCGTCAGATGTCGCGACGAGAGATGTTTTCTCAGAATCCGTTTGATAGTTATTGTGTCCTGAACAGCAATCATCTCTCGTCTCCCTGGACACTTCTTTGCATTAGCACTCATTTATGTGCATTGTATCAGACCTTGAAATATACATTGTTCTGTGCTAAATGCAATGTACAATAATATGTGTGTGGTAAATGAAATGTACATGTGTGTGTGTGTGCTTAATGCAATGTGTACATAGTATGTGATGAATGCAGTGTATGATACATTATGTGTGTGAGTAAATGCAATGTACAATATGTGTTTGTGCTGAATGCAAGTGTGCTTAATGCAATGTAGATAAGTGTGTTCCTAATGCAGTGTACATACATAGTGTTCATCATGCAATGTGCCTTGCATATCCAGGAATGCAATGCGATTCATGTAAGTGTAATGTGATGCAAATGCATGTCATGTGACTCACATGAGTGTAATTTATTTTATTATTATTATTTATTATTTCGGATATTTCTATAGCGCCTCCTCAAGTCTACTACTACTCAGAGGCACTCCCGACTACAGCATTTGATACTGTGTCGGAGTTTTCACGCCGATATGCCACAAGCAATCGCGAGTGAAGGACTTGCCCAAGGTCCGTACGTAGCGGCTAGAGTGGGATTCGAACCTGCAACCTTCCGGTCACAAGGCGCCTAACTTACCACTGAGCCACCACGCCCCACATGTGATGTACATAGGAGTAATGTAATGCACATGGGTGTAATGTGATCGACATGGGTGTGCATTGCATCGCATTTCTCACCTCGGGTAATGTAATAACTAATAAGATTCAATTCAATGTCGCTAAAATCCCTGCCCTGTTGTATTTCATCATTTGTGTTCATTTATTCGAGTATTTATATAGCACCTCTTCAAGGGGGCTACTCACGGGTGCTCCCGACTCCAGCACGGCTATGTATTGTATTGTATTGAACACCTTCATGTCATCTCGCGTCTTATGGTATTGCATTGTAATATACTACACGGCACTGAATTGCACTGCTTTGATGGCATTGTTCTTTATTATATGTAACACAATACAGTCCAACGCGATGCAAGATTGCAATACAAATACAAAAAAATACAATACAACTCAATGCCATCAAAACAGTACATAACAATACAGCATAGTCGTGCAAAATACAGTATTACATTGCGAACTATGGTGACCCGTCAAAAGAGCGACCGACAAAAGAGCGCCGACAAAAGAGCGCCGACAAAAGAGCGCCGACATAAGAGCGCCGGCGAAAACTTTATATCGAGGTTTCAATACCGAAACTTGTGTTAGCATTCAAGGTTGAGAGATTATCAAATCACTTAAACATTTATCAATGATTGTTACCAATTGTGTTATATCAACTGGTATGGGAAATAAACTAGTATTTTATTTTATTTTATTTTATATTACATAGTTGAGCGCCGACATAACCATTAAATCGCGCGGATCCTGGTATTCGGAACGGAAGAAAACATGATTTGCTTTGAAATCTTTTTCGTTGCATTCCGTTAATAAAACTTATCTTTTTTCAATGCATTCCATTAAATACATTAAATTTGTATTATTACAGTTCGGTTCCAAGACAATTAGTTAACCGACGAATGGTTCACGGAAAATAATTAATATTGTAAATAATCATCGAGTATCCAGCTTCTAGTTTGAGGTAAATTTTCATCGATCTTCCAGCTTCTAGTTTGAAGTATATTTTCATTGGCCATCCAACTTCTAGTTTGAGCTTTATTGTCGATGAAAATATAGTTCAAGCTAGAATCTGGGAGAGCACTGAAAACATAGCTCAAACTAAAAGCTGTATCATCGATGAAAAGCGATAAAACCAGAAGCTGGATGAGTGACGAAAACATAGCTAAAACTAGAAGCTGTGTTATCGATGAAAACATACTCAAACTAGAACCTGGATGAGCGATGAAAATATGGCTCACACTAGAAGCTGGATGAGCGATGATAATAGAGCTCACACCAGAAGCTGAAAGAGCGTGAACCATTGGTCGTGAACCATTTGTCGGTGAAACATTTGTCGTGAACCATTTGTTCGTGAACCATTTGCCGGGACACCTTACACTTTTTGTTGGCGCTCTTATGTCGGCGCTCTTTTGTCGGCGCTCTTTTGTCGGCGCTCTTATGTCGGTCGCTCTTTTGACGGGGTGCCGCGAACTATTTCGTTCGAGACATCTCAAGAAACATTTTCACACATACACACATGCACACATACATAAATGGATACATGCATACATATATACATACATACCTACATGCACACATACATACATACATACATAAATATATACATACATACATACATACATACATACATACATACATACATACATACATACATACATACATACATACATACATACATACATACATACATACATGCATACATACATACATACGTGCACACATACACACATGCATACATACATACATACATACATGCATACATACATACAAACATGACAATGACAATGACAATGACAATGGCAATGACAAACTCGTTTATTGAAACCAATAATCAC
>OY744603.1:87085471-87105471 GCA_963556255.1 Allolobophora icterica | reverse complement strand
AAGTAGATTTGCCAGAATCTAGCACACGGCGTCAGTGATCTTCAACCACCTGCATCAATTTTTGCATCTCATTTTAATTCTTGGTTACAGACTCATTGAAATGTGATATCAGAGCAATGGAGCACTCAGCAGCATCATTGACCACACACTAACCATGGCAGATTCGATCTGTTGAAATATCACAGATGAGCTCCAAGTTTCTGGATTATTAGACATGATGAAGTCTGTATCAAAGCCAAGAGAACGCATGGTATACAGGCTGAAGATGGATTAACAAGCTCATTCAGCTCTTCGTTGCGTAGATCCATACAAGGATCTATTTTAATGCCTCTGACTCTTCAGTTTTTGCCATGTTGACGCATGCCAGCAATAATGTTGCATTCAAGTCCAATGATGCTTTGTCAGAAAGAAAGCCAAAGGAACCAGTTCAGGTCCTATTTACCACAGATGGTTGTATTTTTTTGGCATCCTCAGACACAACTTTGTTAATTGATGTATACTGCCTGATCTGCTTGTACAACTGGAAGTCATTAATTGGTGCATCAGATGCCACCGAACAAGCTATCCATACTCTCATATATATATGACTTGCAAATAAACAGAATTCAATGGTATTCCTTTTCCAAGAGCCTCATTTGAAATTGATCTCTAAAAAGATAATTCTTGAAGCAATAACTAACCTTAGCCATCCATCTGACCGGGAGCGGTTCATAAGAGCGACACAACGAAAGAGCGACGTAACAGAAGAGCGACATAAATACCGTATCAAAAGAGCGACAACCGAAGAAATGAAGTCAAAATTCAAAAGAGCGACAAACATGTTTATGTACTCATGTATGCCACAGAAGCAGCTCATTACTACTAATACTACTCATAGATGTACTAATGTGTCTGATTACTACTAAAATAATATACTAAAGTGTCATTCAGTGTATGATTCGTAGATGTACTAAAGTGTCTGATTACTACTAATACTACTAATACTACTCATAAATGTAGGCCTACTAAAGTGTCTGATAAAATAATATACTAAAGTGTCATTCAGTGTCTGATTCTTCTACCAATCTAGGACATGAGGTCAAGTGCACGCATATTATGGGCAATCCCTCGAAGGAACTCCTCGAGAGGGATAGTGCCGTGTCTCCCCACAACAGTTGCAATTCTTTCTTCTCTTAGGAGTTGCTCTTTCTTCTTCTTGACTGGGTTGTTCCCTGAAATCAGCCTTTCGACCTCTTGTCAGTAATTTTTGGCTATGAATACTCATCTTGTATATTCACCAACACAAATAGATTACGATATTAACCAATTTGTCGCTCTTTTGTTACGTCGCTCTTTTGTTATGTCGCTCTTTCAAATCGGCAATATTTCTGTCGCTCTTATGACACTGCTGTTTGAATTGTCGCTCTTTTGTTACGTCGCTCTTTCGTCAAGTCGCTCTTTCGATACTAACCCATCTGACCATATGATATGCGTCTGGCTGTCTGAAACGATGCATCCCAAGATTTTACCCCAATTTAATTAGATCATTGCATTCGAGGGTCTCATCAATGGCAAATACATTGCTTTCTCCATGGGGACCATATCTCGAATACCAGGTCGTTGAGCAACCAGTAAACATTGATAGATTACAGTAAAATTTTGCTGTATTGGTCAGAACACCCAAAGGAACAAAATAATCTACAATGTCAGCCAATCAGGAAAAAAAATTTTTTTCCCATGGCGGCGTGAATCACCCTAACATACATACATACATGCATACATAAACATACAGACATACATACATACATGCATACATACATACATACACGCATACATACATACATACATATATACAGGCATACATACATACATACATGCATGCATACATACATACACACATACGTACATACATACATACATACATACACACATACGTACATACATACATACATACACACATACATATACACATACGTACATACATACATACATACATACATACATACATGCATACATGCATACATACATACATGCACACATACATACATGCATGCATGCATACATACATACATACATACATACATGCATATATATGCATACATACATGCATACATACATACATATATACATGCATACATACATATACAGGCATACATACATACCTGCATACATACATACATACATACATGCATGCATACATACATACATACATGCATGCATGCATACACGCATGCATACATACATACATACACATACGTCCAGAAATGCTCGTACTTTAATAACAAAGGACTCAGGAAAATAATCTACGGCGATGCCAGACGCCTCTTATAGTTCTATAGAGTCACGCAAGGAAACAAAAATGTTATATTGGGAAATTGATATCACGTCTGATTCAGAGAGTGCGTGAGCAAGCTAGGGAGATTGTGAGAGAGCAAGAAAAAGAGCTAGTGTGTGTGAAAGAGGGAGAGAGGGTGACAGAGATACAGTGAAAGAGGGAGAGACAGAGAGAGTGAAAAAGAGTCAGTGAAGGAGAAGTAAGAGAGGGAGTGAAAGACAGAAACAATGAGAGAGAGACAGAGACAGACACAGACACAGAGAATGAAAGAGAGTGAGAGAGTTTGAAATAGACTGTGAAAGAGAGAGACTGAGAGACAGAGAGACAGAGAGTTAAAGAGAGAAAGTGTGTGAAATAGAGAGTCGAGAGATACAGAAGCCAGTGTCATGAACAGGGCTGTAGTGGTAAAATTAGAGGTGAGTACACGCTACCGGTTAGTTTTCCAAAACAAATTACAGGTGAGTATTATGTATTTTGTGAGTATACGCTACAGTATTTTAATATAAATAAATATAAATATTTTGCGAGGCGAGTATACGGTCTCTAGAGGTGAGCACACTCTACATACCCGCGTATACCCTCGACTACAGCCCTGGTCATGAACGCCTCTGACGAGTCTCTGTGAAGGGCGCAGAATAACCCCGCGATTACAGTTACAGTTATATTGAGAGGGACCGTCACAGTTACAAGGACAAGAATGTGGAGAAAGGCGAGAGAGCGCGCGAGAGAGACAGGTGGACAGACAGAGGAATAGTGTGAGAGAAAGACACAGACAGAGATAGACAGAGATAAAGAGCGTGCGTGAAAGCGGAACCCAACATACTAAACTAGATACGAGTCTTAGCATTTATGAGCGATTCCGAGAATGCGGTTATTGGACGGTCAGAAGGGAGATACGAAGACCGAGACAGGAGCAAGAGAGAGAGAGAGAGAGAGAGAGAGAGAGAGAGAGAGAGAGAGAGAGAGAGAGACAGACAGACAGACAGACAGACAGACAGACAGACAGACAGACAGACAGACAGACAGACAGACAGACAGAGACAGAGACAGAGAGAGACAGAGAGAGACAGAGACAGAGAGAGAGAGAGCGAGCAAGCGATTGATTGATTGATTGAGTGAGTGAGTGAGTGAGAGAGAGGTAGAAATAGAGAGTAATTGAGAGAAATAACGAGATAGAGAGATAAATATCTCAGAGAAAGAGAGTGCGCGTGTGTGTCTGTGTGTGTCTGTGTGTGTCTGTGTGTGTATGTGTGTGTGTGTGTGAGAGAGAGAGAGAGAGAGAGAGAGAGAGAGAGAGAGAGAGAGAGAGAGAGAGAGAGAGAGAGAGAGAGAGAGAGAGAGAGAGAGAGAGAGAGCGAGAGCGAGAACGAGAACGAGACAGACAGACAGACAGGCAGACAGAGACAGAGAGAGTGCGTGTGTGCGCGAGAGTGAGAGTATAAGCGAGGGAGATATACGAGAACAAAAGGGAAGGCTGGCAGTGAAATCCGGTGATGTTGATGACGGTGCGTGCAATGGGGCAGAAGAGGACCGTGGTGCCGTTGCGTGTAAGGACCTCATCGTCCGGTGATCATCTGGTAGACTGCACACGATGTCATTAAATACTGAATAATGCAATATTCTCTTTAGACACCCCTAAAACGCTTCAATCGGTGCTATATAAAAATTCACTGCCTTTCGCTGTCTTTAATCGTCACCCGGAACACATAAAAGAGGAAATGTAGATAAGGTAAGGTGGACGTTAACGGCCTTAGCAACCGAAAGATGTAGTTAAACACTAGAAACTACTGATCGTCGTGTATTTCTTGAAACTACTGTACGGTGAAAACTGTACCATTGTTTTGTTATCGACGTTAAAGGCCTTTGATTCCACAAGGCGTCGTTAAACGGTTGGATACAATTCAATTTTCATTTCTATTCTATTCGTCCTCACCTTTTCAGGTCAGGTCAGGTCAGGTCAGGTCAGGTCGAGAGACCAACAGTACTGCCAGCCATAAGATATTGATGAACAATAGTACTGCAGTCTGACCTCACCTAGACTAAATCTCATCTAATCTATTCTCATCCAGTTTCATCTGATCTCATCTTAATTTCATCTAGATGACTTACCCTACTCATCTGCCTCTCTGTCTCGGTGAGCTGACTTTCTGATATCGACCTGAATACTGTTGGGGTAGTCTGAACAAGTGAGGGAAGTGCCTTACTCCCTGTTGCCTAGAAATTCCACCCTGTTTACGAGATCCTCTTTCGTTTCATCGTTACCCTGGCGGTTAAGTTACTTCTTACCACACCCGATGCTGTTGGAACCGTTCCGAATAATAACCCTATAAATTTCTCTTTTATGCCCCAGTCGACGTTCTCTGACCACGCTAGAAGACGGTCAGAAGATGGTCAGTGGATTAAGCAACGAGTCCGACAGGATCAAGACCTAGAACTGTAGTGACGAATGTGGTCGAGGAACATGTTGCAGGGGCAGGGAGGGGTGCAGGGAGGCAGAGAGAGAGAGAGAGAGAGAGACAGACAGACAGACAGACAGACAGAGACAGAGACAGAGACAGAGAGACAGAGAGACAGACTGGAGAGGTAGAGATGGAGACAAAGAGAGCCACGAGTAGAGAGACAGGAAGGGAGGCAGAGAGAGTATTAGGGAGACAGAAAGGAGGCAGAGATGCAGGGAGGGAGGCATACAGTGACGTCAGGAGAGAGAGGTAGGATGGCAGACGGAGAGGAAGGGAGACAACGAGTGAGAAGGGGAGACAGCAAGACAGAGGGGAAGACATGTTGGTATGGATGCAGAGAAGGAGCTAGGAAAGCAGACAATGAGGGGTGCAAGGAGGGAGGAATGGTGAGAAGGATGGAATGAGGTAGAAAGGGAGGAATGAGGCAGAGACCAAGAAAAGCAGATAGGAAGAGAGGGAAGGACAGAGGAAAGGAGAAGGAGGTAGGAAGGGAGACACGCAGGAATACTGACAAAGTGGGAGATACAAAAGAAGATGAGAAGACAAAACAAAGGTGGAGGTAGAGAGGGACACAGAGGGAGGGAGGGAGGCAGGGAGGCAGGGAGGGAGGGAGGCAGGCAGGCAGGCAGGCAGGCAGGCAGGCAGGAGGGAGGCAGAGACGGACTGACGGACGGGCAGACGGACGGACGGTCGGGTGGAGTGACAGGGTCTTTAACGATTTCGTTGTAGCGGTTCGTAAAGTCAACGAGTTATGGTCGCAATGTTCGCGTTTTCTTTTGTTGGTCGAAAGCGATAAGAAATGGCAAAGATTTAGGGTTTAGGATCATCCCCCTCTCCACCCAGGTCACACACCCCGCCCTCCGGCAGCCTCTCTCGACATCTCCCTCTCGATATACCTCCCTCCTCCCTATCACTATGTGTCTGCATGGTCTATCTGTCTGAGTATCTGTCTGTGTGTAAGTCTGTGTTTATGTCTGTTTGTCTGTCTCTGTGTCTGTCTGTGTATCTCTCTGTGTATCTGTCTGTGTGTATGTCTGTGTATTTGTCTGTGTGTCTGTCTGTGTGTCTGTCTGTCTGTCTGTGTGTGTGTCTGTCTGTCTGTCTGTGTATCTATCTGGCTTACCTTCTTTCCGCTGGCTGACCGTGCCTCTTCACTTCTCTTCCCTTCCGTGTTTTTCGTGATGAATTATCGACAAGTACGTTGTCGCTACCCAAAACGAAGGAGTCGAACCAGCGCCGTTCGGCTTCAGAGCCTCTGTCGGATTCTCTTAGCGATGACATCAGTCAGCGACTGCGGTGGTGTAGGGCCAGAGAGGAGGAGGGGTTCGTTATTTATTTAACGTCCTCGGAGAAAAGAACCAGAGATTGAAGCATTTGTCAACGGAATGACCAGCAGATCCGGCCATCAGGCGAAAGGCAACTGAAAGGATATATTCAGCGCACACCACTAATCTTTAGCGATTTTACACACATCCAAAGAAACCTCTTCTGCTCTTCTCCACTCTCCTAACCTCTCCTCCCATTTCCAATCTCCTCTCTTCTCTTCTCTCTTCTCCCAGTGCCGGGAGTGCGAACCGTGCGGTCACACAGGGCCCGCTTGGGGGTGTGCGAACCGTGCGGTCACACAGGGACCGCAACTAAGGGGGCCCGAAAAGTCACAGAAATGTTACATGAGCAAGACACCCTAATAATAAATCGAAACTATAATATCATTATTAATAATATTTTGGTTACGATTAAATCTTCTTTTGTCAATAAAATAAAAGTCAAATGGTGCCAACAGTTTAGCTTTTAGTTAATATTTTAACTTTATTTTTTACTTGTTGTTAACAATCTACTCAAATCTACTAGCCACAGCTAACTAATGTTAAGATGTTTCTATGTTTTGACCAATGTTAGGATGTTAATTAATATTATATAACTAATATTATATCATTCAACTAACATTACATTACTGCTTTAGCTATCCATATTATTTTTTCGCTATGATTCCCGTGTTAATGTTCCTGGGTGCGGTGTGCCATCCAGTTTTTTCAATAAACGAATATATATATATATATATATATATATATATAAAATAAAATGATTAGCAATGATAACGATGAAAACGATTTGACTTGTGTCATGGGGTCCCGTACAGTATACTCTGGACAGGGCCTGAAATATCCTAAGGCCGGCACTGCTTCTTTTCCTCTTTCTACTCTCCTCTCTTCCCCATACTCTTCTCCTCTCTTCTCCATCTATCCAAAACCCACCCATCCATCCATCCATCCATCCATCCATCCATCCATCTATCCTCTCCTCTCTTCCATCCATCCATCCTATCCTCTCTTCCATCCATCCATCCATCCTCTCCTCTCTTCCAGCCATCCATCCATCCTCCTCTCCTCTCTTCCATCCATCCATCCATCCATCCATCTCTCCTCCATCCATCCACCATCCTCTCCTCTCTTCCATCCATCCATCCTCCTCTCCTCCATCCATCCATCCATCCTCCTCTCCTGTCTTCCATCCATCCATCCATCCATCTCTCCTCTCTTCCATCCATCCATCCATCCTCCTCTCCTCCATCCATCCATCCATCCTCCTCTCCTCTCTTCCATCCATCCATCCTCCTCTCCTCTCTCCCATCCATCCATCCTCCTCTCCTCTATTCCAGCCATCCATCCATCCTCCTTTCCTCCATCCATCCATCCATCCTCCTCTCCTCTCTTCCATCCATCCATCCATCCTCCTCTCTTCCATCCATCCATCCATCCATCCTCTCCTCTCTTCCATCCATCCATCCTCCTCTCTTCCAGCCATCCATCCATCCTCCTTTCCTCCATCCATCCATCCATCCTCCTCTCCGCTCTTCCATCCATCCATCCATCCTCCTCTCCTCCATCCATCCGTCCATCCATCCATCCATCCTCCCTCTCTTCCTTCCATTCATCCACCCCTCTGTCTGTGGTCTGTCTGTCTGTCTGTCTGTCTGTCTGTCTGTCTGTCTGTCTGTCTGTCTGTCTGTCTGTCTGTCTGTCTGTCTGTCTGTCTGTCTGTCTGTCTGTCTGTCTGTCTGTCTGTCTGTCTGTCTGTCTCCGAACTTTCTACAGAACATGTTCATGCAGTTGTTACAGTAAACGAATTCTCTTCCAATCCTTCAACGTTTCTTGACCGACGACTAAACCTGTCGCCGCAGAACATAACTCCCGAGTTGTGGCGTCGTTAACAGACCCACATAAGCGGTTCCAAGTCTTTGGCAGAAAGGCGGAAGTAGGCGTCGCCACCATCAGTCATATGACCATCGTCCGCCGCCGGAAGTAGAAGCGCCCGCTGCCTTCTGGGTAATCCATCTTGTCCAACATTTTCCCAACAATTTCCAACAGCATCAGTCATCGACAAAGACCAGTGACAACGCGAGTGATACCAATGTATGTATGTATGCATGTATGTATGTATGTATGTATGTATGTATGTATGTATGTATGTATGTATGTATGTATGTATGTATGTATGTATGTATGTATGTATGTATGTATGTATGTATGTATGTATGTATGTATGCATGCATGCATGCATGCATGCATAAAATGACTGTGCGTATATGTGTATGTATGCATGTATTCATGTAGCCATTTATGTCTGTATGTATGTATCATGCATTTGGACTTGTATACAGACACTCAATCTCGTAGAAGAACGCTTATTAACACCTCTCCGTCTGTCTGTCCGTCTGTCTGTCTGTCTGTCTGTCTGTCTGTCTGTCTGTCTGTCCGTCAGCGTCTTCCTCTGTTCGGTTATCATTCACTGTATCGATTTCGTCTGCGCATACCATGAGTGCAATTAATCGATGGTTCTCTTCCTGGTCCTCAATCTGATAATTTCGATGGATCCGTCACAAAAAATTCGAACACATCCCTGCATCCGGGTTCCGACGTTCAATTAAAAATGGCGCTTGATGTCCTGAGATTACGTCTCCCGCTCAATCACATCCGTGACTTACTGGCAGGTAATCAGCTCCACAATCCACCCCACCCCATCAACTCCACCCAGAACCACTCCCACCCCATCCACGACGACCTTAGTCCAACCCAACTTCAATCCACTGATGATCATTATCAGCTCTCACCCAGTTTATGGCCACCCATGCCGCCTCCCTGCCATCTACCTTTTTCACCCACCTCACTCTAATCCACCCCACCCCCAATCCACCCCAACTTTTTCATATTCTGATTCGTTTATTGACAGACTCACACATCAGTCAGCACCACCATTTAAGAGGTATAACATATACAGAAAATTACAGATATTATCTAACTGTAGCTTAAGCACAACATTGATCCAAGTCAATAGGTCAGCCGAAAAGGCTTCAAATAGACCCGATGAGGACTCGGCTGACTCATTTACAAAGTTAATCCTCATCATCCTCATCATCGTCGTCGTCATCATTATCATCATCATCATCATCATCATCATCATCATCATCATTATCACTATCATCATCATCATCGTCGTCGTCGTCGTCGTCGTCATCATCATCATCACTATCATCATCATCATCATCATCATCATCATCATCATCATCATCATCATCATCATCATCATCAGTTCCTGACGCCAGCCGTTTGGCTGCGATGTGTACGAAACAACGATCTCCATTGTCGTCGGTCATTTGTCAAGTCAACTAGTCAATTCTTAGTGTTAGTCCAGGCGATGTTATGTCCTCATTTATATTATCTATCCAGCGTAGTCTTGGTGTGCCTTTGTGTTCTCTACCTAGGTTTTATAGGAAGTTAATGCAAGCATTTTTTATAATTGATACGAAGAAATTTAGAGTGAAACTGTCAGTTGATAGTATAGATTATGCAGTGTATACAGGGTGGTATAATAAGTGGTCAACAAGCAGCCAATCATGAGACAAAATTAGAGAGGAAGCAATCCCATCGAGTTATTAAATGTGTGTACACTGATAGCCTGCATACTAACGAAATAGTTCTTTAATCTGAGTTTTAAACTGAATAATGGTTACCTTAAATCCACAGGAAGGGGAATTCCATATTGACGGGCCAGAATTTTTAATGAAAAAATTTTTCAGCTTACTATTTGCATTAGCACCACGGTATTTGTCAGACCTTAGATCCATTTTACCCAAATCAACCCCAGCTTCAATCCCTTCTACCCCAGTCCACACTACCAATTCACCCCACCCCAAGACGCCCCATTCAAATTCATTCCACACCTATCCACCTCCATTCCAGTTCACCTCAACCCAGGGCCGGTTTAACCACTAGGCGAACTAGGCGGCCGCCTAGGGCGGCACATTTCTGGGGGCGGCAGAAAAGCTACACAAAGAAATATTTTTAAAACCATTGCCGCCGTTTTGCCAGTCCAGAGGCGTAGGCCTAGCCATACAAGGCGCTCCTTAGGTGCGTACGCACCCCCTGTCACATTCTGCTTTAGGGCCCTATTCTGTCATTTTCCTCCAAGCGCGCAAATTTTAAATTTGGTTAATTGTTCCATCTGATGAGTGATGACATATTTAGCCGCTGCCTACGGTGTTCAAAAAGCCCGTGTACTGCGTGTATGTATCAGCCTCTCTGCAGTCTGAACTACAGTCTGTATGATGACGGATGGTACTTGTCTATACATGTACTAGGTTACCCTGATATCATTGATATGTCGGAGTAATTGACCTTGTTCGACCCCCAGCTGCACATGAGCCAGATTCTCTCTTTTAGATGTACAACCACGACACACTTTAACCGTATAATCTCGCAGCTCCAGCGTTAAGGCTAAAATATGCCTGAATAGTATGCCTTGTTCGTCTCTCTCTCTCTCTCTCTCTCTCTCTCTCTCTCTCCTCTCTCTCTCTCTCTCTCTCTCTCTCTCTCTCTCTCTCTCTCTCTCTCTCTCTCTCTCTCTCTCTCTCTCTCCTCTCTCTCTCTCTCTCCTCTCTCTCTCTCTCTCTCTCTATGTCTATGTCTCTGTCTCTCGTTTTCTCTCGCTGTCTCTGTCGCAGTCTGTCTCTCTCAATGTCTCTCTACAAGACTTGTGGCCTGTACACTCTACATTGTACGAACGTATGCAGTATTCAAAGCTCTCTTGAAAAAAAAGAAACTCAGACTCAACTGATGGTAAGGAACTTCTAAATTTAGAGTAGTAGTTCTTGTTGCTTTAATTTTTAAGTAGTACATACTTAATCTGCTTCTCGTTTCTACGTTTGCTAAAGAGAAAGCGCGAAAAATCAAATTTTGAAATTACATTATATTTGTATAGACTTCGCACGTAGGTAGGACTAGGACTTAGTAGGCCTAAACGTAGGCCACAGGAGTTAGGCCTAATAAGTGTTCAAATGAAACTGTGCACTATATCATTAATTAATATTTACATTTTAAATTCCCATTAAACGTGTTAAACCATACAGCATAGGCTGCATAGCTAATGCAGTTCCAGACTATTACTTTAATTATGGCAAACTTTAAAATTTAAAATTTATTAAGTGCCATATTTTTGTTTAATTTATAAGCAATAATGATTCTTAGGTGATTACAATGAGCGACGATACTAAATTAAAGGTGCAGCATTCGACTGCATTCCTGTGTGAAGGTTATATTGACTTTATTAATTTAATATTAATTATAGGCCAAGTTATCGCACTTGCCAGAGGCGCAGTGCGACAGGTTCGCCTAGGGCGCCAAATACTCTGGCGCCGGTGTCACGAAATAGAGTATCCCCCCCATACAAGTATATCCCCTTAGCAGAATGGAGTATCCGGCCGGATGAATGTGAACGGGAGGGACTATCCCCCCTCGTGCGAAAGTATCCCCCATGAGTCGCACGAAATTATCCCCCTTCAAAAAGTATCCCCCCTGCAACATAATTACAAATTGTGCGATTTAAGTCAGTTTAAAACTCATCAGTCAAAGCCATATGCTACTTATTGTTGGCATGCGTGGGAAAAGAATCCAGTGAAGTCAATGAGCCTCGCATTACTCTCTTTCTCTGCTCTGTACTCTATTTACTCTAAGGCAAGTTGTGACATTGATATCGGTCGATTCGTATCAATCGTAACACCAACAAAACGAGGAAGACAAAATATCAGCAGTCACAAACGATATTGTTATGAAAAGGGACTAAAGGCGCTAATTAGGTGAATTGGTAGCTCGCGCTTGATATCGCTCGATTGGTATCAATAAGTGTACCAGCAAAGCCAGTGAAGCCATTTGAGACACTGAACCAACTTCAATGACTCCTGTGTTCTTTGTGATGTTGTAATCTCACGCAAAGTAAACATTGTCTATTCGCATTATTAGTTGCGTGAAGGGCTTGTTGCGATGGATGTGTCTAAAACAAGGATCACAAATATCAGCAATCACAAACGACGGTGTCATGATAAGGGACTAAGGTGCTAATTAGGTTAATTAATAGCTCGCGCTTGATATCGGTCGATTCGTATCAGGGCCGTAGGCAGGATTTTGTTTCGGGGGGTGTTTTCTGTTTCGGGGGTGTTTTCTGTTTCGGGGGGTGTTTTCTCGTCCTTCAGCAAGCCGACATGCAACCGAGTCAACCGCCCCTAGGGGTTTGTAGTTAGTAAATGCATTATTTTGTTTTACATTATTTAATTTCGGGGGGTGTTCAAACACCAAAACCAAAAACACCCCCTAGCTACGGCCTTGATTCGTATAGAAGATCTCGACAAATCTCAGCCGACAATTGCGTCAGCTCACTCAGCTCCACGCAATACATCTAACCACATCGGTAAACCTACGTGTTAAAGTCCTCCCCTGCCAGCAGCAAATGGACTTCTATTCGTGTGGACTGTACGCAGCTGCCTATCCCTTTGAGATTGCTTCTGGTTCTGCCATGCTGGATGTTGACTTCGATGAGCCTTCAGAAATGCGAATATGCATTGAGGAATGTTTCAACGACAAGGTAATTCTGTCTTTCCTCCAAAATACCTCTTAAGAGAAGAGGAAGAAAGCCACTTCCACGTGTGGTTATCCTTCCTACTGTAACTTCTGTTTCATTTGCTCTACACATTGCTTAGAAGACTTAGAACACTTAGAGTCACTTGCTTTACCCATTTTTCGTTTTCGATTTTGATTACAGCATAGATTTGTAAGTAAGTAAGTAAGTATGTTCTTTAATATACCGCCTGCAAACGCACTGCGGCTAACAAACAGGTTAATCACAAAAGAGGCGCACGAAAACAAACAGCAAATTTAAATAAGAGAGAGATAATTAAATACAATGGAAATGAAATAAATACATCAGAATAGTAATAAAATAAAAAAAGCCGTGAAGATTAAAAAAGAAGACAGAAAGTCACTAATAATGTCTCCCTGTTGCACTCCGCCTGGTCCCTACGACTCACTTTACCTTGTTCCTTACTAACTTAAAGACTACTCTCTTTAGCTGTGGTTGGACTGGGAGCGCTCCTGAGTAAATCACCTTGAAGGGACGCTATTTAAAAGCTCCTTAATAATAATGATAATAATAACACTAATAATAATAATAATAATAATAATAATAATAATAATAATAATAATAATAATAATAATAATAATAATAATAGATTTATCAATTATAGGCATTTTCAATAATACCTTATGCCTGTGAATTTTTATCCCCCGGGGGATGATTTTGCACGATGGGGGATAGAAATGGTTTATCCCCCGGATACTCTATACCGGTAGATTCTATCCGGGGGATAAATTTATTCTTCCCCCCGGATAGTTTTAGGACGGATAGTCTGTCACGCGACACCGGCCCTGCAGGCTCAACCTTAGTCAATTCCAACACAAAGCACTCCACCCAGACCATCGCCACCCAGTCTTTCTCTCTCAATGTCTCTCTATCTCTTTCTCAGTGTGTCTCTCTCAATGTCTGTCTCTTTCTGTATATCTCTGTCCGTCTTGGTCTCTCTCTCTGTGTCTATATCCCTCTCCCTGGCTCTCTATCTGCTTCTGTCTCTGTATCTTTTTTCTCTGTATCGCTGTCTGTCTGTACGGTATTTGTTTCTTTGTCACTTGTCTGTCTGTCTGTTCCTCTGTCTCTGTTTATCTCTCTTTCGCTATCTCTCCGGAAGCAATTTCTGTTGCTGATTGAAATGATGATTGGAGCTTGCGTGTCTAGCGAGGGTCTCTTGATCCAATCGCCGAGTTCCCCAGCAAGCAGACGACTATTATAGTCGTGGTTTCAAATGGCCAGCGGTCAGCTTCTACTTCTAGTATATATGCTTCTGTATTGGTCTCTGTCATTCTCTCGTTCTCTCTTTGTCATTCTACCTCTATCTCTACCTCTATGTCTCTTTTCAAGTGGTTTTTTGCTGACTGAAGCATCAGATGCTTTGACCGGTTGCGTGTCTATGGCGGGTCGACCTGGCGAATCAACGACCGATCTTCCGAGCGGTCAAGCGATTCTCGGTCTCTTTTCTTATGGTCAGTTCATAGTGAGTGACGGATTCATGTGTAATTCCCCCCCTACCCCAAGACCTGATCTTTTGTCATTACTGGCTTCCCAGATGATAATCCCTGATGCTTTGTCATTACAATATCAACATGGATAAATGACCATGTCTGATACTTGGTCATTAAACTTTCAACTTGGATAAATGACCAGCCCTGATAGGCATATACTTGGTCAGTAAACTCTCAACTTGGATAAATAACCGTCCTGATACTTGGTCATTAAACTCTCAACTTGGATAAATGACCGTCCCTGATACCTGACCATTAAACTCTCAACTTGGATAAATAAAAATCCCTGATGGTTAGCCATTAAACTCTCAACTTGGATAAATGACAATCCCTTATGCATGGTCATTACTCCCAAGTTCTACCATCATTTCAGCCTAATTCAGATGCTGGAAAGCCCACGATTGCTAATCTCTTCACTTTGCCTTTCTGTCGAGTGTTCGATTCCAAGGAAGTCTTGTGGAATTTACAATTATGCAACCTGTTATATCAAGCCACGTTACGCTTTTCTGTCATCAGGTTTATCACTTCTGCCTAAATATCACGAGCATTCACTTTAATCCACGACAAACTCCTCTCTGGCAACCCAGTTTCCGTTGACCATATCTGGACAACCCCTTTGACTTGCCGCAGCACTCTTAAATAAGCTGGTGCCCTGCGCTTAGCTTTAGAGTAGCGCTTTAGAAGTTTGGAGTTTACGGAAACGATTTCGATGTAAAGGGTTTTAGTTAATAAAAGTTTGTGCGAATGCTTCGCCTTGCATTACCTCACACAACCTTAGCTCGTCGTACCTCTTTTACCCGATTCCACCTTCTCTTTACTGTACCCTGCCTTACTTCACCGAGTCTTGTCTCACCTTACTTTGCCTTACCTTAACTTTCGTGTCTTTACTTCTCCTCACCTTACCCTAACCGACCTGATATTTGTTACCCTAATCCTTTGACGACTGTTTCATTGCGAGCCAGCGAGATTTGGAGCCACGTGAATCCTGGACTGCATTTCATTACATTACCGGAGCGTCGACTGAGTGTGTGACTTAAGGTGTAGGCAAGGGGAGGAGCCGAAGGAGGAGGAGAAGGAGGAGAATAAGTTGGAGAGAGGACGAAGAGGAAGAGGTGGAGAAGGAGGAAGCGGAGGAGGATTACGAAGGGCAGGAGGAACATAAGCCCACCGCTGCCAGAGACAATCTCTCTTCTCTTTGACTGCATTTGCCTTCCAGACTGACCGCTTGAGACGGATTTACCTCTTCAACGACGATGGACGGACGCACAATGGATTTCTATGCCTGCCTGCCTATGCCTGCCTGTCTGTCTGTTTCTCTCATCTGCCTGGTTGTCTGTCTGCCTGCCTGTCTGTATGTCTGTCTGCCTGTTTCTCTCATCTGGCTGTCTGTCTGTCTGCCTGTCTGTCTGTCTGCCTGCTTGCCTGCTGCCTGCCTTCCTGCCTGCCTGCCTATACCTGCCTGCCTGTCTGTTTCTCTCATCTGCCTGCTTGTCTGTCTGCCTGCCTATCTGTATGTCTGCCTACCTGCCTGTCTGTCTGTCTGTCTGTCTGTCTGCCTGCCTGCTTGCCTGCCTGCCTGCATGCCTGTCTGTCTGTCTGTCTGCCTGTTTCTGTCATCTGTGTGCCTGCCTGTCTGTGCGCCTGCCTGCCTGTCTGTCTTTCTGTATGTATGTCTGCCTGTGCCCTTCCAGCCGGCTGTCCTTCTTTCTACCGTTCAGCACAATTAAGCGTATGCATGCACCGAAGTCCGCCATTACTGAGTCAAGCACGGGGCGTCGTCTGTCGCTAGCAGCATCAAATCTCCGTGTCCAAGGTCGAGTCCGACTCTGCCGTCCAGATGGGAGGCAGTAATTGAAGCCAATCGAACGACAAGAGAAGCACCCTTAGCCATTGAAGCCGGCCGAACGCAGCGTGCCTTTGCATCTCCCTAAAGGCCTCAGTCGGACGAGCCAGCCAGCGCTCCCCGTTTACCCACGTTACCCAGACTCCTCTGTCGCTGTTGACTACGTAGCGGTGTTTTTATTACTTCGGATCATTCGTCAGATGGACCGGGCTCAATGCCAACACGGACTTAGCGATGAGTCGAGCGCTTGCGATGTAGTTAGCAAGCGCTGGCTGCTTTCGTCGCCGGATCGCCGAAGCGCTGAGCGAAGGACAGCAGCGACTGAGTGAAGGTTTGGTGTGCGCTGCGTCGATAGTGTCTAGTGGTACGAAGGACAAAGGACATTTGGCAGAAGTGTGGCCTTCGCAGTCAGAAACTGTCTGGTAGATGGCAACAGCGACGGTGGATTGAAGGGTTAAGTCTGCGTCTTGGAAATATAGCATGGTTTCGATGGAAGAAACTCGCGTCGCTTGGTTGATGTTGACTTAGTTGACGTTGACTCATTTGTTGTTGACTTGTCTGGTTGACTTGATTGGCAACTAGTCGTTGGTTTGGTTAGGATTTTCTGGTTAACTCGGTCGACTCTGAGTTAGTGTTTATCAATTGAATTGGTTAGAATTAACTTATTTATTAAAAAGGGACTTCATTGTCTTGAGTTGTTGACATAGTTGATAGCATTCAATCGTTGATTTTAGGCGTTGACTTGTTGACGTGGTTGGTTTCTATTCGCTGACTGTGTTGGCTTTTTGCTTGTTTCCACTGCTGTGTTGACTTTGTTAACGTTTACTCGATCACTTGATTGACATAAACTCGGTGAGCCGTTGGCATTAACTTGTTGACGTGGTTGACATTAACTTCTGTACTTGATTGGCATGACTCGTTTATCGGTTTTCATTGACTCGATGACGTGGTTGACATTAATTCGTTGACGTGGTTGACATTAATTCGTTGACGTGGTTGACATTAATTCGTTGACGTGGTTGATATTAATTCGTAGACGTGTTTGGCCGTAACTTGTAAACTGTGTTGACACTGAGTCATCTGACAGTTGACCTGGTAGGCGTTGGTGGTGCAGGCAACACAGATAGTTGGCGCAGATCTAATCGACTGTCGTAGGTATCGCCTGATTGCACAGAATGGCAGCCATGGTCGTTCAAATGGTTGCCATGGTGATGTTTTGGACCTTGGAGACACTAGTTGTGGCATCGGCGCAGATCTACACTCCCGAACATCACGGTTAGTCCACGCTCCAACGTCATATTGAAGTAAATATGTTTGTTAGTATTTTATTATCAGTGTTTGCAAACTCAGTTGTGATGAACACACTGACCGTACACTGTCGGTGGGAAGATGAGACGGCGAGGGAGAGGACTGGCTACACGCCCTCATATGCCGAGGCTAAGAAAATGAAGTCGCTAACACTTCATACCAATGGCTGCCTTAGGAATAGCTTAAAGGACTGCTCCTCTCTTCTCTCTATTATTATTTTTTTTGCCCTGAGGTACTTCATTCCCCCAAAGTCTTAGAAATTAAAAGTGTTATGTTTCTGGAATGGCTACACCTCGTCCGTGTCGGGTAGAGCTTTGGCAATGGAACCGCTGAACGCCACAGCATTAAAGAGTTGAATTGTTACTGAGAGACGCTGAAACAGAAAGCTAGTCTCTCGCGGTTCGCCAGTAGCTTGGGTGAGGTGCCGCCTTAAGTTCGAAATAAAACCAAGGCCCTTGTTGTTAATTGGGCCTAACGTTTCCATAGCCAGCGGGATGAAGACGTGAACTTGAGCAGGGCGTTGTATTTCTGATTCTTTCTCTCCTCGGCCACCTCGGCAGCTGCTCCGGTTCGAGAGGCTGTTGCTGGAGATACGAGGAGGCGAGCGTGTCTACCACCGTGGCATCCCACATCAGCCCCTTGCCAGCTCTCCAAGGGATGAGGGTGATACCATCCGGTCGTTTGCCGTCCGATCGGCTTAGGCCCTGTGGAAAACCAGCTATAGATAGGGCGCGGCAGATCAGGTCGTTGAGAGCAACATGTCTAGCAACACGTCCATGACCTAGTGAGCAGGACAGGCCGTGTATGCCTCTGGCGGTGACAACTGTGCCACAGACACAAGTGTGAGGCTCGCATATGCTGGCCCCCAACCCCAATCCTACCGCTACCCTGATCGCCTCGTCGCTCAATCTCAAACCGCAGGAGGTGATCGGCATGGAGTAGAGCCAGTCTCCGGCGTGTTGAGCGGAGACAGCTTTCCAACGAGCTTATTATTATTAATTATTATTATTATTATTATTATTATTATTATTATTATTATTATTATTATTATTATTATTATTATTATTATTATTATTGTTGTTGTTGTTGTTGTTGTTATTATTATTATTATTATTATTATTATTATTATTATTAGTAGTAGTAGTAGTAGTAGTAGTAGTAGTAGTAGTAGTAGTAGTAGTAGTAGTAGTAGTAGTAGTAGTATAGTAGTAGTAGTAGTAGTAGTAGTAGTAGTAGTAGTAGTAGTAGTAGTAGTAGTAGTAGTAGTAGTAGTAGTAGTAGTAGTAGTAGTAGTAGTAGTAGTAGTAGTAGTAGTAGTAGTAGTAGTAGTAGTAATTGTTGTTGTTGTTGTTGTTGCTGTTGTTGTAGTAGTGTCATTGTTGATGTTATTATCCATCATCAGCGTCATCATCATCATCATCACCACCACCACCAGCAACACCATCCTCATCCTACCATAATATTATAATGATTGATGGCTGATTCACTGTATCGCATTGTGTATGTCCTTCGAATGTATAATGTGATTTTTTTCATGTATTCCGTCCGACTTTGCGATTGGTCGCCGGTCGGCATATGTCACCTTTGACCCATAGACGTTAAATCCGCTGTCTAGATCGGCGCAATCATTTCAATGCAAAGTCTATAGCCGACGTTAGACTTCTCTTTCATAATCGCTGGTTTCCCACTTCCCCCGCCGAATCCAGGACCCTGAGGGAGAACCATATACTGTACGGCTTGGGAGGTAGGAGGATGGGGTAGAAGTGGGCGGAGGGAATTCACTGCAGCGGTGGAGGGATAGTCAGTGGAAAGAATAAAGACTAGACGTGGGAGTGGTGGAGTAGAAATGAGAGAAGAGGGAGGCAGGGATGGAGGGACGAATTTATAACGGAAAGAATAAAAAGTGGAAGAGGCAGTGATGGCGTAGGTGATGGAGGATGGAGGAAAAGGGAGGGACGGAGGAGGAAGATCGATGGAACAAATAAGAAAAGGGCGACACAGAGATGGAGGATGAACGGAAAGGACAAATATGGAGAAGGAGAGAGGAATGGAGGAAATGATGATTAACGGATGCAAGGAGGGATAGTATACAAAGCAGTGAAGAACGGTGAGAGCCAGAGTTGGATAGTGATGGCGTGGCAGTTAGGGATAATGTGAGGCAGGGAAGATATACTGAGAAGCAGGGAAAGAGATATCGTAGGGCCTCTGAGTAGTTCTCTTGAATGCATGGGCGCTATGTAAATCCTCGAATGAATGAATGAATTGAGAGGCAGGGAAGGATGTCGAGAGGCAGGGAGGAATATTGAGAGGTCTAGGAAGGATATTGAGATGCAGATAAAGACTGTGAGTGGCAGAGAGGAATTGTAAGAGACAGGGCGGGAATAATAATAATGATGATGATGATGATGATGATGATGATGATGATGATGATGATGATGATGATGATGATGATGATGATGATGATGATGATGATGATGATGATGATGATGATGATGATGATGATGATGATGATGACGAAAAGTTAAAAATTTTCACTTATCTGTTTAAAGCTCCAGTGAATGACTTCACACATTTATTATCGTCAACATTCTATTTCAAGCAACAGAGGCAGAGGT
>OY744603.1:87045471-87080471 GCA_963556255.1 Allolobophora icterica | reverse complement strand
GCGATCCTCGGTCTATGGTTGCTGCGAATGGTAACATTGTTTATGGTCTTTTTCGGTCATCAACATTTTATGCATTTTCTTGTCGAACTACCTGATGAGCTTTTCACTCGTTCAGTGATATAACATAAATGACCACATACAGAGGGTGCAGCGGGGGTTTTATGTTGCGCCTTTTGACTACTTAACAGCCCTTTGCCTTCCGTCTGTGATGTACTGTAAAGAGCGTTATGATATTGGTAATGCATGTATGTATGTATGACTTATGTATGTATGTATGTATGTATGTATGTATGTATGTATGTATGTATGTATGTATGTATGTATGTATGTATGTATGTATGTATATATGCATGTATGTATGTATGTATGTATGTATGTATATATGCATGTATGTATGTATGTATGTATGTATGTATGTATGTATGTATGTATGCATGCATGTATGTATGTATGTATGTATGTATGTATGTATGTATGTATGTATGTATGTATGTATGTATGTGTGTATCTGGGCTTTTATGCAGCGCCTTTGTAAGTACCTCTTAAAAGCACCGTGCACATGGCTGTCTAAGAGACATAAAACAGGAGCGTCTTAATAGACTGCAGTGAGAATGTTTCTTAGGTCGAGTTAAGGGAATGGTGCGGATGTTCACAGGAAGACAGTTCCAAAGGGAGAGAGAAACCTATGCATCAGCACAATGCGCGCGGTGAATATATATATATATATATATATATATATATATATATATATATATATATATATATATATATATATATATATATATATATATATATATATATATATATATATATAGCTCTTGCAGTTATATATATATATACAGTTTATATGTATGTATATGGCAGTATATTGTGCCTGATTGTTTCTCTGGAACGGGCCACACGGCCAACATCACTTGCTTCGTAAGTCTATATTGTCGCAATTTCTCGAAAACAGCCGATTCTCGGAAAAGTATCCCTGTTAAGTTTGAGGCATCCTGTGGTTTGGAACGACGTCTAACAATTGCAGTTCAAGTCTGAGAATTTGGGACTTATGGGATGTCCAAGTACTATGTGCGATTGTTTGTGAATTGTCCACCCGTATGGCCATCCAAATGTCCGTCTATATGTCCATCCATATGTCCATCCACTTATGAGTCCACTGGTACATCTGTCTTTTCTTTAACCCCGTTGGTCGCCCATTCCACCTCCTGCTGTTTCTTCTGCCATCCTTCACCACCCATGGAAAACGGTAACCATTTTTGTAGCGCACTTTTATACAACGTTGATCGAATTGGAACTGTCAGTGATGAGGGAAGTTGAGTGTCATGAATTTATTATCACACTGTCAGGCTGTTTGTTCGTCCATTCGTCCGCCTATATACCTGTTTACTTGTCCCTTCATATTTCCAAATCACTGTCCTTTTGGTCATTTGGCTATCCATGTGTCCATCAGTCTTTTCCGATTGTTCATTTGTCCATTTCTCTGTCCAATTGTTTGTCCAATTCTACGCCCATTGTCCGTCCAATTGTCCAATTGTCCGTCCATTTGTAAGTCTGTCCATTGTCCGCCCGGTTGTCTCTCCATTTGTCCGTCCAAATGTATGTACATTTGTCTGTCCACTTGTCCGTCCATTTGTCCGTCCATTTGTCCGTCCATTTGTCCATTTGTCCATTTGTACGTCCATTTGTCCGTCCATTTGTCCGTCCATTTGTGCATTTGTCCATTTGTACGTCCATTTGTCCGTCCATTTGTCCGTCCATTTGTCCATTTGTCCATTTGTACGTCCATTTGTACGTCCATTTGTCCATTTGTCCATTTGTACGTCCATTTGTCCGTCCATTTGTCCATTTGTACGTCCATTTGTCCGTCAATTTGTCCATTTGTCCATTTGTACGTCCATTTGTCCGTCCATTTGTCCATTTGTCCATTTGTACGTCCATTTGTCCGTCCATTTGTCCATTTGTCCGTCCATTTGTCCGTCCATTTGTCCGTCCATTTGTCCGTCCATTTGTCCGTCCATTTGTCCGTCCATTAGTCCGTCCATTTGTCAGTGCCTTTGTCCGTCCATTTGTCCATTTGTTTGTCCATTCCACCCTACATGGTTGCAAAAGTAGCCGTAATGGCCAAAGCTGAAACGAGACAGGTAGAGAGCAGCCTTAGACATGCCAACCTCTGTCGACCAATGAGAGAAAGAGAACAAGGTCGATGATTGATTGTGACTGAAGAGATAGAGACAGACAGACAGGCAGACAGACAGACAGACAGACAGACAGACAGACAGACACAGAAACAGAGAAGCAGAGAGAGACAGAGACCGATAGAGATAGAAAGACAACAGAGAGACGTAGACAGAGATAGAGACAGAGAGACAGAGGAGACAGAGACACAGAGATAGACAGAGGGCTAGGTCATGAATCATTAATTAGCGCTTCCGTTTTTTTCTTCACTGTCAGATGACTTATATAGCGCCGTGATAATAATAATGTCCAAGACATCTGTTAATGGTCGCTTTGAGAGGACCTGCCTGGTCGTCTGCCCTGTGAGAGGACCTAACTGCATGGTCGTCTGCCCTGTGAGAGGACCTAACTGCATGGTCTTCTGTCCTGTGAGAGGACCTAACTGCGTGATCTTCTGTCCTGTGAGAGGACCTAACTGCATGGTCCTCCATCCCGTGAGAGGACCTAACTGCAAGGTCTTTTGTCCTGTGAGAGGACCTAACTGCATGGTCTTCTGTCCTGTGAGAGGACCTAACTGCATGGTCTTCTGTCCTGTGAGAGGAACTAACTGCATGGTCTTCTGTCCTGTGAGAGGACCTAACTGCATGGTCTTCTGTCCTGTGAGAGGACCTAACTGCATGGTCTTCTGTCCTGTGAGAGGACCTAACGGTGTGATCTTCTGTCCTGTGAGAGGACCTAACTGCATGGTCCTCCATCCCGTGAGAGGACCTAACTGCAAGGTCTTTTGTCCTGTGAGAGGACCTAACTGCATGGTCTTCTGTCCTGTGAGAGGACCTAACTGCATGGTCCTCCATCCCGTGAGAGGACCTAACTGCATGGTCTTCTGTCCTGTGAGAGGACCTAACTGCATGGTCGTCTGTCCTGTGAGAGGACCTAACTGCATGGTCGTCTGCCCTGTGAGAGGACCTAACTGCATGGTTTTCTGTCCTGTGAGAGGACCTAATGGCGTGATCTTCTGTCCTGTGAGGGAACCTAACTGCATGGTCCTCCATCCCGTGAGAGGACCTAACTGCAAGGTCTTTTGTCCTGTGAGGGTCTCTGTTTGGTTCTCTTTCCTGTAAGATGTAAGATTATTGCCTGGTCACTCGGACCTAATCTCCAATCTGTACTCCATTCATTCATTCACTCGTTCAGTCCTTAATCCATCCTGAATGACACTAAGGACTACATCGATTTAAATCAAGGATTAGCGATTATCTACACACATGTGTTATTACGGTTCCTCCAGTGTTGCTTAACATGATTTACGTAAGTGATGACAATAATGATGAGGATGGTCGCTTTGACTGTTAATATTATGAATATGCTCATGACAGTCATAGTTATGATGATAATGAGTGACTGACTGACTGACTGATCGAATGACTGACTGATCGAATGACTGACTGACTGACTGACTGACTGACTGACTGACTGACTGACTGACTGACTGACTGACTGACTGACTGACTGACTGATTATCCAACTGACTGACTGACTGACTGACTGACTAATTATCCAACTGACTGACTGACTGACTGACTAATTATCCAATTGACTGACTGACTGACTGACTGACTGACTAACTGACTGACTGACTGACTGACTGACTGACTGACTGACTGACTGACTGACTGACTGACTGACTGACTGACTGACTGACTGACTGACTGACTGACTGACTGACTGACTGACTGACTAATTATCCAACTGACTGACTGACTGACTGACTAATTATCCAACTGACTGACTGACTGACTAATTATCCAATTGACTGACTGACTGACCGACCGACCGACCGACCGACCGACCGACCGACCGACCGACCGAACGACCGACCGACCGACCGACCGACCGACCGACCGACCGACCGACCGACCGACTGACTTTATTTGCTTGTTCATTTGTTGATTTATCTACCTATTTATTTATTTGTTGGTTTGTCCAGCGACGGACTGCGATTTCCTCTTCACTAGTACGCAGAGGAAGAACGGTTCCTTCGTCTCCCCGAACTTCCCGAATCCCTATCCGTCGGACGTGACGTGTCGATACAGTTTCCAGGGTCAGGGAACAGAGCGAGTTCAGCTCATGTTCACCGAGTTCGACCTGAAACATTCGACGGAAGCACCCGACGAAACAGAGTCAGTAACCTTTGTCTCCCTCTACATCTGTCTCTGTGTCTGTGTGTGTCTGTCCGTCTCTGTGCTTGCGTCTGTCTGTCTCTGTGTGCCTGTTTGTGTAGTTCTGTTTGTTCGAATATCTTCCGTTGTATATGTCGCTATGAATTTTCCCTTAATCTGTCTAATTCATTGCTAAGGTGGCCCTATCTAGCGAGGTCTACGACCCTTAGGGGGAATTCTAGTGTAACCCAGAACATAAGAAATATTGCTATGTTCTATTGTATTATTGTTTTTCTGTTAGTGGTTACCGAATAAAAAAATGAAAAATGAAATTAAATATATTTGTTGTATGTCTTTAAGAATTGTTTCTATGTTTGTTCAATCTAGGTCTGGGTGTGAGGAGTCGGATACGGTGACGGTCAGTGTCCACATTGGAGGTCTTCCAAAGGACCTCGGTTCCTTCTGTGGCCGCAAGAGGCCACCGATGCTCATGAGTCATAATTCGCACATGGAGGTCACATTCTCGTCTCGAAGTGTTCTCTCCGGAAAAGGATTTCGCGCCAACTACAGTTTCATAACAGGTCATGTCACCACCCCAAGTCACGCGCCCTCAACTGCCCCGAATTCTCCGATAAGCGGTTGGGGACCAGGGTTCGTGGCCTGCTGTAAGAGTGGTTGTTGGGTGAATTTGGGTAGTGGGTTGTGGGTGGATGGTGGATGGGTGGATGGAAGGATGGATGGATGGATGGATGGATGGATGGATGGATGGATGGATGGATGGATGGATGGATGGATGGATGGATGGATGGATGGATGGATGGATGGATGGATGGATGGATGGATGGATGGATGGATGGATGGATGGATGGATGGATGGATGGATGGATGGATGGATGGATGGATGGATGGATGGATGGATGGATGCATAGTTCGAGAATTCGTGACTTTCGGTTTAAAAATTCATTAAAATTCGCGAATTTTTGGTCTATTTTAAAATTCGTAAAAATTCGTAAAAATTCGTTTTGCCCGTTTCTCAATTTACAGTGGCGTTTTGCAAGCACAGCGTAAGCAACAACAAATGTAATGACGTCATGATTTGTTGTGTTAAGCTTCTGCTTAGAATTTTATGTAAAATTCAATATAAAAGTTTATTACGTAACGAGTTGAATTAAACTTTAATTTCTTAAAGATGAAAGAATATGGACCGCAGTGGAAGTATGTAGTAATTTTGGAGGAGAAGGAAAATGTAATCCAAAAATATAGTGCTGTTTTTGTGACAAGGAATTTGTTGGTTGTTTTGCCCGAATGCGGGAGCATTTGCATGGCGAAAATATAGAAACCAGAGTCGAGTGGGAGCAGGGACTCAGAATCAGAGGATGATGAAGTAGAAGACACAGCTCGGTGAACGTTGCCAACCCTTTTTAACCATGCTTAGTTGCAAGCTGTATTAGTGACTTGCTGGTGACACTGGAGCTGGGGCACGAGTGGTTTTCGTTCTGCTGACTGACACTCACAATCACACACACCAACTATGATAGAAACTGAATTTCAAGACTTCAAGTAGAACAGTAACTGAATGTCAGCACTATTGTGTTGTTAGTCAGTTATCTTTTACGGCTGATTGAGTTGATTGCCTATGACATTGACATTTACTTGCTTAAAAAGTTGAAAAGTAAACAAATAATAAAATTCGTTGCCATGGAAAAGAATTCTATTATTTTATTATTTCACGAATTTTAACGAATTTTAAAACTGCAGTTTTAAAATTCGTTAAAATTCGTGAATTTTTAAAATTCTTAAAATTCGTAAAATGCGAATTCTCGAACTATGTATGGATGGATGGATGGATGGATGGATGGATGGATGGATGGATGGATGGATGGATGGATGGATGGATGGATGGATGGATGGATGGATGGATGGATGGATGGATGGATGGATGGATGGATCGATGGATCGATGGATCGATGGATCGATGGAATATAATATGATTTGTAACGGAGTGTTACCGTATAGGTTCGATGGGGACAGAGGAGGGTGGCCGATTGGTACTCCCAATCTCTGATATGTTTTTTCTTCAGTGATAAATATATTTCAATGTTTTTCTCTGAAGTCGTTCCATCGACTTTTTGATTGATTGCCTCATCAATCATTCTTTTTATCCATCCATCAGTCGATCAGTCCGTTCTTCAATCAATCACTTAGCAATCCATCATCCATCCATCCAAACATCCATTCATCCATTGCATCCTTGCAAATATCCATCCAAACTTCCATCCATCTATCCGTCAATCCATCCATCCAATCATCCATCAATCCATCCATCAATCCATCCATTCATCCATCCATCCAAACATCCATCCAAACAATATTCCATCCACCCATCCAAACATCCATTCATCCATTCAAACATCCATCCAAACAAATGCAAACTTCCATCCAAACATCCTTCCAAATGTTCATTCATATATCCATCCTTCCATCCGGTGCCGGATTTAGGCGTAAGCTAAAAAGCTATAAAAATCAGAATTGTGGGGCTTTTACATTTTATACATATATATATTTAATAAAATATATACAAATATATATTACATAGATATTATGTAGAACCTTTTCAAACTGCTTGTGTAGCAAATTCCATCTCTCCTGAGTTGGTGCCAACTACGCAGAGCGGATAAAAGGTGTGAGTGGTAAACTTCTTTGAGACACTGAAATGTCTTGCGATTGATACCCAATTAACGCTATTAAATAATTAAAAGGCATAAAAGTTTTGTGAGACGTTCTGGGGTAATGTTTAACAAAGGGCCATTCAAGCTTTATATAGCTTATAGGGCCTCACCAAGTCTAAGTCCGGCCCTGCATTCACCCATCAGTAGATCTATATGCTGAGGGTTTATTGACTCCGAAATTGAAGTAAAACAGTAGTGTTTGTTACTCGAGAGTCTCGGAAAAGATCTTTTGGGTGGGTGCGCTATATAAATTCGTTTGCTTAGCTGCTCAACTGAAAGAATCCGATTGGTCTTTTTTCTCCAGATTACGGGATAAAGTCCGGTCAACGTAACACAAGCATGGGTCAGTTTTTCGTCCAGTCCTTATCGTAATCGTAATTGTAATCGTAATTGTAATCGTAATTGTAATCATAATCGTAAAATCCAAGTTTCTAAAGTGCCACTCTAAAGCTAAGCGCAAAGCACCAGCTTATTCACGAGCGCTGCGTTGTATCAGAGGGGTTGTCCAGAGATCGATGTCTATCGGAGGTCTGAGTCCAGTTGCCAGAGACAATAGAGAGGCAGAGCAGCTGTTAACAGCGAGTTTCGTTGAGGACGAGAAAGCTTGGAAGGCAGAGGATCGGATGGATTATCGTAGGAGAGGTGAGACTTCAATTTGGAATGGAAAACCTGTGGGGTGATAAGTAGAGGAGCCTGAGACAGATGACGGTGAGTGAGTGGCAGTATTGGTGGAGGAACTGAGAAATTGGGGAATTCAGGGGGAAGTTCAGTTCAGAGTTGAGGTGCAGTTTGGGATATGGATCGGTTGGAGAACTTGACGTGAATAGTGGCTGGGAGACGGTAGAAAGTGAGACATGATGATGAACGGGTAGACCGGGGTGGCTGGATGGTGAAGAGTTTTCGAAGGTACTTTGGCTGGGAGTATTGCAGTGAGTTGTAGGTTAGCAAGAGGACTTTTAGATAGATGCTCTCATGGAGTTTCAGCCAGTGGAGTGATTTAAGAACGGGAGTGATATGATGATGCTTGGGTATCCTGGTGACGGCTCGGGCGAGAGGAATTTTGGATGAGTTGTTGTTCTAACAAAGTAGATCACTATTCTTCTGAGAAAGTAATTCTTCTGCCAAAGTAGCTCCCATTATTCTGCCAAAGTAGCTAACCATGCTTCCGCCAAAGTAGCTCAACAGGCATTTATGATAACGTTGACTGTGGTGGTGATGATGATGATGATGACGACCACTACACTGTTATTGTTGTTGCTGTGTTGTCGTTGCAGCCTGTGGATTCGTCTTTCGTAGTAATATATCGACAAACGGTACGTTCACTTCGCCCAACTTTCCGGGTCTCTACCCTCGCAACACGGAGTGTCACTACCTGTTCTATGGGGCAGACAACGACTGCATCTACATCACGTTCCCCTACTTCGACGTCGAAGGCATTTCACCCGGGTATATCACCCATCAATCAATCAATCCACCCGTCAATCAATTCATCAATCCATCAATCAAGCCATCCACCAGTCAATCCGTTGATCTATTAAAAAATCCATGTACTCATCATCCCCATCAATCAATTGATCCATCTATACATCTATTCATCCATCCAACCGCCCGTCTATCAATTCACCCGTCCATTCATACATCCACCCATCCATCCACCTACTAACAATGCATCTTTTTATCAATCCGTTCGTCCATCAATCAGTCCCGTTCATGCATCCATCCAACCATCAACCCATCCATCCATAATGCACCCATCCATTCAGCTACCTATAAATCCATTCATTCGTCATCTTTTCATCCATACATCCACCATCAATTTATCAATCCGTTCATCCACCTCTCATTCCATCCCTTAGTCAATCAACGTATTGTATTGTATTATATTGTATTTAAATATTTATTAAGCGCCTCTCGTAGGGTGATTGCGTGAACCGTTCAGAGGTGCTAAGACCTTCTACATGCCTCGTACCATTTATAAACGTTTCCACGTATACCCATTACACAAAATTACCTTTGACCTGTCTACTTACCTTCGATGGATTACCTTCGTTCTATTACCTTCGTTCTGTTACCTTCGTTCTATTACCTTCGTTCCGTTACCTTCGTCGTGTTACCTTCGTTACCTTTGTCAGGTGCCACGAGGCAACGCAGAGTGACTACGTCGAGTTTTCCAACTTCAACGTCGAGCTGATGGACCGGAAGATGAGTCGATTCTGCGGACCAAAGCAAGAACAGGCAAAAAGATCGGTCAGCTCCGACGGTAACTTCTTCCGGGTCACGTTCAAGTCGAACGACGTCTTTGACGCCACGGGATTCGAAGCCTTCTACCAGTTCCGCAGGGTCGAAGGTCAAGCTTTCTCTTGGATTAGTAGCGCATCCTACGAATGATGACGACGACGACAACGACAAAGACGATGATGATGACGAGTATCATGATGACAATGAGTATAATTAGTATCAGTATCAGTATTAGTACTAACTAGTGTTAGATTAGTACGAGGATTAGTACTATTAGTTGCACGAGTAGTAATATCAGTACTAGTAGTATAATGAGTGGTAGTGCTAGAAGTATTACTACAGTATTACTATTGCTAGCAGTATATGTGTTACTGTTGGAAATTAACATTAGTACTAATAGTAGTAGTAGTGGTGGTTTAGGTGGTGGTGGTGGTGGTGGTGGTTTAGGTGGTGGTGGTGGTGGTTTAGGTGGTGGTTTAGGTGGTGGTGGTGGTGGTGGTTTAGGTGGTGGTGGTGGTGGTGGTGGTGGTGGTGGTGGTGGTGGTGGTGGTGGTGGTGGTGGTGGTGGTGGTGGTGGTGGTGGTGGTGGTGGTGGTGGTGGTGGTGGTGGTTTAGGTGGTTTAGGTGGTGGTTTAGGTGGTTTAGGTGGTGGTGGTGGTTTAGGTGGTGGTGGTGGTTTAGGTGGTTTAGGTGGTTTAGGTGGTTTAGGTGGTGGTGGTGGTGGTGGTGGTGGTGGTGGTGGTGGTGGTGGTGGTGGTGGTGGTGGTGGTGGTGGTGGTGGTGGTGGTGGTGGTGGTGGTGGTGGTGGTGGTGGTGGTGGTGGTGGTGGTGGTGGTGGTGGTGGTGGTGGTGGTGGTGGTGGTGGTGGTGGTGGTGGTGGTGGTTTAGGTGGTGGTGGTTTAGGTGGTGGTGGTGGTGGTGGTGGCGGCGGCGGCGGCGGCGGCGGCGGTGGTGGTGGTGGCGGCGGTGGTAGAATATAAGAAAAAAGGAATGGAGATGGGGGTTAGACATACTTCTGTACTCTGAACCCTGATTGGTTAGAACAGCTCTTATTCTTCTTCCAGATCCTTACTTGACGAAACCCAAATCGTCTTCGCCGCCATCGATAGGTGTCGCCCGAGGATTCTATGCTTTCCTACCAGTTGTCTGGTTGACCACTGCTACGCTGGTCACTTCCTGGTTGACCACGACTACAGCTGCCATCTGGCGACTGAACCTCTGGACAAGTACTCACTGATCCTCCATTTTGACCGACTCTCCCCGATTAGGTCCAGTTGAACATCTAACACGTGTATAAAATATATACATATATACGCATCATGTATTCATTAAATATATGCTTTATACATCCATAAATACATATAGATACATATATACGAATTATATATAAATATATGTAGCTATGCTGTGTATGTTATTACAATGAACCATGTTATAGGCCTACATATAGGCCTATATAACAACCGATTTACCATAGGATATTATTCTTGCATAAATGCAAATCTATTGAGTTCTGCTTTAGTTTTATATAATTTTATTCAGTTTCTCATTTATTCATCAAGCCTGATATTATTTTACACAATATATTTATGCTTACGTGAATGTGTATGTATATATATATGTGTGTATATATATATATATAATATTAAATACATACAGTAACATAGGCCTCTATCATATATATATTATATTAACCACATTTGTAGTATATTGTCTATTTCATCCAGTAATAATTTTATCCAATAATACTCATTTTATCCAATGATACTCATAATAATACTACTCATAATAATAATACTCATAGTATAACGCGACCATTTTGCCGCAATTGCATGTAGAGGTATGCTAATTCCTAAAGGTATTGACTTGATTACTGCTTGAGTTTGGTACGCCATCTTTTAACGAACTGTGCACTGAACAGCGGCGCTACATGAACTGCAAATGCGTTAACCGTTTGCCAAATTCGCGACTTATTTGTGCTACGGTAACTGAATACGGACACGTTAATGTCTTTGGCGCCGGAATATACAATTGAAGGGCTTGCCTCAATAACCAGGTATGTCGACATACCTGGTGTATGTGAAAAAGTATGCCAGCGTGCTTGGAATATTGTATTCTATTTCTATATACCCTGCAAATTTGGTGCAAATCTGATTATTTTTGAATTGTCTTTTGGATAAAACAGTTTGTCGACATATGGTATTTAGCAGCCGGCAGCATTACTCCAATGCAATAACCCGGTATGATAACAAAAATTGCCGTTTTTTCTTGTAATCTTTGTATTTAAACCGGTGCAATAATCAGGTTATTTGACATACCCGGTTATTGTCTCTTACTTACTCTACAATTCACTGATTTTGCGTTATTTTTTCTTACTATAATGTAGCTATGATGACTTATCTTCTTATTGCACGATTAATTTGTACTGTGTGCTAGTCTCCATTTGGTGCAAGAATAAGGTATGTCGACTAACAGCAGACGATTTTGGGCTATTGAGTGTCAATAACCAGGTATGAAGCAAAATGTCATGGAAAAACATTAATGTTATCTTTTGCATTGCATTGTGTAACAATTTCGTGAAAGACAGTAATAACTCACATGGTGCTTCAAACAGCTTGTCGATATCTCGTAAAATGGCTTAGATACAACAGTTTGAAGTGTCAAATCTTTGAAGCCATTTTCCCAAAACTCAAAAAATCCGACATACCTGGTTATTGCTGCAAGCCCTTCAATTGTGCTTTCACCAGCAGCTGCAGTGTATTGACAGTCGTCGACGCACGTTATACAGCTCCTAATAGGAGCCTCTGTTTATGACCCAAAAGGAGTCCCACGATATTTTTTGCGGTTGTCTGCTGTCCAGTTTTGTTGTTGAGGAGGTCGACGTTGAAACCGGAAGAGAAGTCTTATGTGACGTTTTGAGGATGAACGACCGAAGATAATTGTGCGCTGTTGTGTTCGCAGTATCTATCTTTCAACTGTAGGTCATCTTATTATCGCTCGGTGAATTTATAACGAAATAAAATATCGATTCTTCGTGTTGGCTGTGTGTGTCTGTTTGTCTGTGTGTGTGTGTCTGTCTGTCATTTGCTGTCTTTGTATCACTATATGTCTGTATAAGTAAGTATATCCTTTATTAAAACCAACTGCTAATCGCACGTTGGTGTAGGCTCTACATAGTTCAACAAAATTAATTTAAGCATGTAACATCCGAATAATAGTTTTTTGGGGGGCTAAGAAGTCGGCATTATGTATAATTCTACTGTGTGCCCTCGGGAGCAGTAAGTATACGACAGTTTTCTCGGAGGTAACAACTGATGCAGACCGTGTGCTGGGTTGGTTATGATGGCTGAGAAAAGGTTTCTGGCAGAGTTGCTCGAAAGTCAAGTAGGACTGATGTCGGCCTAACTATCGAGACCGGACCAATCACCGCATTGTTGCTGAAGACGTGTGTCCCGCTCTCCCCCCCCCCGCCCACCACGCCGGTGCCGCTTGCAACATCCGCGACACTGGTTGCTCTGACCACATCACTCAATGATTGGCCCGATAATCCATGTGCCGTTAGGACGCGAAGGGCGTACATCGACTGCCTGGCCTTTATGATGATATTATGAACGTGCAGGTCGAAATTGAATTTTTCTATCATTGTAACACCCAAGACCTTCAGGTGCCCTATCCTGACAAGGCTCGGTATAACTTTGGTTATAATTATACTCTCCCAGCCCTTTCCTGGGTCGCCGAACGATCATTTCCTGGAATACCAGGATCTCAGAATGGTTTAATTCTAAATTATCAGGGCTCCGCCGAAGCCGTGACATGTTCCATTTCAGACACTACCAGGTCGCTGTTAACTGATGGAATTTGGATCTAGCTGTCGTACGCATACTTTACCACTTTATTTGTCGAGTGGCTTTAGTTTAGATATTGCTATTATAAAGTTTATAGGCTCCTGTCCAGATCCTTGAACGATTCTGGCATTGATTTGTATTGCACTGTGTCCGCCTGTCTGTGTAACTCCTCTCTCTGTTCTATCTCTGTCTCTCTTTCTGTCTGTCTGTCTCCGTCTTTCTCTGTAGATAATCCACTTTCGTAGAGACATAGACGATCCAGCGCCGTTTTAAGGCCCAGGCACGCGAGGCCCGTGCCTAGAGCCCCGCGGAACAGAGGGGCCCCGCGGCGGCCCAGAAACAAAATAACAATATTCTAAGTTCTTTTCTAACAAGTACCAATTCTGAAAAACAAAGTAAGAACAATAACAAATTTTTATTATTTTTTTAAGTCTGCTGGGGTCTTCATTTTTAAATATAATTATTGGCAGTAAGCGAAGAGCGCTATTAGTTAGACTGAAATAAATCAATAATTGTAACGCATGGCGGCGATGGCGCACAGCTTGCTGTATATTTTGTTTGCTTTCATTATTTTATCTGCTTTTTACAACGCTATTCAAGGAATTTCTTACGTCTTCGTAAGTTAATATTAATTTTTAATATTAAATCTCCCTCAGTTCCATACTCTAGTCATTTTCTAAATTGTTTTAAACTTTATACTATAAAAAGACAAAAAGCGTAATCAAATTTCTCACAGTTAATAGAATAAATATAGGCCTATGTATGCATGTCGGTACTCGGTACTCAATATTATTGGTAGTGAAAGCTATTATTTAACGAAATCAAAAATTGCTCTTGTCACTTCATTTCCACCTCCTCCAATGTACAATGTACATGTGTGGTCCCTCGTGCACGCGCTTCAACTAGACAGCATAGGGCTTTCTCGGTCGTAGGTCCTTCTCTGTGGAACGGCCTACCATCTGACCTGCGTTCTCTCCCACGGGATATGTCTAGTACCTTTTATAAGAACCTCAAGACTTTCCTTTTTGACCGGGCTTGGGTCGGGAGCGCCTCTGAGTAGTTGCCTTGAAGGGGCGCAATATAAATTCAGTTGATTGATTGAACGTTAAGTTATTTTGATAGTTTCTATCCTTTTTGTTATGCAGATTCAGATTGTGATTGTCAGTTATCACCGTTGTAAGAAAATTTCGTGGCAAAGTCACAATCCATGTATAGCAAACTCATTACTCATTACAATCTCACTTTCATAGGCTTAATTTGTGGGGGTACGAGGGGTACGTGTACCCCAATTTTTTGACTGGGGTACCTTACCCTCCACTTTTTAGACAATGCCAATCAATGTTTTATTATTGAGCCTTACCAAAGATCGCGTGGGGCGTGGTGGCTCAGTGGTAAGTTCGGCGCCTTGTGACCGGAGGGTTGCAGGTTCGAATCCCACTCTAGCCGCTGCGTACGGACCTTGGGCAAGTCCTTCACTCGCGATTGCTCGTGGCGCTTCGGCGTGAAAATTCCGGCACAGTATCAAATGCTGTAGTCGGGAGCGTCTCTGAGTAGTAGTTGACTTCGAGAGGCGCTATAGAAATATCCGGAATAAATAAAAATAAATAAAAAATCGCAGTCTCCGCCTTGCTTCGTGTATGTAAGAAATTGGTATGGTGGTACCGACACTTTTTAGACCAAAGTTACGCCCTGCTCACTTTCAATTTGTATAACAAATTAACCATGGAAACTGTAACGTATTTCAAAACTAAACTTTTATTAAAACTAAACTTTTATTTTACACTTGTGGTACAAGATTTCTGTGTTACTATGAGTTTAGTAATAGTACTATATTAATCAATTTAACCAGTGCTTTTTCAGCCGGAACGGCGTTCCGTCACCTTTTTTCAGCTACTAAAAAATAATTTATTTATTTTAATATTAAGAACAATAATTTAGTTATTTTAATTTAATTTCAGTGTTGTGAACTGTTTTCCGTGTTTATTGAGACCCTCCCAACCCCCAATCTTGTTTTTAAAGGGAATTTAGCCCTTCCATAGGGCCTATTTGTTCAGCTACGGGACCGATTGTTCAGGTCCGGAACCTGTTTCTAGAAAAGGAGCACTGAATTTAACAAAATGATACATAATATGCACATGCAATGCATTAATGCAATACTGTAGCTGAGACAGAGATTGAGGCGGAAATCGGTTTTACGGTTAAGGTTAGTTAGGGATTGTGCCTAGGGCCCCCAAACTCCTTAAAACGGCTCTGAGACGATCGAATTTGACCAATCCGTTTTAAGCCTTGCGATCATACCGTCATCTTTCTCTGTTTAACGTCGAAGTTGTTTGATTCGGCAGAGGCGCTGCAATCGGAATCGACGTCCATATTTTCATTCGCCAGAGGAGCTGCTGTGCTTCGTGCAAAGTTGGCTTCGTGGTGGCATGATTTTGCTGCTGCCTGGAAACGGGTTCGACTCCCGAATACGTAGTGTAAAATTGAAAAATGATTGTGAAGCCCTGTAATACGCAACTAATTGTCGCCCAGTTGTGTGGGTTTTGTAGTCGTATAGGTTCTTCAGCTAACACGTCGAACAATCGTCAGAATTGCTCGTCTTATAACTATTGTCTAAACTTCAAAGAGTCGTTTACGAACCTTTCGCCTAACGCCCCATTCTTTAACTCAGTTTCTCTGGTCTTATCTAGTCTAATTCTGCCTTACCTAACACTACATCTGTCTGACTGTCTGCCTGTCTGTCTGCCTGTCTGTCTGTCTGGGTGCTTGCCCGTTTGTCTGTCTGCCTGCCTGCCTGTTTGCCTGCCTGTCTGTCTGTCTGCCCGTCCGTCTGCCTGTCTGTCTGCCTATTTGCCTGCCTGCCTGCCTGCCTGTCTGTCTGTCTGTCTGTCTATCTGTATGTCTGTCTGTCTGTCTGCCCGCCTGTCCGTCCGTCCGTCCGTCCGTCCGTCTGTCTGTCTGTCTGTCTGTCTGTCTGTCTGTCTGTCTGTCTGTCTGTCTGTCTGTCTGTCTGTCTGTCTGTCTGTCTGAAGCACTATCTCCTTAGGTTGCGGACATTGTACGTGTGTTGAGTCGATACGCCCGTGCCACTCCCACGCATTCTAAGGCCGTAATTACCCAGAATTAATTAAACATCGGTCGCCGGATGGCAATTAAAGGGATGAGGGATGGGCCAAGGCAGGAGCCAGGTGTAGGGGAAGTTCACCCCGATGAATTTCCGACACAAGTAGACTGGCTGGAGCCACCAGTACTACCACTGCAATATCTACTACTACTACTATTACTACTGCCGCTGCTGCTGCTGCTCCTGCTGCTACTACTACTACTACTACTACTACTACTACTACTACTACTACTGTGGCGGTCAAGGTTACCGTGCGTATGTGGGAAGATTTATTTTATGCGAATAGCATCGTTTTCTTTCAGTTTACATGCGAAGGGAACAGCATCGTTTCTCTTAATTTTACATGCGAAGACCCAGCATCGATCATTTAATTTTTATTTAATTTCAATAGGCGACTGTCCAGCAACGACCGTGGCAGGGAAGCCCGATCGACGGTCTGAAGCCAGCGCATAGCGAGCAGACGCGCTCATTCGGGATGCATAGAGCCTGCCTCACGGTGTGCTGCTTTATACGTGAAGAGTTGGTTCGACTCTTCATACATAGCAATACTGTCAAACAGCGTTGTTGGTTAGCGATTCAGTTACCGATTTAAATATACTGCACTCAGTGTGGTAGGCGAGTGAATTTGGTTACGACAGAGTCAGAGTTCGAGTTTCTGGTTAGTACAAATATATTTACGGACGAAAGGGGCGTCCGAATAATATAATCAGGCGATCCCGAGTACAGCTAAAGAAGTTCACTGTTGGGAGACGGGCCGACAGCGCCGATCCCTCAGTTGATCGCGAAGCGGGCTAGATCCCGATCGTGGGAAATCTACGGCTGAGTAATACTCGGGGAAGGATACCGTTGATACACAGGAAAACCAATTCAGTGTGAGATCGAAAACCAGGGTGAATTTGGCGACGGGCAGGAAAGTCCCTCTTGGGTTTTGAAGAACTCCGCGATCGGAGCTTGTCCGGTAACCCATGGGAGTAAAGGTGACCGTCTTAAGGTAGCCATTTTCTGGAATTCTGAAATCCTTGAAACCAAGAGTAAATTTGGCGTCGGGCAAGGAAATCCCTCTTGGAGTTCGAAGAACTCCAAGATCCGACAGTGTTTGGTTTTACCCACTGAGGAGAGTTTTACGCGAATTCGGCGTACTCGACACAAGGGAAGTTTTACGCGCTTTCGGCGTACTCGGCCGGGAGAGTTTTACGCGACTTCGGCGTCATCGGCTGGGAGAGTTTTACGCGACTTCGGCACTCGGTGAAGTGACCGTCGGGATACCTGAAAAAACCAATTTAGTACAAAAACGATAAAAAGGGTAAATTTGGCGACAGGCAGGAAATTCCCTCTTGGGAGAAGAACTCCGCGATCGGAGCTTGTCCGGTTACCTGTGGGAGTAAACGTGACCTTCGTTAGGGAACCAAAATTCGGAAATTCTTGGGAACAAAATTCAGGACATTCTGGTAACCTTACGGGGTCGGCGTTACATTTGGATTGTGACACTTGGATGGCTGACACGCCGGTGGAGCGTTGGAGGGGCTCCATCGCCCGGTAACTAAAAATAGTTACTGGGAAAGACCACTGTTACCGAAAGACCGCAGTACGGGAAAAGACCGCCCGACAACTGATTACAGTGCGGTAAGACCAGGAAAACGATAGAGTCAGGAAAATCTTGTATTCAAACCAGTCGTTATTCAGAGCAAATAACTTGGTGATCGAAACACGTAGCTCCGAGAACTGACCGAAGTGCGAAGTAGGGCCCACCTCGTGCGCCGGTCGGAACCCAGTTCTGCGTGCGGTTAGGGAGGTTTTAGACCTAGAACCTGTCCTATCAGAAGAGAGTGTCGTGAGACCAGTATACCGCGTTAATATTACACGCGTATATATTATCGCAAGATGTCCGCGTGTTTGAGACGGCACGACGTGACGACTCGTCAGATGTACACCTTGTCCTCTCGGACAAGAGAACGTTCAGAGTTTTCCCCTATTGACGATAACTCGAGAGTCATGAGATGCAGAATGGTACGTGAGGGTTCGGTTAAGGTGGAGAAAAAGAGGAAGTCTTTGACTAAGAGATCTCACAGGAAGCTGAGGACTCCTGCCGGCAAGAGAGCGAACCCTGTTCTAAAGGACGGCCATCCTGAAGACGAGGACGTTGCCCACCCGGCGACCGCGGCAGTGGCAGAGTCCGAAAGTGAGATGGAGCTTGACAGCGACACTGTTCGCAAACAAGCGATACCCTCGGGACCTCCTCTTGGAGAAATGGGCACTGAGAGCGGAGACAGGGAACCGCTCGTCTACAGCAGAAGTAGACAGGATAGTGACCCGGGCGACTCCAGAAGGTCAGTTGGCTGGAGCCGAACCCAGCCCGACGACGAAGCAGCGTCTCGGGTAAGACCGACACAAATTGGTACCACGTCTGATGAAGGGTTAGTTGATCTCGAGCGACGAACGTCACAAACTGGTACCAGAAGTGGGGTTCTAGCGTTTTCTTGTCACAGAACCAGGCAAGGTCAGGAAGATACCGAGGACGAGTCGGATGAAGTGCCCCATAGTGAGCACGGAGGCGCGCGTCCAAAGTTACGTAAACGGAAAAGCAAACGAAGGTTGCTTGATGAAACGGGTGCACCTGACGAAACCAGTGCATTTGAAACGGAAGCTGGAACCCGCAGTGGGCGTGAAAGAGGTTTCCATGAGGATAACGGATGGTTGATAACCGTTCCAAAGACTACTGAGGTAGTACGGAACGATGTGAATAACGAGACATTCACACACTGGCGAGAGACCGTTGGTGAGAGTAGGTTTGACAGGTCCAAACCACTCGTCGACAATAGATCGGGGAACCTTGTGCAGGTTCAAGTACCTAGTATCGTACGGGACAGGCAACCTGTACAGTCGAGACAGGCTTGTGATAGGCCAAGAGACATTGAGACAGGCCTGAAACTGCGGGGTGACGCCGTAGTGCAGAAAACGAGTGGTGACATCGTGGCGCATCAGCGAAACGAAGGCAATCGAGTACCGTTTACCAACATGGAAGAAGGTCGCCCAAGACCTGTGACAGATGAGGTAGATTGGCAAGCGGAGATGTCTTACCTGCGACAGAGTGTGGCAATGATGAGTTCGAAACTTGAAGAACTGTCTGTTCCTGCTGCTCAGCATGCGAAGTCTTACCGACGCGAGACATCGGGGAAACCTACGGGCCCAGGTTACCAGATGGATCGCCGAGGGAAGCTGCAGATCGAAGAGCCGGCACGGAGCCGAGGTAACACAGAGACACGTGAGGAAGTTTCGCTTTCGGAAACTTCGGAAAAGTTACGTAGCCGCTATCTTCCCGAGGACAGCGGGAGAGAGTCACACGGAAAAACGGCAAGGCAATCGAGTCGACAACGTCTGTTGACAAGAGGAAGAGTTGAGGCGAAATTACGTTCGTCAGTGAGTTCTTCGGATTCAGACACCGATAGTGTTGGTCCAGAAGAGGCCATGAGAACCGGAGTCTTTGACAGGAAAAACCTCCGCCAACGAGGAAGACACGAGAGTTATGAGAAAACTGAAAGGGAGACGTATGGTAAGGAACGTCTACCAGAGTACGAGAGACGCAGTTTAAAACAGGCACTTGATAGAGAAACCGAGAGAGAATCGAACATGGGAAGAGACAGAGATCATTTGGCCTGGGATGAGACCCACGAGCGGTACTCTAAAGGGCACAAACCAGATTCGAGAAGTCGTAATTGTCTTAGGTACGACGAATCTGACAGACCGCCAGAGTCAGGAAAAAGAGATATTCGCGAAGAAGACAGAAGAGTTACGTTCGTCAACGGAAACTCTCAGAGCTCTCGCAATAAATATAAACGATCGGAGTCCAAAGACTACGCAGGTGGTGAGCCTCGTAGAAAAGGTCAGAGACAGGCTGAGTACATCTCTGATGAAGACAGTGCAACGTCAGGCGACCGAGAGATGACTACGATGTATTCTAAGTGGCGTCCAGGGAAGACGTTGGGTACTCTGAGGGGACAGAGTCGGCACCGGTCAGTGGTGAGGACAGACGAGGGAAACGAGTCCCGGAGTAACGATGAGGACAACCGGAGAGGAAATCCCAAGAAGAGTGTCGGAAGATCACTTGTTACACGGACAAGAGGCGAAGACCGATCGGATCGCGGTATACGAATCAAGCTAGAGAAGTACGACGGCAAGTCAGCGATCGCAGCCTTTCTAGCAAAGTTCGAAGTTTGTGCACGGTGCAACCGGTGGAGTGATCAGGAAAAAGCAGACCAGTTAATGTGTGCCCTAACGGGTCCCGCTTCGCAGCTGTTGTGGGACATGGGTGCACAGAGGGACGTGTCTTGGCGAGAACTTGTTGAGCGGCTTAAGGCCCGGTACGGGTCTGATGACCAAACTAGCCTATATCGGATGAAACTTCGCACTTACCGGCAGGCTCACGGAGAAACGCTGAGTAGTGTAGTGCAGGAAGTAAGGAGGCTAATGGCTTTGGCATACCCAGGACCAACAAGTGATATCGTCGAGACGGTCGCTTGTGACGCTTTCATTGATGCACTGGCAAACCAGGATTTGGGGCAGAAGGTGCGCGAGCGAGAACCAGTTAACCTCGAAGCGGCGTATAAACATGCGGTGAGGCTGGATGCCTATGGTCGATCTTCGACACAAGGTGGTGATTTAGACCGGAGACACGCGAGAGTTAAAGTTACCATGGAAGACCGAAAAGACTCGAGCACTGAGGGGCAACAGTCTCGTCGTCTAGAAGATCTCGAGCGAAAGATTAAAAATCTTTCAAGAGAACTTGATCGAGTGACAATAAATCAGAATTTGGGCATCGTTCCGAGAAAACCTCATGAAAGGGAGAACAGTTCTGATCTAGCTGTGGGAGATCAGAGGACAACCGAACCGAATGTGGGGTGGCGACGGATTTATCCGCCCACACGGTTGCGTAACCCGGATATCGAATGCTACTTGTGCAAACGAAAAGGACACATAAAGCGATATTGTCCTCAGAGAAACGCTGAGACGAATGGTGCAACCGGTACCAGTAAACCTACAAAGGCTGAACCGATACAAGAGGAAACCCAAAACCGACTGGTCAAAGGCAGTAGGGTGGCCTACGTGGTTGCGAGACTGGCAGGAAAACGGATACACTGTCTACTTGATTCTGGAAGTGAAATGTCACTTGTGCCACGACGTTTCGTGCTAGACGCTGTGCTAGTACCGTCAGAACAGCGACTCCTAGCCGCTAATGGAAGTCAGATTAAGGTGGATGGTGAAACTAACCTTAAGATTCGGATCGGAAAGCAGGTGTACCCTGTACCCTGTCTAGTTACAGACCAAGTGACAGAAGTGATCTTGGGGTTATCTTGGCTGGAAGCCAATCAGGCAAGATGGGACTTCGCAAGTCGATGCGTTTTCCTTGGGAGCGAGAAGATCCCTCTGAAAGAGGTCGTTACCGAGTCCATGTGCCGGAGAGTTATTGTGCAAGAGGACATAATAGTTCCTCCAAGGAGCGAAGTTGACGTTCCAGCTTGGGTAGTATACCCGCATTTCCAAAAAGATAACGAAGATTGGACGACCATTCCAATGGAATTATCAAAAGATTTGATAATCGGACGTACGTTGGTGACAGGAAGAGACACGGAAGTGTGGATCAGGATGTTGAATGTTGGAGACAGAGATTCGCTAGTCAAGAAACGGACTGAATGTCCGCTGGAGCGAGTGAACGTAGTCGATGTGACAGTTAATCGAGCCAGAACGGAATCGTATGATGAGCCTTACCGAAGCGAAAATCCGGAGAAGCCTATGGGCCCAGGTTATACGGAGGAACGCCGAGGAAAGCAGCAAAGTACGATTGACCGGTTTGGATCGAAGATTAGTACAACGGCCAGTATAGCGGAGCAGACGCTCAACCCACTTGCCGAACAGACCCTAAAACGACTATGGGAAGAAGTGCCAGCAGACATTTCGGAAAAAGAGCGAATCAGGTTACGAAAACTTGTGCTAACGTACAGCGCAACGTTTTCCCTTAACGAAAGTGATAACGGATTCACTTCGGTGATCCAACACGAGATCGATACGGGACAGGAGAAACCAGTTCGGCAACCTTTGAGACGTCAACCGCTTTCCATGTTACCGGAAGTTGATCGTCAGGTAGAAGACATGTTGAGACAAGGAATCATTGAACCTTCGATATCGGAATGGGCATCCAATGTCGTAATGGTTAAGAAAAAGGATGGCAGTATGCGTTTCTGTATCGATTACAGGCAACTGAACCTGAAGACACGGAAAGATGCTCATCCGTTACCCCTTATCCGCGAGAGTTTAGATACCCTGGGTGGCGCCAGATGGTACAGTACGTTCGATTTGAGAGCAGGTTATCACCAGATGGCCTTGCACCCAAGAGACAAACACAAGACCGGGTTCGTTACGAGAAGGGGCAGCTTCCAATTCAAAGTGTTACCTTTCGGATTGTGCAATAGTCCGGCCTCGTTTTGTCGACTAATGAACTTAGTCTTGACAGGGCTAAACTATGACATCTGTCTGGTTTACTTGGATGACATAATTGTGTTCTCGAGGGACGTAGAGATGCACATGCAACGTCTAGAGATGATTTTCAGGAGATTACAAGAGTATAATCTCAAGCTGAAACCATCCAAATGTTACCTGTTACAACAGAGAGTATTGTTTCTTGGTCACGTTTTGAGTGAAGAAGGGGTCGCGACGGATCCGAGCAAGATCAAGGCCGTAGAAGAATGGTCTGCTCCTCGGAACTTGAGGCAAGTCAGATCCTTCGTTGGTCTTTGCTCCTATTACCGACGTTTCATACATGATTTCGCGGTGGTAGCTCAACCACTTCATTTCCTGACCAGGAAAAATGTACCGTTCCATTGGACTGACGAATGTCAGGGAGCTTTCGAAGAACTTAAACGAAAGTTGGTTTCCGCACCTATACTTGGGTTACCGAACGACGAGGGCCAGTACATCCTAGATACGGATGCCTCGGCATACGCCATTGGAGCGGTGTTATCGCAAGTACAAGAAGGAGAAGAGACAGTGATTTGTTACGCGAGTCGGCTCTTGTCGACGGCGGAACGGAACTACAACGTTACCAGGCGAGAGTTGTTAGCTGTGGTGTATTTCTTGAAAGAGTTTCGTCAGTATTTACTGGGTAGTAAATTCCTACTCAGAACAGACCACTCCGCACTTCAGTGGTTACGCAGAACACCGGAACCGATTGGCCAACAGGCTCGTTGGTTAGAGATGATAGAGGAGTTTGACATGGAGATATGTCACAGACCGGGAGCAAAACACGGTAACGCAGACGCGATGTCTAGAGGTCCGGGTGAGGAACAACCTAAAGTGGTTACCATGAGAGTCCGAAATCCACGCTAATGGTTGTGCACGTGGATAAATTGAAGCCGTTTTACGGTAAACCTCCGAGTACCTGGTTACCGGAGAGGGACAGAAATCTTGAGTTACCTACAGTAGACTGGCCAGTCCTGGCTCAAGATTCTAATGCAGAACATGAACCAGAGGAACCTTCAGAAAATCCAGACGAGACCGCTGATCCAGAATTGCCACCTGGACGACGGACGAGACGAAGACCTCGCTTGGATGGATGACTACGACTGTAGAAGTCCTTGTTAGTGACCTTCTGAAGCAGACGTGTATCTAGGACCAACTAGATAAACGCTTAATTGCGTTGGTTTCATTGACTATTCGAGTCCCATGTTTCAGTTGCCCTTTTGATGAGAGTATTTCTTTTGAGCGGTATCTGGGAGCATACAGTACCTGTGCTACCAGAACGCTTAATTGCGTTGGTTTTGCAGATTGTCAGTGAATGACTGTTTAAGTTTCCTTTTGATGATATGTTTTCGATAAACATTGTTTTTTTGCTTTCACGATTTTGAAGTGGTACCGGGTGTGACTGATCGACGATGGTTACCAGATCGGGAGACAGTGGGCGACTTTTCTCTCCTTAAGTTCTCCTGGCCCTTGGGGTCCGGTAGAGCTCAGGTTCATGATAGAGGGCCTGTTAAGGTTGGCGATTTGTCAGGTACGACAGGTTGCCAGTAGGGTGGTGGTTCCGATCGAAAGCATCATTAAATAGGCTGTCGCTATGTTTGGCGTACGTGCAGGGTGCCGAGATTGTTGATATTCCGCCCTATAACCAAAGGTGCATTTGGTTCCTTGCTCTCTAAGTGGATCTGGGTTGGGGATGTTCCTGTCACGTTTGATTAAGGTCCCCGATTTTGGCAGAGATGCTCCGCATCTAAGTAAGGTGGGGAGAGTGTGGCGGTCAAGGTTACCGTGCGTATGTGGGAAGATTTATTTTATGCGAATAGCATCGTTTTCTTTCAGTTTACATGCGAAGGGAACAGCATCGTTTCTCTTAATTTTACATGCGAAGACCCAGCATCGATCATTTAATTTTTATTTAATTTCAATAGGCGACTGTCCAGCAACGACCGTGGCAGGGAAGCCCGATCGACGGTCTGAAGCCAGCGCATAGCGAGCAGACGCGCTCATTCGGGATGCATAGAGCCTGCCTCACGGTGTGCTGCTTTATACGTGAAGAGTTGGTTCGACTCTTCATACATAGCAATACTGTCAAACAGCGTTGTTGGTTAGCGATTCAGTTACCGATTTAAATATACTGCACTCAGTGTGGTAGGCGAGTGAATTTGGTTACGACAGAGTCAGAGTTCGAGTTTCTGGTTAGTACAAATATATTTACGGACGAAAGGGGCGTCCGAATAATATAATCAGGCGATCCCGAGTACAGCTAAAGAAGTTCACTGTTGGGAGACGGGCCGACAGCGCCGATCCCTCAGTTGATCGCGAAGCGGGCTAGATCCCGATCGTGGGAAATCTACGGCTGAGTAATACTCGGGGAAGGATACCGTTGATACACAGGAAAACCAATTCAGTGTGAGATCGAAAACCAGGGTGAATTTGGCGACGGGCAGGAAAGTCCCTCTTGGGTTTTGAAGAACTCCGCGATCGGAGCTTGTCCGGTAACCCATGGGAGTAAAGGTGACCGTCTTAAGGTAGCCATTTTCTGGAATTCTGAAATCCTTGAAACCAAGAGTAAATTTGGCGTCGGGCAAGGAAATCCCTCTTGGAGTTCGAAGAACTCCAAGATCCGACAGTGTTTGGTTTTACCCACTGAGGAGAGTTTTACGCGAATTCGGCGTACTCGACACAAGGGAAGTTTTACGCGCTTTCGGCGTACTCGGCCGGGAGAGTTTTACGCGACTTCGGCGTCATCGGCTGGGAGAGTTTTACGCGACTTCGGCACTCGGTGAAGTGACCGTCGGGATACCTGAAAAAACCAATTTAGTACAAAAACGATAAAAAGGGTAAATTTGGCGACAGGCAGGAAATTCCCTCTTGGGAGAAGAACTCCGCGATCGGAGCTTGTCCGGTTACCTGTGGGAGTAAACGTGACCTTCGTTAGGGAACCAAAATTCGGAAATTCTTGGGAACAAAATTCAGGACATTCTGGTAACCTTACGGGGTCGGCGTTACATTTGGATTGTGACACTTGGATGGCTGACACGCCGGTGGAGCGTTGGAGGGGCTCCATCGCCCGGTAACTAAAAATAGTTACTGGGAAAGACCACTGTTACCGAAAGACCGCAGTACGGGAAAAGACCGCCCGACAACTGATTACAGTGCGGTAAGACCAGGAAAACGATAGAGTCAGGAAAATCTTGTATTCAAACCAGTCGTTATTCAGAGCAAATAACTTGGTGATCGAAACACGTAGCTCCGAGAACTGACCGAAGTGCGAAGTAGGGCCCACCTCGTGCGCCGGTCGGAACCCAGTTCTGCGTGCGGTTAGGGAGGTTTTAGACCTAGAACCTGTCCTATCAGAAGAGAGTGTCGTGAGACCAGTATACCGCGTTAATATTACACGCGTATATATTATCGCAAGATGTCCGCGTGTTTGAGACGGCACGACGTGACGACTCGTCAGATGTACACCTTGTCCTCTCGGACAAGAGAACGTTCAGAGTTTTCCCCTATTGACGATAACTCGAGAGTCATGAGATGCAGAATGGTACGTGAGGGTTCGGTTAAGGTGGAGAAAAAGAGGAAGTCTTTGACTAAGAGATCTCACAGGAAGCTGAGGACTCCTGCCGGCAAGAGAGCGAACCCTGTTCTAAAGGACGGCCATCCTGAAGACGAGGACGTTGCCCACCCGGCGACCGCGGCAGTGGCAGAGTCCGAAAGTGAGATGGAGCTTGACAGCGACACTGTTCGCAAACAAGCGATACCCTCGGGACCTCCTCTTGGAGAAATGGGCACTGAGAGCGGAGACAGGGAACCGCTCGTCTACAGCAGAAGTAGACAGGATAGTGACCCGGGCGACTCCAGAAGGTCAGTTGGCTGGAGCCGAACCCAGCCCGACGACGAAGCAGCGTCTCGGGTAAGACCGACACAAATTGGTACCACGTCTGATGAAGGGTTAGTTGATCTCGAGCGACGAACGTCACACTACTACTACTACTACTACTACTACTACTACTACTACTACTACTACTACTACTACTACTATTACTACTATTACTACTACTACTACTACTATTACTACTACTACTACTACTATTACTACTACTACTACTACTACTACTACTACTACTACTACTACTACTGCTACTGCTGCTACTACCACTGCTACTACTACTACTATTACTACTACTAGTACTACTAGTACAACTAGTACTACTACTACCACTACTGCTACTGCTGGTACTACTACTATGACCACCACAACTACTACTATTACTATCACCACTACCACCAATGAAGCCACTGTCTGAATGGTGCGTTACATTTGTTCTGCAATTAAGAGGGATGATGATGACGATAACGAGGATGATCATTGATCACTCAATCAATCAATCAATCAAATATTCGTTTATTGAAAGATTCCCGTCGATACAAACGCGATGGGATTACACAGTGTTACAAAAACATTAATTGCAAGTGAAAATAAATCAGATAACATTTACTGAAAGAGACTAAACAGATTAATGAGTTTAAAAAAGGAAAACATAAAAAAGAAAATAGTATAGTGCTAAAATAAAAGTTAATTGTTAAGTGTTTTATGGAGCATAGGGATATAAAGTTTTTGTCATTTTTATCAGATAATGTGAAATTATGAGCCCGTGGACGGAGATTATGAGGGATATTGCGATCAGGTGGAAAATAGGGTCGAAGAACATGGTCTAGGTTTGTAATGGCTGCCTTCAAGGAGACATTAATCTGCCTGTTTTGCCAATTCAGAAGCACTTTGATTGGATGGGGAAAGTAGACCAAAACGTCGCATTTTCCTCGGCAGTTTTTCAACCCTCTCTCTGTCTTCTACTTGGGTGTAACACCACCAGGCTGGGGAAGCATACATCAGAGAAGCTATGATGGTGGCCCTTGCTATTTGCTGCAAGACATGAGATGGAAAGCCGTGGGATCGGAGGACTCGGAGTGCATGGAGTGATGATGAAGAGGTAGACAGAACTTTCTCAAGGTGAACATTCATTCCAAGGTTATGATGATGGTGATGGTGATGGTGATGATGATGATGATGATGATGATGATGATGATGATGATGATGATGATGATGATGGTGATGATGATGACGACGTCGACGATGATGATTATGACGACGTTAAAATGTCAAATCTAAGACAGTTGCTTATGATATTCAGATGAATGATGTCACGGAGGTCATTAGAGTCACGGGTTATGCTCACGGGGTCACTGAGGTTCACCGTTGGCAGAAGGGACATGGCTGAGAAAGTGCCAAAAGCTTCTTATCAATTCCATAGAGCTTTTAGACTTGCTCCGGGTGCGTTCTAAAAATATATCTGGGTTTGATCCGAGCACTCAGAGAAAAGTTGCTCGGCGTTAACTGTTCGTTTTCCAACATGGCGATGGATCCGAATTACTGTGATTGTAATTCATTCAGTGGTGGTCCTAAGGGTGCTTTACCCTGTCACGTGTCAACACAAGTTCTAAGCGTTGAATCGCAGTTAGATTTATTTTACTATGTCCAATTCACTTCGTTATTTAAATCATTACGAAAGAAATAATTATTAAAATAATTAGAATTGTGATAATTATTATAATAATAGCTGTCGTGGTTAAGCCAATAAGTGTGATGATGATGATGACGACGACGACGACGACGATGATGATGATGATGATGATGATGATGATGATGATGATGATGATGATGATGGTGGTGGTGATGATGATGATGATGACAGCGACAATGATGACGATGACGGCGAAAACTACATTCAGAGTTGTAATCGTTATGCTAATTCTGTTTGTGTTGGTCTCTCAGACCATGAACTCAACAGGCTGCAACGCATCCAAAACTCCTTAGCTCGCGTAGTACTACGTGTTCCACTACGAACAAGCTCCTCGGTCCTACTCCATCAGCTGCATTGGCTTCCTGTTGAGTTCAGAATAAAATTCAAATTAGCCTGGTTGACATCAAGTACGGGCCTTACTCGTTGAGCCACGATGCAGAACAGTCATGGGCTCGCGTGCATTCCATGTCTCTGCCCCCAACGAATGGAATCGACTGCCACTCTCTTCGTAGCTCGAATTCACTTTCTACCTTCAAAAGAGGCTCAAAACTTAGTGTTTCTCCTTGGCTTTCAAACACTTGGATATCTAACTGCATCTTCTCCTGGCGGCTGACTATCCGCGCCTCAGATTCACATTACGGTGTGACCATGCGCGCGTTGCAAATTAATTAATAATAACAATTATAATTATGACTTAGCAGAACACTTAATACGGCGACTTTCACGAGACTTTCTCAGAAACGCTTAACATCCTTCTGCAGTTTGTGGATTTTCGGTCAAAGACATTCTTAATTTTCACAAAACTACATACTTATTTACTAATGAAGGGCATAAAACATGCACATGTTGACCTATCCGTACCCCGCACTTGATGACCCAAGCGGGGGCGTTCGAATGGCCCAGCCAGCCTGGGGTAGCGGCAAAGGAAGGGCGGGGTAGTCGTGGTCACCGGAAGGGCCCTTTAGAAGGGGCGCCGCGCGTCTCCGCAGGGTGGCTTAACTAACACGATCCTTAATGAGGTTTTAATCACGTAACGGCGCGAAAGAGGATTCCTCTGTCTGGCGAAGGACATCTGCCGAGTAACAGTTGAACTATGGACTTCTGTTGTTAAGTCAATAGCAGTGAAAACCTATTGACTGCCTCCGTTCCATTCACTTAACTATATTCTGCTCTTTTTCGTCCGAGTTGGACTGGATGCGCCTCTGAGTAATCGTAATCTCTAAACTTCTAAAGCGCCCGTCGAAGGCCGAGCGCAGGTGAGCAACTTGTCCAAAGGTGAGCGACTTGTCTAAACTCGTTACGCAGTGGCTTGAGCTGCGAACCTGCGACCCTCCGGTTACAAAGACCACAGAACATACCGCTACACCACCCCGTCCCAATATACCTAATATGCACACGTAGTCGTAATCGCAAACATAAACTCAGAATTTACTAAGCGCTTCTTTATAGCTAAGCGCAAGCAGGATCTTATTCACGAGATTTGTGTCAAGTCACAGATTGTGAATGAGTTGGTACAAGGTATATGAGAGTCAGCATTAATATTTAACCCCAGTAAATATTGTTTCCATAGGTAGACCAACTTCGTATTCACATACTATTGAAAAGGAGTCCTAAGCACGTTGGACTGGCCGCGAGTGAAATGGGGCGAGAAAGATGGGTGCGTCTGCGGTGCTCGGAGCTAATTGCGGGAGGACACGGGGATTCGTGTTCCTTGATGCCCTGCAGCAAGGTGACCACAGGGGTCAATACCTCTGACCCGTCTGCTCCACCACTGCCCTTTCATCGGTGTCATGCATGGTGTTCTGGAACACATCAGTCTGATTAAATAGCAACAGCTGGCTGGCTGGCTGACCGACTGGTTGACTGACTGACTGACTGACCGACCGACTGGCTGGTTAACTTATGGAGTGATTGACTGACTGACTAAATCACTGACTGGTTGACTGAGACTGAAGGGGGATTGACTGAATGACTTACTGATTGGCTGACTGGCTGACTGGCTGACTGGCTGACTGACTGACTGACTGACTGACTGACTGACTGACTGACTGACTGACTGACTACGTACATGTAACTGCTTGACCGACTGACTGCCATTTTTGTATTTCCTTTTGCCATTAGTAATCAACAACTGACGGTTGAAATTTCTACATTGCATTGTCTGATTCTGTTGTAAATCCCTGTGTTGTACGTCATCACAGTGAATCGTAAAAGCAAGCTACTTCCCTTCTTCCATTCCATTCTTTTTCTTTCCGTCGTTCTTCCTTACTTCTTACTCTTCATATTTTCTAAAACGTGAACGTGGCACCACGAGACTCGTAAACACTCATAGCTGCGATCGTTAACAATAGCCCTCGTGCTCAGCTGTTGTGCGACGCGTCAATCAAGCGACACCTCTAAAGGCTTCCGAAATGTCATCGCTTACCGACGCGGTCCTATGGTGTAATGGTTAGCACTCTGGACTTTGAATCCAGCGATCCGAGTTCAAATCTCGGTAGGACCTAAAAATTTTACACGAACACACATACGTGACGTGTCGAATCAATTGGTTGTGGGTTCAACGCCTGGTCTGTGATGACATCTGTTGTATTGACAACATCGCGATATTGTAGTGAGCTGTTAGGGCAACTGCGGTTGGAAAAAAGACCAGTGGGGTTGGGGGACATTGACGAAGCATTTTCAAATGGGTGAATCTGAGGAGATGTTGGAGTTCTTTATTAGCGTCACCATCTCGTTTTTCCATCCCCCTGCTTTCATTTCTTCCTTGATCGACTTCTTACTTTTCTTAATTCTACTCGCTCCTTCTCTTCCTTCTTTTCTCTTCCATTCATTATTTCTTAATTCTGTTTCCTCTGACTCCCTTCTTTCAGATGTTCTTTAGTTTCACTGCTATTTCTTTCTTACCCTAATAATTTCTTTCTTTCATTCTTTCCTTCCTTCAATGTTTCTTTCTTATTATTTTTATTTTCTAAAACTTTGATTGTATCTAGACTAGATGTACACGTTACATTCACACACATTCATACATACATTCATACACACATTCATACACACATTCATACATACACATTCATTCATACATTCGTACACACATTCATACACACATTCATACATACATACATTCATTCATACATTCATACACACATACATTCATACATACATACATACATACATACATACATACATACATACATTCATACATACATATATGCACATATACATTCATACTTGTACATATCCTGTATGCGTACATATATACACAGCTATATACATACACACATACATATATATTCATAGTTTACACATATACATATGTACATACATACATACAGATACATGCGTACAAATACACGTAGAAACAGACACAATCACAAACACAGACATGTACAAAGAGGGGCAGAGGAACTGTTGGCCTACATGTTGCTGAGTTTGTCTCTGTCTGCCTCTGCTTGCCAATGTGAATGAATCGCCTCGAGTGGCCTACAATCATCACTCGACCGCCTCTAAGGCAGCGCCGTCATTGGTCAGCCAGACTACGGACTCCTTTAGAACAGCATATGAACGAGAAGATCGCTCCTTGTCATGTCGCATGATCCACCTGACCAAGCAATAATAATATTATTAATTTTGTTGAACAATAATAATGCTTGTCCTATCTTCTTGTTTTTGTGTTGCTACTACATTAACGACGACGACGATGATTGATGATGATGATTGATGATGATGATGATGATGATGATGATGATGATGATGATTATGATAGTCATAATAATACCAATAATACTAATACTAATAATCAAACTAAATAAGACGATTTATATAGCGCCGTAAAGCAGTCGAGGCTGACAAAAGGGCGGAATATACCAAATTGAACCAAAACTGATTAGCTACTATAATTATGTAATTCGAAACTTGCGGGCAGCCAACCGCCTCTGTAATTTCAAATACTAGCCGGCCGCCAGTCACGTGATTCCGCCAGAAGACCTTCAAATCCGAATCCTTGGAGCAAACATTGGCTACACTAACCCTAAGACTAGCCCTAAACGTCTGAAACCTGCCGCTGAAGGACCCCAGTCCAGGTTGCCTTCTTCCTGTTTCTTATACTTTCTACAGCCATAGACCCCCGCTTCGTGCAGCATAATCGCAGCCAGGAATACCGCAGTTCATAGTTCGAGAATTCGTGACTTTCGGTTTAAAAATTCATTAAAATTCGCGAATTTTTGGTCTATTTTAAAATTCGTAAAAATTCGTAAAAATTCGTTTTGCCCGTTTCTCAATTTACAGTGGCGTTTTGCAAGCACAGCGTAAGCAACAACAAATGTAATGACGTCATGATTTGTTGTGTTAAGCTTCTGCTTAGAATTTTATGTAAAATTCAATATAAAAGTTTATTACGTAACGAGTTGAATTAAACTTTAATTTCTTAAAGATGAAAGAATATGGACCGCAGTGGAAGTATGTAGTAATTTTGGAGGAGAAGGAAAATGTAATCCAAAAATATAGTGCTGTTTTTGTGACAAGGAATTTGTTGGTTGTTTTGCCCGAATGCGGGAGCATTTGCATGGCGAAAATATAGAAACCAGAGTCGAGTGGGAGCAGGGACTCAGAATCAGAGGATGATGAAGTAGAAGACACAGCTCGGTGAACGTTGCCAACCCTTTTTAACCATGCTTAGTTGCAAGCTGTATTAGTGACTTGCTGGTGACACTGGAGCTGGGGCACGAGTGGTTTTCGTTCTGCTGACTGACACTCACAATCACACACACCAACTATGATAGAAACTGAATTTCAAGACTTCAAGTAGAACAGTAACTGAATGTCAGCACTATTGTGTTGTTAGTCAGTTATCTTTTACGGCTGATTGAGTTGATTGCCTATGACATTGACATTTACTTGCTTAAAAAGTTGAAAAGTAAACAAATAATAAAATTCGTTGCCATGGAAAAGAATTCTATTATTTTATTATTTCACGAATTTTAACGAATTTTAAAACTGCAGTTTTAAAATTCGTTAAAATTCGTGAATTTTTAAAATTCTTAAAATTCGTAAAATGCGAATTCTCGAACTATGCCGCAGTTCATTCTGCGCATACTTTTTCACGGATTCCAACGTCTTGGCGTCACGCATTGTAAGAATACTAAGCTTACTCGGTTGATAAAGTTTTTTTATTTATTTTCTAAGTCATTAAAGTTAAAAACTTGACCAACATAAAGGAAACTGTCCGTCACGGCCACCGTGTGAATTTATGGAAGTAGCCACGTTCTGGAATCACGCTTGGCGGCCCGCTAGTATTCGAAACTTGCGTCCGCTAGTCACTTCGTGTTATTATATGTATACCCTTACATCAAACGTTTGTGTATTTATATAGCGCTTCATTGGGCAAAATAGACTGAAGCCCCAGCCCCTGGCTTCTAGTCCATTGCTTCTTAGAAGGTGTCTGTGTCCAAAGGTCCTTTTGTCCGAGCATCTTGACCGCAGTGACCCCCGTGTGGGGTAGAAGAGGCGGCGGCCAGCAACGGAAGGAGTATGGGGTTTATTTGAATAGAGCTCGAGAGGGTGAAGAAAGAGGGAGTGAGTGAGGGTTTGTGGGTCTAGACAGGCGAGAGGGCAACTGATGTTTCTGAATGCAGAGGGTCGGGTCTTGTGAGGGTGTGTGGTGGGGTTCCGTTTGGGTGGTGATTAAGCGAGGGAGATAGACGCTGGACAGAATGGAATGGACCAGACACGTCATCGGGGGATGGCAGAGTGGCCGTCTAGGTAAGAAGGGTGCTAGGGTTTCGAATCCAGACTACAGAAACGTTCTATTGAGAAGACTTAAGTCATGGGCTATATAAATAACTTTATTGACTGAGCGAACAAGCAAAGAAACGAACGAATGAATGAGTGAATGAATGAATGAACGAAACAACGAATGAATAAGTGAACTAATATGAATGAACGAATGGATGAATAAATAAATAAACGAATGAACGAACGAATGAGCGAACGAATGAATGAAGGAACTACTCGCAATTAATTAATTATTGGACTTGGTTTAATAGCTCCTTTAAAGCCTCTCCTCACACGCGTACGCTCTGAAACGTCATCCTTATCATTTTAACGTCTGCGCGCAGCACAATACGTCGTTACCTTACGTTACCCTCTTAGACGGACAAAGGATTTCAGTTTAACGGAAAAAGATGTCACGTGGGTAGGATCTGTAACCCGTGCGTCTCTCTCTGTCCGTTCGTATACTCTGAAAATCCAGCAGTCCACTTGTCTCTCTCTGTCTGTCTGTATGTCTGTCTGGTTGTGTATTTATATACATACATAAGTGTGGGTGTATGTGTGTGCGTGCAAATATTGGATGTCGTTGAGTCATTTGGATACCTGAGGATACAGTGAATGAACTGTCGGCCCACTGTTTCTGTCTCTGTGTCTGTCTGTGGTCAGCCTGTTCGTCCGTCTGTCCATCCGTCCATACGACCATCAGTCTGTCTGTCTCTATGTCTCTCTGTCTATAGCATGTTTATCCTTGCATGGCCAGTGTTCCCGGTCTTTCCCTACCCTACATCTCTCAAACAAAGGCCAACCATCTTGGCCCTTTTCCCACACTGCCTGACCACCACCCCCAAAGGCCTTTCTTCGAAACCGCGTCCCAG
>OY744603.1:86972971-87040471 GCA_963556255.1 Allolobophora icterica | reverse complement strand
TGTAATTTAAATCCAGCATTATAATGGCTGATTGAAGTTGACCATCCACTTAATCGCAAGGTGGCGCTTTGCGTTAGGTTTTGTATGAAAATGGCGGCTTCTTTACGGGTAAAACTTTTAGATAAATTTCTTCGATTTAAAATTTCATTAAACTAAAGTGTAATGAAAAGACGCAATTTTAAATTATAATGGCCTATTTTCAAAATAGCATTTTCACCTGTGAGCCACTAATAAAGTTTTGGTTCTCTGTTGGAAGCTACGTGTATCCGAAATGAATTCTTTACAAACGAACTTTTGATTGGAATATCTATGAGAAATAAATTTTTTTTGAAAATTAATCATCAGGCTGAAAAGGTGATCCTGTGGCATTAATTATAGAGTGTGAATTATTAAGTCAAGCCATTTAAGACCTTCAGTGCGGTTATATAATGGTCATTGAGTGTGTTATATCATCATCATCATCATCATCATCATCATCATCATCATCATCATCATCATCATCATCATCAACATCAATCATCATCATCTTCATGACCATGACCATCATCGTCATCATCGTCATCATCATCTCTCATCATCACTATAATCATAATTAATTTATTATCACTATCATTACTTTATTATTATCATTATTATTATTACTAGCCTACCTATTGTATGCTAAACCACCGATGCAGCCACCTCTTACTTTACTATTCCTATGCGTAGCAAATAAGAAATATTAAGTTATTTTGGTATTTTTATAAACTAGCTATTTGCAGTACTTATTTTGTTAAATAGTTACTGTAAATAACTGTATTCAAAGGTAATATCCAACAATGTCACTAACCGGATTCGGTTAGTCTCCTCGTAAATGCGGCCACCCCGTTTACTCCACAAAACACGTCGACCAAGCCGTATTACAGTCGATGGATGCTTAATGCGTACTTGAAAAAGTGTACACATCGTTTCTAGCATCCCTGCTGAGCAACGCGCAATTACCAGGCGAAATCGGGGTCGTGTTACTGAAATACGACCTGATCCAATTTCGCGATTGTCAATAAAATTCCCCCGCGTGAAGGTCGCCACTGTTTACCCCGATTGGATGACCGACTTGAAGTTTAGTTCTTTACGGACCGCGTTAAGAGACTCGGCTTCACGCCAGGAACAGCTGAGCAACTGCTCTGAGTGGGCGGTGAGTAAAGTCGTAGAAAAACATCCATTTACGTTACAAGTCTTCAAAATTCTCTACTTACTTACTCGCCAATGCGTTAGTGCATTAGTATCACTGGTCCACTTTCGGTACTGCTTGTGCTGGTACGGTCCGCCCGCACTCGAGCTGCGTCAGGCCAGCTGGCTTGTGGCCTGCACAGCTGTGCCCACGGTGGTCGCAAGCCTGTCGGCTGGTGGGCTGTGCGCGCTTCTCGGCCAGCGGGCGGGCTCAATCGGACAAAGCCCCGGTCAGGCTGCAACGCCCGCAGCGTAACGCCATTGGTTGAGCGCTACGGTAGCGGCACAATGGCGCGCCGGATATCTGGGTCGGGTCGACGGTCGTTGTGGCGGTGTCACGTGATGGGCGTTGATTGGCAGGAGGGCTCGATTGACGACGGTTACTACGATGATACTCTTCCGTGCGTCCGTCCGTCAGTCGTTCGCTGGATTCAAAGAAGAAGGGAGATGTTATTACGATTCAGTCCGGGATTATAATAAACGCGACGGGTTCAACGTAGCACGGAGGAGGAGGATCCATGGCGTCAGGTTCGCTGTCTCTTCGTTCAAATAGGGTCCCCTCACGGCTCCCCGATCGGCGGCCGACGACGGGCCTTCCCAGGACCTCTCGTCGGCGGCGGCGGCCGGGCGGACGGGCGGGCGGCCGGCGAGAGTCGATCCTCCTGCCCAGCGGTCGGTTTGAGGCCGTGGGAGGAAGCGATAGAGTTATTTGCCGTAGTGTGAGTCTTCTTTTCGTAGCTGTCGAGGTTTGCGTTTTGAGAGTTCGTCCACGACCCAATGAACAGCTATCCGAAGAAAGAGTAGCAGTTCTTTTGGGTTTAGCTGTGCTATTAGCCTTTGTGCTATAGCACGCGTTGTGTATAGGTGCCTGCGACGCGTGCCAGTCGACTGCGTATAATAGAGTCGCACTTGTTCTTAATTCCGTCGTTACCCGTTTTATTACGCAGTTGTTTTAAGGGTCTGGGGTTATTGGCCTTGCTCTGGGTTTATCAGAGAGCTACGGTTCTTTCGCTTTCGTGATTAATCAGGATGTTCTTAATCACCTTCCTTGTTGCTGGATACAGAACGGTTCTTTTTCTATTCTCGTTATCTGACTTCTTCTTTGTTCTTTGTTCTTCGGTTATATTTACGAAGTTACTATTCGCAATAATTGTAATTATCAGTCTTTTATACATTTATATAGCGCCTCTTCAGAGGGCTTCTCAGAGGCGAAAAATTATCGTATTATTTATTACTATTTTGTCTACAGATGAATTTTCTTTCATACAGAACGTCAGCATCTCTTAGGATAACAGGAGTGCTTGCTTGAGGTGCTTGGAATGCATTTTACGCCGACGGTGCTACATAAATGCTGATTTACATTACACAACATTACATTGCAGCTCTTATTAGCCGTTCTTGGTTCTCATTGAGCAGGTTTGTCCTCATTTTCGGTTTGTTTTACGCAGTTCTGACTTGAGTATCGTTCTCTTCTCTCCATAAATGCGAACTTTTTACCTTCCTGCCTCGGTTAATATTGCACAGCAAGTTCTCGTTCTTCGATCAAATCATCGTTTGATCAAGTTCTTGTATTCGTTCTTGTATTCCTTGATCAAGTTCTTGTAAATGTCTTTAATCAAGTTTTTGTTCTCGTTCTTTGATCAAGTTCTTGTATTCGTTCTTTGATCAAGTTCTTGTATTCCTTGATCAAATTCTTCTATTCGTTCCATGATCAAGTTCTTGTAGTCGTTGATTGATCAAGTTCTTTTATTTGTACGTTTATCAAGATCTTGTATTCGTTCTTTGATAAAGTTTTTGTTCTCGTTCTTTGATGAAGTTCTTGTATTCGTTCCGTGATCAAGTTCTTGTAGTCGTTCTTTGATCAAGATCTTTTATTTGTTTGTTGATCAATATCTTCGTTCTCTGATCAAGTTTTTGTTCTCGTTCTTTCATCAAGTTCTTGTATTCGTTCTTTGATCAAGTTCTTGTATTCCTTGACCAAGTTCTTGTAACTGATTCATTGATCAAGCTCTTGTATTCCTTTATTAAGTTCTTGTAATTGGTTCTTTGATCAAGTTTTTGTTCTCGTTCTTTGATCAAGTTCTTGCATAGTTCCTTGATCAAATTTTTAATTTGTTCTTTGATTAGGTTTTGTTTGCTATCTGATCAAGTTTTTGTATTTGTTTTTTGATCAAATTCTTTTATTTGTTGTTTGACCAAGTTCTTGTCATTCTTTGATCAGGTTCTTGTATTTCTTCTTTGATCAAGTTCTTTTATTTTTTCTTTAATCACATTCTTATATTTGCTCTTTAATCAAGTTCTTGCAATCGCTCTGTGATCAAGTTCTTTTACTTGTTCTTTGATCAAGTTCTTATAGTCATTCTTTGATCAAGCTCTTGTATTTGTTCTTTTATCAAGTTCTTGTAGTCGTTTTTTAATCAAGTTCTTGTTGTCGTTCCTTGATCAAGTTCTTGCATTCATTCTTTGATCAAGTTCTGTTATTTGCACTTTGACCAAGTTCTTGTATTTCTTCTTTGCTTTAGGTCTTTTATTTGTTCTTTAATCAAGTTCTTTTATTCGTTCCTTGATCAGGTTCTTGCATTTGTTTTAGTATCAAGTTCGTGTAATCGTTCCTTGATCAAGTTCTTGCAATCATTCTTTGATCAAGTTCTGTTATTTGCTCTTTGACCAAGTTCTTGTATTTCTTTTTTATTTGTTCTTTAATCAAGTTCTTGTATTCGTTCCTTGATCAAGTTCTTGCATTTGTTTTATTATCAAGTTCTTGTAGTAGTTCTTTAATCAAGTTCTTGCAGTCGTTCTTTGATCAAGTTCTTTCATTTGTTCTTTGATCAATTTCTTCATTTCGTTCTTTGATCAAGTTCTTTCTTTGCTTTTTGATCAAGTTCTAGCATTCGTTCTTTGGTCAAGTTCTTTTATTTGTTCTTTGATCAAGTTCTTTTTTTCTTTAATCAAGTTCTTGTATTCGTTCCATGATCAAGTTCTTGTAGTCGTTCTTTGATCAAGTTCTTTTATTCGTTCTTTGATCAAGTTCTTTTTGTTCTTTGATCAAGTTCTTGTATTCTTTCTTTAATCAAGTTCTTTTATTTGTTCTTTTATCAAGTTCTTGTAGTCGTTCTTTAATAAATTTCTTGTAATCTTTCTTTGATCAAGTTCTTTTATTTGTTCTTTGATCAATTTCTTGCATTCGTTCTTTGAACAAATTCTTTTATTTGTTCTTTCACCAAGTTCTTGTAGTCATTTTTGATTAAGTTCTTTCATTGCTCTTTGATCAAGTTCTTGCATTTGTTCTTTGATCAAGTTCTTTTATTTGGTCTCTAATCAAGTTCTTTATTTGTTCTTTAATCAAGTTCTTGTATTCGTTCCATGATCAAGTTCTTGTAGTCGTTCTTAATGAAGTTCTTGTATTCTCTCCTTGATCAAGTTCTTGCATTCATTCTTTGATCAAGCTCTTTTATTTTTTCTTTCACCAAGTTCTTGTAGTCGTTCTTTGATCAAATTCTTTTATTTGTTCTTTGATCAAGTTTTTATTTGTTCTTTTTATCAAGTTCTTGTATTCATTCCTTGATCAGGTTCTTGTATTTGTTCTTTTGTCAAGTTCTTGTATTTGTTCTTTGATCAAGTTCTTGTTTTCGTTATTTGATCAAGTTCTTGTATTTGTTTTTTGATCAAGTTTTTGTTCTCGTTCCTTGATCAAGTTCTTGTATTCGTTTTTGATCATGTTCTTGTATTTGTTCTTTGATAAAGTTTTGTTCTCGTTCTTTTGATCAAGTTTTTGCATTCGTTCTTTGATCAAGTTTTTGCATTCGTTCTTTGATCAAGTTTTTGCATTCGTTCTTTGATCAAGTTCTTGCATCCGTTCTTTGATCAAGTTTTTGCATTCGTTCTTTTATCAAGTTCTTACATTCGTTCATTGATCAAGTTCTTGCTCTTGTTCTTTGATAATTTTTCTCGCACTTCTTAATTAACGTTCTTTGGACAGTTTCACAAATATCTCATTCTTGATATGTCCAAGAAGTTCTTGTTTTTGTTCTTTTGTGAAAATTTTCATATAGTTCTCATTCTCGTTCTTTCGAGAAGTTTCGTTCTTTGACCGCTTTCTTGTTGTTCTTAAAGACGTTCATTGTATTTAAGCAGCTGATAATTTTGGTTCTTTTCACACGGTTCTTAGTCTCGATCTAGGCTTTGTTGTCTATTTTCTTGTTCTTTATTTACTTCTTGCTCATTTATAATATTTTTTTCTTGGTCTGAGATTCATTTATATACTCAACCTTCTTCACTTATTTCTTCAATGGTTTTCTAGACATGAAGTTTCTTCTATTTCCACCCTATGCAGTTTTCGCGTTTGTTGCGTCGCGTACTTTTTGCACGTGTTCTAGCCTCTATAACTCGTCCATGCATTCTAGTAGGGCGCGGTGTCTGGTTGTCTAGTATAGTGGTTAGCGTCTTGGACTGTCAATCGAGAGGTACGGGGATCGAATCCCCTCAAGGACCGAAATTTGCTTCTAGTCTGCTCCGCTATAATGAGTACACAGATCGTACAACACTATCGGCCGGAACAGCAGGTGGGGTGGTAAGGGGAGGGGTATGACCACCCACCCTCGTATGCCGAGGGTAAGAAAATGAAATCGCTAACACAATACCTATGACTGTCTTTCAGGGCTATAGCTTAAGGGACTGCTCTTGTCTTGTATATCTTTCTTGATTGTTGTAACGTCCTCCTGCCGCTTACTCTGTTTATGACTCGCGAGACCATTTAAACTTATATATACCTATGTTAGTATAGCACGTAGGAGGTACAACTGGTACATGTTTATACCATGTAACGTATTATTCATAATAAACGATGCGATATATAGACGTTACTGTTCCACAACTAAGTGTATATATACACCTGTAGTGGTGAAATAATCTAGTATAATAACGTTTTAATTAACATATTATGAATTTATATATTAATATTTATAAAGTCGGCTTGTACATCTCCGCCATGGTAGCAGAAAATCTTTTGCATATATAACCGGAGGGTCGCAGGTTCGAATCTACGTCAAGCCTCTGCATATATATATAGAGACCTTGGACAAGTTGCTCACCCACAATTGTCTGTGAGGAAAGCAACTTGGACCTACCTCACTCATCTCTTCATGATGCCAATTGACCTGCCTTCGGGCAGAGAACTTATCATATATATACATATATACTATATATATATAATTATATATATATATACATATATACCATGTATATATGTATGTATGTATATATATATATGCTTTCATATATTATTCAAAAGGCGCTTTAGTGTCTGGATACAAATATATATGGTGAATTTGAATGAATGATGAAATATATATACTGTATATAGAATTGTTGTGAGAATTGTAATTATAGACCGAATTGTACTTCTAGAATCTAGAATGACTGTAAATGTAATACTTTTGTGTTGCAGTTACACGAGGGGAGTTGTAGGGGACATATTGCGTCGATTGTGCCTTATTGTAAACTGCCTAAAACGACCTACATTTAGTCTCATGAGGTTTCTTTGAGGCGAAAACAGTAGTGTTTGTTTATGAACTGCGCATTAATCCGTGCGGCGCTTGCGCGACGCGATATAGTTCTAATCTAATCCAATCAGATCTAATCTAATCTAATCCAATCAGATCTAATCTAATCTAATCTAATCTTCAGTTGTGTTGCTGTAATGATGCACCAGTTAATGATCGCTTCCAATCTAATCTAAGTTAATCAAAGCTGAGCTAATTTCAGCCATTATACATACGTATACACTTCGTAGGCATATGTATGTATAATTGTGTATATATACGTATATATCTATACGTATATATGTTTACATGTACGGATATCGATTTATGTATGTATATATGTACATTTGTATATATAAATATGGGGTAGTGGTAGTGTAGTGGTTAGCATGCTGGACTGTCAATCGGGAGGTTGGGGCTTCAAATCCCTACCAAGGTAGAATTTGGTTCGAGATTTCTGCTTCACCTGCACCCCCTAGCCAACTCAACTATAATGAGTACACTGACCCTACACGGTCGGTGGGAAGATGAGACGGCTAAGAAAATGAAGTCACTAACACTTCATACCCATGGCTGCCTCGTGGCTATAGCTTAAGGGACTGCTCTTCTTTATATATATATATATATATATATATATATATATATATATATATATATATATATATATATATATATATATATATATATATATATATATATATATATATATATATATATGTATGTTAGGATGGTCAAAATTTTGTAAAGTTAGTGCATTGGATCTAATGTTATTTCTTTCTTGGAAACAAACTTTTCTGCTATTTTCATGTGATTCTAATAATATTTATGGGTTGTTCAATCAACCTAAAAGTTAACAGCATTGAAAAGCATCGTCGCATTTGCAGGTTTGTTATCAAAATACTGTTAACAAATTTGACAGCTTGTATTCATTGTTAGGTAAATGACAGAAGTAAGTCGGTTACATCAGGAATATAAATAGTTGTTGGTATTGATCACTTTAAAATGTTCTTCATCTTATACAACTGATTCAGCACCGCATGTAAGACATTAGGGTGAGTTTTTAGAAAATCCGGAATGCGGAACTTGCAATTATCTTCAATGATCTGAATTAGTTTAAGCATTTCAGTTTCTTTTCTTGGTATGGACTTATTGAGAGCACTCGTTTATAGAACAACTTAATGTTCAGCAGCAGCAGCATCACTGACAACCCTTGATGACAGCTTTGCGCTTTGGTTATATTGCTGGATGATTATCTGACAAGATAGACAAGGGTCTAGCGTGGTGAAGCGCAGAACTGCAATTTATGAAGTTGTAACCAGTTCGTGAATCTGGTTGTTGCCTATAGATATTCAGTCTCTGTCTCTGAAAATTAGATCCCTCAAACATTGAAGTAATCTCCAATGAGAATCATAGCTGCTGCAGTTAATTTCTACTCGTCATCAGATATCTTGTTGGAAAATAGAGAAAGTGAAACTATAGTTCTGATCCAAGATACCGCAGATGGTTTTGTAGTTTCTTAGTAGCAACCACCGAGATAGCTTTGTTTATCATGGCATTCTGTTTTATTCTCTTCGAAAGAAGCAGATCATTTACAGCAGCGTCACTAGCCACTGGAGGTGCCTGAACAAAAATATGTGCAGCAAACAGACAAAATTCTGTTGGATTCTTTGTCTCAGTAGCAGTTGGCTTACTTTAGTCCATAAACAGGTAAATCTTCTTACAATAAATGACTGGCTGTTCATATGGCTATGTTGTATGTACCAGGCAACCCGATATGAGGAGACTTATCTATTGGCAGTCTGGAGCCCAATACCAACAGAGTTCAATCATTTCTCTATACTCTTCTCGTGACAAGTAGTGGAACTGTCAGCCGACAATATACTCTATTCAGCCTGCAGGCAAAGACGAACAAACCTTCTTGCCTGAGCTGAATCTTGGATTATCAAGTCGAGAGTCATCTTGCGGTTTATAGTTTCTCTGACTGATGTTGAGCCAGAACTGCTGAATCCTTTCACACAATGTGATGTTTCGACCGCTACTCTAGGACCCATCAAGATGGTGATGATTTGCTGGTAATTATTTCTTGCGTATTATTTAGCTTGGGAAGTACCTTAGATTTCGTTGGATCAACTGCTGTAGCAAGATGCATGCTGCAGCATTTAGGTGAACCTGTGTTAGAAACCGTCGTGTCAAAGCACATATCTACAGTGTCAGATTTAACTTCCCAAAGTGTGAGTAACTGAAAGGTTGCGTTGGCTTGTGCTTGCCCAGTACCATAGAGAATTTTGACAATTTTTTGTCAACTTCACATCCAGTTATAATATACTCCAACCGCTAGTCTGTCAATCTTTGACTTGTGGCCCGCCAAGGTTGTACTGTCCATCATTTCGCTAAGGCATTCGACACGGTCGATCACAGTATCCTGTTAAAGAAACTAGAAAATTATGGGGTTAGAGGGACACAGCTCAAATGGTTCGCAAGTTACCTTGAGAATTGTGCGCAGATAGTCCTCTGCAATGATACTCTTTCTGAGCTTGGGTTGATAAGATACTGAGTTCCGCAAGGCTCCAATCTTGGACCCCTCCGCTTTTTACTCAGCATTAATGATTTAGCTAATGTCTTCCCAATAATGTTCTTCATATTATTTGCAGACCACGCTAATGTGTTTTACTGTCATGCCTCATGGCAGACGTTGGTTCAAGTTGTAAACGATGAACTAACTAGTATTATAGCAGCTTGGTTCAATGCAAATAGGCTTACACTTAATTGGATAAAACTAATTATATATTATTTAAATCTCACAGAAAAAGTAATCCCGGTAATAGTTTAGGTTAGTTCATTAAAAATATTCCCATGTGCAATGGGTTGAATGAACGAAGTTTCTAGATGTACACATAGATCAGCACATGGCCTGTAAGGTACACCGGGTGCATATTAACCAAATCGCAGTTAAAATAGCTAAGAACATAGGTATTTTAACCCATCGTGCACAAGCTTCCAATGTCAATCCGACTGCATCTGTATTGTGCCGTCGTCACATCCCTTACTTCACCTACTGCAATCTGATTTGGGCATCGACATACGAATCTAGGTTATGTAAGCTAGTAATTCTACACAAGAGATTCATTCGTGTAATTGCGGGTATTCGAAAATGGGAACACACGGACCCATCCTTCAGTGAACTTGAACTCCAGAAACTCCTGAGAATAGACCTGATCAAAGACCTCCAGATTGGTGAATTGTTCTACGTCTCGAACATAACCTCCTGCCTCCGTTAATTAGGTATTTCCTCCCTCATTCCTGCGATATTCATTCGCATTTCACTAGGAATTCTACAGCATAGGAATTCTACAGCAGATCGCCCGGTCAGGGTCCGTTCTAACCTTCGACGCTTTACCATTAAATCTTATGGTTCCTTAGTATGGAACACAATACCAAGGGAAATCCGCCTATTAGGTAATTTGCAAGTTTCTAAAAGAAGTTTACGCGCCTTCCTCCTTGCATTAGATAGAGCCATTGATATGAGCATATTATCGCACATGTTTAAGGCTAGTTAAGCTTGTAGTTAAGATCGCTTGCCACTAAATCTTGCTTTTGTCTATACTAAGTGCATGTTAAAATGTTCCTCTAATTTGTACTTTGAGTTTAGTTAATTCGTGTTATCTTACCACTTCGTTAAATTCTTTTTCTGTTTTAGCTATCTTGGAAATTTACCTTGGAGAAGTTTTATTATAGGGACCCTTATTAGCGGGATCTTCCTCTCTGTTGGGCCTCCCTTTGTGGCCATTGTATTTTTTCTTCGGTTACACCTTTGATATTTTGGTATGAATTTTGTTGCAATAAAAAAATATTTGATTTGTTTTTTTCCCATCCGATTGGACGAACAAAATGGGGTTCTCAGTTTCATGAACCTCTTGTCGAATGCTGCTTTCAGTTTCAGAGCGATTTTGTAATCGTTTGCGACAAACTGTGTACTATAGAGCGAGACAAAGACACGCTATCTAGGTCTTGACCTGCAGAAACCTTTGCAATAGCAGATGCCAAAATTTGCCAATATTGTATTTAAATATCAGAACTACAGGGTAGCACTGTATCAAAGAAATAAATTGTATAGATTCACCAAAATCAGAAGCACAGTTTAACACACTGAATGTTGTAAACTTAAAATGTTTTACACTTTGCCATCATTGGAACAGAGTTGTTGCCATTGGGCTATTGCAGACTCTCCGTCAAGCATGAGTTTGAGATATATAAACTTTTTGGGCTATTGAGCAACCTTTAAAATTGTTGAATTGCAGAAAAATTTGTTTTGAAATAACATTTGAAATAACATTTATATGGAGAACGAAGAAAATGAGCATAATTATGTGCATTGAAATCTGAGAAAAAAATTTCACCGTAGCTTTACATTTGTGGACCATCTTAATGTATGTATATAGAAGAAGAGCAGTCGCTTATAGGCTAGCCCTGAGGCAGCCATGGGTATGGTTTTAGCGACTTCATTTTCTTAGCCTCAGCATATAAGGGCGGGTGGCCAGTCCTCTCCCTCGCCGTCTCATCTTCCCACTGACAGTGTAAGGTCAGTGTATTCATTATGGCTAAGTATGCTGGGGGCGCGTGTGGAACACAAATCTCGAACCAAGTCTCTGCCCTGGCGGGGATTGAACCCGCGACCTCTCGATTAACAGCCTAGCGCGCTAGCCACTGCACTATCGAGCACCGTATGTATAAATATACATATTATATATCTCTTATATAATTTCCAAGCTCTGTGTGTCCGTCGTAAGATAAACGCTGTGGAATGTTTTATGCCTGACAGGCCTTTGTCCACATTGCATTGCCTGACAGGCCCTTGGCCGAACTCCCTAAGTCCAATTGGAGGGAGGGTTGATAACCGTTGTTAGGCAAGTCGCCCAGATAGACAGACAGACGCATTCATAGACAGACGAACAGCGATTAGTAAGTCTGTCCCTTCCTCCCTCTCTCTCCATCCCGCCCTAGCTCTCCCCTCCGTTCATCTTTCACTCCCTCCCGCCATTCCTCCCTCCCTCATGGCACACGATATGACGGCGGGTTGAGGAGTGGAGGAGCTAAGACGAGGCGAAGACTGATTAGCCTAAACATAGATTGGTCACGTGCAATACAGGGCAAATACTGTTCCTCGTAAATAGTCCTTGATAATTTCATCTAACAGTCCACACGACGTCATAAAACTGGAAAATACCATATTGTTGGTAAATAGTCCTTCAAAATTTCGTTGTCCCGTGAATGAAGAAAGTCCCCAAGACCAACGATGACGTTTAAATCGTGAGCGACGTTTCAACCCGTCATATATGACGGGCAAATACTCTAGTAATATATAGATATATACAAATGTTTGCAAGCGATGAGATCTCACAAACTGACTTATATATAAATTAATGGGAAGTTCAGTGAAAGCTACTGTGCAATTAATTAGCAGAACACCGCGAATAACCCCAATAAATTTAGTTGTACGTGTACATAACTGCAACGTAAGATCGCTATGTAACTTGCTTTAAGGTTTATAGTAACTTAACATTAGCTGTAGTTGTACGGACGAACACGTTGTAGAATAAGCGTGTGTCATAAAGACGCTACATAAATCTTTTGTTACAGTATTTCACTCACGTGAACGTATCGTATCTTTTATTATTACGCTTTTATTAATAATAAATACAACTGTATTTGATATTGCCCTCCAGTTCAGAAGTGCTCACACAACCATAAGACAGAACATAGATGGCGGAGAACAACTGTGAGCGAAGGACTTTGTGAAGGTTCATATATACAGTAATCATCTCGAACCCGTACTCTCCGCGTTACAAGGCTAGCGCTCTAACCAATCGGATACCGTGTCGGTAACGATTATAATCGTTCGTTCCTTAGTACAATCGATCTAACCTACGAACCCCAACCAGATGCCCCGCTGTACTTTATAGACCGGTCATCTGCAGAATCTTCGAATTATGTGTTGATTTTCGCGCTTGGTATTTGGTCTAACAGTTGGGGCTTCGCGCCTGCTGAACGAACTCTGTGTAACGACCGTGGACAGTTTTTTCGTGCTTACTTGTTTCTGTCACCAAGCACTGCTCTACCAATATGCCACTCCCGCCCGTCTACATTCATGCCTATATCATCATCATCATCATCATCATCATCATCATCATCATCGTCATCGTCATCATCATCACCACCACCATCATCTTCACTGCCCATTTACTCATTTAATCTTTTCCTGTCGTCAACCATCATCATCAGCAGCAGTATCTTCTTCTTCATCATCGTAATCATCGTCGTCATCATCATCATCATCATCATCATCATCATCACTGCCCATTTCATTGTTTCTTATTATCATCATCAGCATCTTTATCAGCATCGTTATCATCATAATCATCTCTAGATTTTTTGTGCTACCAGTCGTCTCTTTCTATACAAAGTCTTCCTCTTGTTACCCTCCGAGATCACGTGTGGCGTGGTTGCCGATTGGATCCGATAGAGCGTTCGCCTTGTGAGGAGAGTGTATACAGATTCGAACCTGGATTGAGATTGTAATTGGGCACTTATATAGCGCCGCTCAAAGGCCAAACCAACTCATCAAAGGCGCTCTCTGCTCCAAATAGCTGGTCAGCGTGTAAGGAATGTGAGCAAGTTCACTCACAGTTGCTCAGTACCTTCGATGTTTCTATCTTATTGTCATGTGTGCACTTTGGAAGGAGGGAAGTACCAAATACAGGTGTATTGTATTGTATTGTATTGTATTGTACTGTATCGTGTTGCATTTTATTGTGCTGTATTGTACTGCATTGTATAGTTGCATCTTTTCTCTACGGTGTTACTTTACAATACGCTTATGAAACTTCTCCTTTGTACTTTCTGTCGCACTTCATGGTTTCGAGAAACGGAAGTAAATGCGCATTTCCGAATCATTGAAGTGTACGATTGTTATCGCAATTAACTGAAATTGTTACAATGTTGCACAAAATATCTACACCGATACGTCGATAAAAGGATGTCCGCCATGTTCGCCATGTTAAGATCCGTATTATAACGAGGTTACTGTTCTATTGAAGTCATTTTCTACAGGAGCCGTATGCATGAGACAAGTGTAACTCTTATTCCCGGCTTAAATCTGACCTACGCCGGAGTAGTAGGTTAATTCGGCATACATGTGACAGGTTTAGCGCCTTACGCTGGGCATAACGCTACTCCGAGTCTGCCCTAGGTGTAAGTCGGCTATTCCCAGCTTAGCGGCTATAAAGAAAGATGGCGGCCATCGTGATTCGTCGCATTCAACGAAGTTTTATACGTCAAAAGTGTTTAAGAGGTGCCGTAATTAGCTTGTCTGGTTCACAGACAACGAACTTTATATTGCTTTTCCTTCCAGCCGTCACAAAATGCTAAAATTTTACGAGATGCCTGACGATGTTACATTCGAAGTGTCGCGTCAGGGTTCCGTAAGGTGGGCAATGCCGGTACCATTGATTTAAACCAATTGTTGCAATTATTTTCACGCTAACGATTATAGTCACAGTCCACTGCAAATTAAACCAGCTGTGCTGGCATTGTCACAAAACAGAAAGAGTTTTACTCATGAGCTGACAGGTGTATTTGAGAATTTCGTATAGGTTTGTTCTGAAGACATATAAATACTTTTGCGCATGCGCATTAATCCATAACCATTCATATCATGCTGAGAGTATTTTCACGCGGGGAAACCCAGCGTCATGCATCTTCTCGCGAAGTTTACGTCGGGAGTAACTAGTCCACTGGCTGCGCTGGTCCCATACATGCCGACAACGGCCAAGGCTTATTCAGAGAATAGTTACTCCGGGCGTAGGCGCTATTAAGAAACTAAGCTAGTCCCGTCTTATGCATACGGCCCCAGCTGAATAACTGCGTACAAGCAGTGTGAGAATTGTAAAAAAGAGACTGGGGTTTACACTTTGACAAGTTTGATCCATGTGTAGTTGAATATCTTATCCGTATTTTGCAAACTGAGAAAGTTCACAAATGCAATAGAAAGCATAAACTCCTTAGAATGATGACATCACCAAATTTATTAGTATACAATTCACACGGTCACACATCTCACAATAAACCAGAGCATTACCTTATTAGTAATCCACAAAGTGAATTGCGAAAGAAAATGCTTAAATATATGCACAATATAATCGCACTGGCACAGCGAGGGGGGTTGGAAACGACCCCGGGGTGTGCGATGAAGTCTTAACCGGGGGTCCTAAGAAAGACTAGGAGGGGGTGAACCCCCAACCACCTGACAATTCTCACCCTGCATACAAGTTCTCGGCCGCCTTGTATCAGACTCTTGAGTAATAATGCGGCTTTTTGTAGCGAGGTTCTGGTGTATTGTGTTGTAAGTTGTGCGTGTATGTATGTATGTATGTATGTATGTATGTATGTATGTATGTATGTATGTATGTATGTATGTATGTATGTATGTATGAATGCTATACACACGTGTGCAATGTGTTTGTATGTTCGTATGAATGTGTATGTATTTATGTTTGTATGTATGTGTGTATGTAATTATGCAAGTATTTATGTATGTATGTATGTTATGTATTTGTTTATTGTATGTATGTGTGTATGAACTACTTAATATAGTGCTTTTTGAAGTAACTCACAAAAGTGTGAGTTATATGAGGTCCTCGCATCTAAGCAAATTATTATATAAATGGTTTCTGTATTTTAAGAGCCAGTTCCATTGCAAAGGTAGTTAAACTACTTTTGCGATAGTTATAACTACAGTAGTTGTCGCGGTCTACGCGGGTGCATGCATCAAGGGAAGAAAACCGACGCGTCAACAAGCTTGTTTACATCGCACGGAAAATTCTGCAGCAAGCTGTCAACATTAATTCGGTGCATGCAACAAGGATATACGTGTTCAGTAGGACTTTCCAGGGAAAAGTACAGTGACGTCACAGAACGTTCTGGAATCCGGGAGAACTCTATATAAGATAGACCTGATGTACATTAAGGGCCTTTTGACGAAGATTTGTAAACGTTGAAACATTGATCGTATGACGTTCAATCGAGACCAGCCAACCTGTGTGCTGTCTACGATTGTGATATTTGATAGACGAGTTGACTTACTTTACACTTAATCGACTTTATTTTTAATTAAAGATCTTTTAATAGTTCCTTCGTTGGTTCGTCGTTGCGATCGAAGGAGTCGACCGCGACATTATTGGTGGCAGCGGCGGGATCATCGGTGTTGGATCCGGTGAAGAAGACGCGAGCCGGCGGAGGAAGGAGTCAACCCGGAGGATCAAGAGACGGTCTGTTCCAGACAGCGAGCGGATCGAGACGCCTTTCTACCGTGGGAGACGGGTGAATCGGCATACGACAGTCGGACGGACGAAGTGCGTCGTTCGGCTGAGACAGCAGAAGACAGCAGTCAACATACGGGTAAGATCCTAGGTGTTGTCGTGGCTGAGAAGGAGAAAAGAGAGTGGAGTTGCAGCCGAGTGGGAGGCAGCCATTATTTCTCTTTCAATATCTGCTGATTATTTCTTTGAAATTTGATCCATTGTTGTGATCGAGGCCAGACTTGCGTGAGCTTGTATAGTTTTTGCGTACTTGGCGAGTGTACTTCTTTGGATACTGAATAGTTGCACTTTGGGTTGTGGAATTTTCCTTTTGTGTGGCGGGTGCCGCGTGGTGTCTGTTTTTTTTTTGTTGATTGTTGTTGACTGACTGTTTGTAAAAATGGAAGCGTTGACAACAGAGATGCAAGCGAATATTCGCAAAATGTCGTCTGAGCGCCTTAGGGTGTATCTTATGAAGGCAGGAAGGGACGATGATGATGTTATGTCATGGGATCGAAGTCAATTAATGGAAGAATGGGCCATGGAGATTGGAAAAGAGGAAGAGGAATTTAAGGGTAGTCCAATATCTCCAACAGGAGTGGATTATGAGCTGCAGAAGCGCCGTCTGGAGTTCGAAATCCGTAAATATGAAGAACAAAGGGAGGAACGGAAGGAAGAAAAGAAGGAACGGAAAGAGAAGGAAGAAAGAGAAAGGGAGGAACGGAAGGAGAAGGAAGAAAGAGAAAGGGAGGAACGGAAGGAGAAGGAAGAAAGGGAGGAAAAGAGGAGAGAGGAAGAAAAGAAGGAACGGAAAGAGAAAGAAGAAAGAGAAAAGAAGGAACGGAAAGAGAAAGAAGAAAGGGAGAGGAAGGAAAAGCAGGAAGAACGAAATGTTAGAGATTCTTTAGCAAGTCGTACTAAGCGTTATAGTGATGCCCTTAAGAATATTCTTTGGAAATTTCCTTCCGACCCTATAGAAATTCCAGGTTTCTTTGATCACTTGGATGGTTTGTTTAATGTGTATGAGGTGGATGAAGATGTTAGAGCAAAATTATTGCTAGCCATTTTAAGTGAAAGAGCTAAGGCATTAACCATGCGCCTTACTGAGGCACAGCTCCATGACTACAAATTCCTGAAGGAGTTTTTGCTAAGGGAGTTTAAGATAAGCCCTTCAAATCTTAGAGCCCGATTTTGGTCGTTGCACAAAGCATCGGACGAATCATTTACGATCTATTCATCCAAATTGCGTGTGGCTCTTATGTATTATTTGAAAAGTAGAAAGATAACTGATGAGTTTGATAAACTTGTAAGTTTATTGGTTGCGGATCGGCTTAAGGAGTCCTTGTCGAAGGCTTGTTTAGATTATATCTTGGCCCAAGAAAAAGAGGAGTGGTTGAGCTGTGAAGACATAGCTAATGCGGCTGACATTTATGTAGCGTCGCATGATGGTGGGAATGACTTAGTGTGCCGTAGTCATCCGACACCGAAGTATAACAATTGGACGAAAGGTCAACCACATGTTCAAGTCAATAACCAGACAGCTCAACCCAAGTCTCCCAAACCGGAAATAAGGGGTGAAGCCAAGATAGGTGCGAGGGTGTCTCAGGAGGAGGCCAAGGTAATGGGTCTCTGTTTCCTATGTCATCAGAAGGGTCATATGGCAAGGGAGTGTCAGACCAAACCAAGTTCTAAAAAGGTGAGTACTTGTATATCTGGGAACCCAACTGAAGAAGTGACCGACTTATTTGTTGAGAAGGTCAACGTGTTGCATGAGATACCTGAACAGGTAAAGCAAGGGAATTTATTGGATAATTCTAAACCAATAGGGTTGGAAACTGCTGTAAGGGTATACGAGAATAGTATTGATGGATTACACGAGAGGTCGTATATCAATGTACAGATTGAAGATCTCCCTTCTCAGCCAGCATTATCTGATTCAGGAGCAGAAATTTGTTGTATTGATAAGAAATTAATTGAGTCACTAAACTTACCCGTGATTAAACGGATTAATATAATTGGTTTTCAGGGAGAAGGATGTAAGGCAGATGTAGTATACCTACAAATGAAATTAGCTAATTCAATGGAAGGAACGACGAACATTGCGCCATCTTTGTGCGTCATGTTCGCTGTAGTCCCTGAACTAAATGAACGGGTTATTTTGACACCCCATGTTGTGGACCTATTAAGGGATAGTTCGCAATATGTAGTGATGGTAGCTGGCGTAGATCGATGTGTACAAATAAATAAAGGGGCAGAAGAAGATAACTTAGGAGTTAATATCGAGAAAAGTAACAGCAACGAATCCTTGCCGTCAGAAGTGAATGAATATTCTCAGGAGCAACTAGTTGATGATTCAGATAATTTTCTTGATGTTGAGTCAACAGAGTTCAAGTCTGATGAGGGAGTAGCGAATAATGATACTTTATTGCGTGAGCAACAGAATTGTCACAATCTTATATCTTGCTGGCAACAAGCGAGACAGAATAAAAATAATTTCTTTATAGATAATAACCTCCTGTACCACAAAGGGGAAATTATGGGACATAAGGTTAATCAATTATGTTTACCGGAAGATAGAATCGAGGTTGTCTTGCGAGTAGCACACGATGCCCCATGTGCTGGGCACATGGCTTTTAAGGCAACGAGAGCCAGGATCAAATTAAACTTTTGGTTTCCAAGAATGGATGAGAGGATTCGCGAATATTGTGCGTCTTGTCAAATTTGTCAACTAAGAACTCCAGTTAAAGTGGCAGATCGAGTCCCGATCACTCCTATTCCGAGGGCGGATGAACTCTGTTTTAACCATCTAAATATGGATTGTATTGGCCCTATGGTAGTGACTGGAGAATCCAACCAATCGAAACCCCAGTACAATTATGCTCTGGTTCTGGTGGATAAATTTTCTCGTTGGCCGATGGCGTATCCTCTTAGATCGCTGAATGCAAAGGGAGTTTGTGAAGCTCTGTTGCAAGTTTTTACAACTTTTTCTATTCCAAGGATCATCAGTTCTGATTGTGGTACCAACTTTACCAGTCGTTTGACGAAAGAATTTTTGCGGCGAATGGGTTGTAGTCCCAGATTTAATACCCCTGGACATCCTGAGGCAGCTGGATTGGTTGAAAGATGCAACCAAAGCTTGAAAACCATGATCTTTAAGCTTGCTCAATCTGATCCTCGTGGATGGCACCAATTGTTACCGTTTGTTCTGTGGAGCCTTAGAGAAAAACCTTCAGGCACGACTCATATTTCGCCATTCACTATGGTTTATGGAACTCTTCCTCGGGGTCCACTTAGTGTGTTGAAGGAATCGTGGGCTGGCGAACGAAAAGTACCTCTTAACTTAGGTAAATCACCCGAAGAGTATCTCCAATCACTGAAGGAAAACCTCGAATTCGCGAAAGTTTATGCAGATTACTATAGTGATATAGAAACCAAGCGGTATGCAGATTATTATAACTTGCGTAGTACTGACAGAAAATACGAAGTTGGAGATAAAGTAGCAGTATTAGCACCAGATTTTGGTAGTTCTAAATTTTATAGTCGATGGCAAGGACCTGCTACCGTAGTCAAGGTTAAATCCCCATATTCTTATATAGTCGAAATAGAGGGAAAACAAAGACATTTACACGCAAATAAGATCAAGCGATACCATGAACGACTCGAACAAGCGATGATCAATAGCTATTCAGTAATTGTTGATCAAGATGAAGAATTTGGTATAGTAGGGTCAGGTTGTATTGAACCTGATCCAGGTAAGATCGCTACGATCAATGATATCCATCCTCCAACAACAAAGAAAGACGTTAGAAGGGTTATGGGTTTTTTCAGTTACTTTCGAAATTTTATACCTGCTTTAGCTGAAAAAGCACGGGTAATAACTGATTTGACACGAGATAACATACCTACGAAGGTGCCTTGGGAGCAAAAGCATCAAGAAGCACTAGATAAGTTAAAGGATGATCTCAGTAAAGCTACACAGTTACATACCATTGATTTCACTAAGGAATTTGGTTTAAGTGTTGACGCAAGTGCCACCGCGGTCGGGTGTTGCTTGTTTCAGTGGACCGAAGAAGGTCAAGAAAAACCAATTGCTTTTGCTAGCCTTAAACTTACAGATACACAGATGCATTGGTCTACAATTGAGAGAGAGAGGCTTTCGCAGTAATTTGGGCACTTAAACGATTCAAGTCATGGATATTCTTATCAAAGATAATCATTTATTCAGATCATAATCCTTTGTCTTATCTCACAGATGCAAGCCCTAAGAGTGCGAAACTGACTCGTTGGGCGTTAGCATTGCAAGAGTTTAACGTGGACTTTCGATATCGTCCTGGACGTCAGAACACGGTGGCTGATTTCCTCTCTCGGTTGTGACTCGGATGGTGAAGGGGGGGAATGGCCCGACACACAAGGATCGAGCCCGCGGATTGTATAGATAAATTGACTAACTGGTGTGTTTTGTTTTGTTTGTATATGCTGTGTCGAGATGGAGTCTGGAGGCCCGGCTTGATCGTGATGACCCGTTCGAGATGGTGCTGAGGACGTGTCATCATCTGAGGGCGGAGGGAATGTCGCGGTCTACGCGGGTGCATGCATCAAGGGAAGAAAACCGACGCGTCAACAAGCTTGTTTACATCGCACGGAAAATTCTGCAGCAAGCTGTCAACATTAATTCGGTGCATGCAACAAGGATATACGTGTTCAGTAGGACTTTCCAGGGAAAAGTACAGTGACGTCACAGAACGTTCTGGAATCCGGGAGAACTCTATATAAGATAGACCTGATGTACATTAAGGGCCTTTTGACGAAGATTTGTAAACGTTGAAACATTGATCGTATGACGTTCAATCGAGACCAGCCAACCTGTGTGCTGTCTACGATTGTGATATTTGATAGACGAGTTGACTTACTTTACACTTAATCGACTTTATTTTTAATTAAAGATCTTTTAATAGTTCCTTCGTTGGTTCGTCGTTGCGATCGAAGGAGTCGACCGCGACAGTAGTTAACTACTTTTCATAACTACTTTCATATTATATTATCGCAACATTTTGATAGATTGTATAAGAAATGGTAAGATGATGTTTTTAAGAACTAGATCTAGCTATAGGAAATAGTGAATATGTTTGGCTAACTTTTGCGTGACAATCGATTATTTGTTTTAGTCCATATGAACAATTGAACATTGCTGCATGCCTGCAGTACCTCATGATTTTATATAACTAACTTAGCTGAATATGGTTGCCTTGTTTCACAATATTGTTCGTGCTTGTGTGGTTAAGAAAGTAGTTAACTATATTACTGATAGTTAAAAGAAGTAATTGTAACTATTTATCCACAGAAGTAGTTAAAGTAAAAAACGAGTTATATACTTTGTTAGCTATTAGTTATAAAAGTAGTAGCCTATAACTACTGTTGAAGTAGTTAGTGCCCATCTCTGAATTTCATGGATTGTAATGTCTTCACACCGTCAATAGACACAGAGATACGGAATTGCCTTCACACTATCAATAGGCACAGAGGTGCTGAATTGCCTTCATGCCGTCAATACGCACATAGGTACTGAATTGTCCACACAATAAATAGACACAGAGGCACTGTATTGTCTTCACACCGTCACTAGGTACAGAGGTACTGAATTGTCTTCACACCACCAACAGGCACATAGGTGTTGAATTGTCATCACAATTGTCATCACAATTGTCAGAATTGTCTTCACATCGTCAATAGGCACGTAGGTACTGAATTGTCCACACTATCAATAGGCAGATAGGTACTGAATTGTCCACATCATTAATAGGCACAGAGGTACTGAATTGTCTTCACACCATCAACAGGCACAGAGGTACTGAATTGTCCGCACCGTCAAAAGATACAGAGGTACTGAATTGTCTTCACACCGTCAGTAGACACAGAGGTACTGAATTGTCTTCACACCATCAATAGACAAATAGGTACTGAACTGCCTTTGTCTGTGAACGTACGAGAATTGTCGAGTACGCTCGGCCAAACAAGTTTTTCGTACACCTTTATTTTTCAAGCGATGTGGCGCCACCGTGCTTGTCACAAGCCACCTAGCGAATCATTCTAACACCTACACACGGTCTATGCATATGTACGTTTGTTTGTTTGTGTCTATGTATGTTTGTTTTATGTATGTATGTGTGCATGACTGAGTAAGTATATATGTAACTGCTCTATTGATACTGGTATTGTAAATTTATTGAATCTAAATAATATTGTTTAATTGCTTTGAATGAAAAAATGTCGAACATTCAGAAATTGAATTTAAAAAAAAAAATTCATGCCATAATTATATGTATCATACAATTGATAATGAGGCTGTTTTATAATTGAATAACTATATTAAAAATCTCATATTCATCAAACATTCATTCAATTTATTTTATATTTATAATTCTTGTGAATAACAATTAATGCAATATGTGTTTAATACGCACTAAAGACTGTCTTATCATAACACAAATATCATTGACATTATCAACTGTATATCTGTGTGTATATGTATGTATATATATATATGTATATATATATGTATATAATTTATACTGTTAAAAAATGTGTATTTGAAACATCGTAGGGTGCTGTTTTGACACTTCTAAATGCTGTGAAACGCTGTCAATTCTCTGTTTTAACTGTATTGTACATACTATTGAATTGTCGTCAACGACCTGTGATGCCATATGATGACATTAAACTTTTGAATAAAAAAAAATAAAAAAATAAAATAAATACTGGTATTGTTCCAGATAAGATGAAACTATCCAGAGTCACACCAGTCTTTAAGCATGGAAATAGGATGATTTAGATAACTATCGACCTATCTCTATATTACCTTTTTTTCAAAATTACTGGAAAAAGTAGTTTATCAGCGATTAAACAATTATATAATAAAAACCATTCTATACCCATTTCAACACGGCTTTAGACCAGGTCACTCTACTGTACTTCCTATAATTTATAACATACATCTCAGAATAACGCAAGCTGTCGACCACAATGAGTATTCTGTAGGCATATTCCTGAATCTATAGAAAGCATTCGATACTGTTGATCATAATATATTATTTAATCAACACCTGAACTATGGAATAAGAGGATTACCATTGGCCTGGTTTTAAGACTATCTTACTTCACGCTTCCAACAAGTTAAATGCAATGGAATCTACTCAACCTTCAAACTAATTGAATTTGGAGTACTTCAAGGATCGATATTATTCTTACTATTTATTAACGACCTCCCTAACTCATCTTCTCTGCTGATGTTTTTAGTTTTTGCTGAAGACTCCAACTTTTTTCTCTCACACATCTTACCATGACTTATTCACACTGTAAAACAAATAGTTATTACTTATATCTAACTTTTTTCAGGCATATAAGCTATCGCTAAATCTTAATAAAACCAACAATATTTGTCCCCCTCTCATAGACAAGTAATCCCTCATCTACTAGAAAAGGTAATCATATATTCTACTGAAATTCCCCAAGTGAACTCGGCTAAATTCCTGGGAATTTATTTAGATCAGCATCTAACCTGGAAAACTCATTTTGAACATATGTCTCATAAAATAGCAAAGAACATAGGACTAATAAACAGAATTTCTTACTTACTTCCTCCAAACATTTTATTAACCTTATATTACACTATGATATATCCATATTTATCCTATTGTAATATGGTTTGGGCGTCCAACTATAGCTCTAGACTAGTACCCGGAGTCAGTCGCTAAGGAGTTAGCGACCTGACTTGATAAGTTAGCGACTGACTTAGCGACTCAGTCGATTACGTCGCATGCTTATCGACTGATTAAGTCGCTTAAACTTATCGATTGACTTAGCGACTTGCTATCGACTTCTTAGGTAATCAGATATGTCTACTGGACATACCTGATTACCTGATTAGATGGGACCCATATGAACTATATTCGGGTCCAATATGGGAATATTGGTCCTAAATGGGCTCCGCTCCATGTGGACATGCTGACAGGGGACAGGCTGCTGACTGTGAAAATTAATGTTAATGTGAATTTGTGACGTATTTGAGTGTTTATAAAAGGAATAAAGCATACCACTAAGTCCAAGCCAGTGATATTTCAGTTTTGAAACTAATTACAGTTTCAGTTTTAATTCAGCTTTGGGTTCGTAATTTCGATTTCAGTTCAAGTATCAATTCTGAAATTATTTCCATTTCCATTTTCGTTCTAGTTACTGGAAAATTTCAGTTTTAGTTTCTACTTCGATATAATATTGCATTGATAGATAACAATGTAGGCGTACAATGGTCACATTGATTATAATTATGTTATCAGCTGTTAATTAGTAGAAGAACTGTTTTGTCATTCTTTACTTGGAACCGCGATTGAAACAACAAGCAAAATATTAAGTGAACGAAGTCGCTAGCATTCGATAGCTTAGCGACTGGTTTCGACTTGATGGCTTAGCGGCGGATGGCGGCGGCGCCGGGGACTACTCTATACTTCACAGGTTGCTTATTACAAAAAATGATTGCCGTGTTATAACTGGATGACAGTACTTAGCATATACTAAGGCATTATTTTCACACCTGGAAATTGTTAAAATGGATCAAATTTTAGTGTTTCAAATTAGTGATTTTATGTATCGTCATGTAAATAAATTACTAGTGGAAGAATATAACAGCCTCTTCATTACCAACTCAAAGGTACATTCTTATGGCACTAGAAATTCATTATCTTTAAGGAGTGTATTTGCCAGAACCAACTCTCGCAAGTTTTCTATTAAATGCAGGCGGGCCACTGATATGGAATAGATACCTAATACTATCAGATCTCTTCCTAACCTAAATGTATTTAAACAACACTTACGGAAATGGTTGATCACTAATGAAGATCAACCTGCATCTGCATCATCCCAAATCACCTCATCGTTAAGTCAGAATATTACTGGTCTTATTTACTTTACTGGTTAATACTTTGCTTGATTACCGATGCTATTGCGCATTTGACAAGGTAGTTTGTCTATTATTGACTACCATCGTATTACATAAGGTAATAGGGGGCCCCTAGTCAGCGGGACTCGTACACTTCTGGGTCTCCCATTGTGCTCCAAGATCTACACATAACTTACCTAACCATTAGGGTGTGTCAATTTGAGGGGTTAAATTATGTTTTTTCGAACTTCACAAACTAGTAGTGATAAAGTTGTGCAGTTTTGCATGCTGAATCCAAATCTAACTTCAGAAACGGCTTATAAGGAGCCCTAGCTACTTCAATTGACAGTTCAAATTAGCTACATACTACATACTATTGATCTGAACGTACAATAGAACTTATAAAATCTGTTGCCACACAGTGTCAGCAAATGTCATTGTGAGGTCAAATAATAATTAATTGTACAAAAAGACATCATGTCCTGCTTGCTTTTGTTTTGGTCCATGAGCTCGCGGCTGACCATTTGACCTTTGATGTAGTGGTTCCTCCTCTCACGACTGTATACACATGAGCAAGTAGCGGCCTCAGTTGTCATTTTCACACACCTTACCACATACTGGGTATGTGATGGCCAGTCTGGAACCACCATTAGGTTGTCAACAAAAGCCTTGATCTCTGCTGTTGGTAGGAAGCACGTAGAAGGGGGCTCAGAGACTCCAGAGCTCCAGTCAATCAGTTACAAGAGTGTAGTCGCATCAGGGTTGATGGATGGTGTTTTCCTGTGTCTCACCCTGCTGTCGCCAAGCTGTGTCATCTCATCCCCTTCACCTCTGATCTTCAGTATCTTCTCTACTGCATCTCTTCTCTCCTCTTCACTGCACAACATTGCTTGCAGCACAGACTCGCTAAAACCATATCAAGCAGACCTCTTCACTGTAGTCATGACCATCATCTTCACCTCCTCACTCTGTTCTTTGAGCACTTGTAGCTGAAAAAGAAGATGCCTGGGTCCTTGTGTCCAGTTGCTATTTATCTTTATCTTGAACCAGTTCACAATATATACCCCAACACAGAACTCCACAATCATCCTCAAATTATTCAGATTCTTTCCTTTTAGATTATGCTTTGAGATCCAAATTCTCATGAACCTCAAAGCTGTTGTAAGCCACCTGCTGTGGGACACAGGTCCTATCTCCAACAGAACCAGATCCTTTGGCAAAACTCCTGTCCTAATTGCAGTTACAATCCTGTAGCCATAGCTTTGTGCCTCAGTGCCAGTTCTTCTGTGTGCAGATCACAAACAGTCCACACGAGGTGCTTCTCCTTCAGCTTGAAACCTGGATACATTTCGCCATTCCCCTTTGCTTTCAACATGACCTTGGTTTCATCACGACGCCCCATCAAAGAAAATACAACTGATGCCATTTTGCTGAAGTTCGTCTTCAAACTTTGCATCAGGTTTCTCCATGACTCTCTCCTTAACTCTCCCCACCTTGTTGTGATCGATCACTAAACTAGTGTCGAACTGAGTAACGAGCCCTGCATCAATCCTGGCAGCAGTAGCAATCTCCGCTGTTTCCCTCAGCCCAGTGTGGTGTCTTAGATTGGCCTGGGCTATGTTAGTTATGTCGGCGGAATTGTATTTTGCCCTCTTCATAGTTTTCACAGAATCAGCAGAAGACTCGCCTTCAGGAGGTAAGCAGTTTTGTCTTCACTACAATAGTCATTCACTGATTCTTCCATGATATCCTCGTACTCTGCTCCACTTCAAGCACAGATGTCTCTGTCATGTCTTCCTCGTCTGTGGTTCGTTTTTCACTCTTCATTCTCCATTTTTCTCATCATCCTTCTTCTTTGCCTGCCTTTCCTTCTGTGACATTTGCCTTCTAGTCTCGTGGAGGTCAACTGGTCCTATCTGCTATCTGATGAGGTCCAATGAATACACATATTATGCTAAAAAAGTGGCTACATTATAACATGCGTTACTATAATTATGTTGCACACAGTGTAAGAGAAATTGATAATTCAGGAGTAAACGACATTAATATAGTATATACAATATTATACAATATATTATACAATGTCCAACACAGAAAAAACATTTCAGACTTATCGGAGCATTTTTAAATATTTCAGCAAAACCCCATATGAACAGTTTATTTGCGTTTTTTCCCACAGTAAACTCGAGGGTAAATTGAAGTATATATCTAAATCCTATTTAAAACAAAATTTATACCCATATGTTGATTTTCCACATGAAACTGCACAATTTTATCTCTAGTATCTTTTTAAATACTAACGTTTCAAAAATTGACACACCCTACTAACCATTGTTTCATATCCGTTACTGATACTCATTACAACTGTAACCCAGTTACTATCGGACGATATATATATCTATATCTCGCTTTATACTGAATGATTTAATTTGGACCAGTAAATGATATGTTATGTTATGTATGAATTCTATACTATATAATTCACTAAAGCATGTATATGTGTATGTTTCATGTGTGTCAATATGTGTATATATATATGTATATGTATATGTATATATACCTGATGATTTATGTAGCACTTTTTCAGGCAACACAAAGGTACTAGTGCGATGAAATCTCACAGGTCTAATGAGGGCTCTTTGTGCACAGAGGTAAATGTTCTAGATATGATGAGGTATTAATTCCCGCTTCACAACCAACATCGCTGTTGTCAGAGTCATCACCAGAGTCATCGTGAACATCATTGCATGGATGTGTGTAAGTATATGTGTAAGTTTGTATGTATGTATGTATGTATGTATGTATGTATGTATGTATGTATGTATGTATGTATGTATGTATGCAGGTAGGTAGGTATGTAGGCATGCATGCATGTATATGTAAGCATGAATGCATACGTATACCTGTCCTTCATTCGCGCACCTGTCTTCCCTCATGTATGTGTGCAAACGAGCCTATCTTCATTTCTTCTCCTGACTGTCTCGCCCTGTCTGTCTGTGTCTGTATGTCGGTTTGTGTCTGTCTGTACGTCACTCTGTGACCATCTGTGCGTATACCTTCGTCAACGGAGAGGAAGTTTACCCTCGTTTTTTATGCACAGAATGCACCCGTGTCCCACTTAACATTAGACAGACAGGCAGACAGACACACAGGGAGACAGACAGACAGACACACAGACAGACATCGTGTCCGTCTTAATCATAGTGCGTGGACTGCACACAACTGTATATACGTTGCATGGGTTATAATTATGCGGTTATTTCCTTTATTACGTTTCAGTATATATCGAGGGGATTTTTGTGTCAGGTCATACGCACCTATTATCTGTTCCGGGTCATCTATTTTAGGTTCTCGATTTTCATGCTAAATTTCACGGTGTTCGCAAAGTTCATGTGTATGTATATATGTATGTGGCACGTGTTCAAAATAAAATGCTTAAGTAATACACCCGTATACATAGATATATACGTTGATAGGTGTGTATATATTTTTGACACGTGCGCAGATTGTGTGTCCTTCCTGGTGCACGCGTGAGCTATTTAGGTGAATTTGACGGCTTCTTTCTGGGTCATGTCAACAATTACTAAGCTTTTTTGTTAGTGGGTGGTTTTTTGTTGTTGACGTAGAGGAAAATTGACACAAGGGACGGGTTGAAGACGGGTGGTAAGAACGAGGAGGGTGGGATAAGACGTATTGAGGAAGAGAGGAAGAAACTTAAAGGACAGCTGCATGAAGGCAAGTTAATATGTAAATGCAGACAGACAGGCAGGCAGACAGACAGACAGACAGACAGACAGACAGACAGACAGATAGGCAGAGGGTGATAAAAGGAGTGAATGTTTGAATGAACATAGGAACTGATGATGGAACTAATGAATCAATCAAGAAGTGAATGATTGAATGAGCACGTGATTGAATCATTCAGTGATTGAACGAAAGACTGAATGAGTCATTGAATGAATGAATGAACGAATGAATGAATGAACGAATTACTGAACGGTGACGAAAAAGCACATTGTGCTCGGTAGTCAATTGACACAGAATAGAGTTGTATAGCGATAGGTACACATACGCACAGATACACGCAAGGACATGCACACAGACAGGCACACATACGCACAGACATACACAGAGATAGGCACAAAGACACAGTCACGTGCTAACCCGGTTCTTCTTCTTTGTGCCCCTCGTGTTTTAGCCGTCATTCGTAAAGCGATGACCTTTTGAACCTGTCAGGTGAATAGCCCGGGCAACAGGGCGCGATCTCACTATGACACCGCCCCGTGTGGGGAGGGTTCGTTACAATCGTAACCTCCGCCACGCCCCCTTGCGGGCCGCGCCACTGGACCCTGAAGAGGAAAAACGAACAGCTTAATTCAGCTGACATGTCAGATGCTTCGTCGCGCCGACAGAGGGCCTCATTGCGTGCCCCGCTTCAATACATCCGTCTCCACAAGGGACATCTATTATGTATATATAATTATATGTATGTATATATATATATATATATATGTGTGTGTGTAACATTGTATTTTATATATATATATTAAAATAAATTATTTATATTATATATGTATGTAATATTATATACATATATATATATAATCACCTAACATACGTTTATATATATGTGTGTGTGGATATATATATATACGTGTATAAATATGTGTATGTGTTTGTGTGTATGTATTTATATGAGTTTCATTCATTCATTCATTCAAGGAATTTATTTAGCGCCCCTTCAAGATGCCCACTCAGAGGCGAAGCAGAGGTGCGTGTGCGTGTGTGTGTGTGTGTGTGTGTGTGCGTGCGTGCGTGCGTGTGTGTGTGTGTGTGTGTGTGTGTGTGTGTGTGTGTGTGTGTGTGTGTGTGTGTATGTGTTTGTATCTGAATGGTCTGTATTGTGTACTCGGTCAGTATGCATCGATGCTTGAATCAACGGGGGAAGGTTCACTACTGGTGAAAGAAGACTGTAGAGGAAGACAGAGGTCGATACATCCAAAGACACAGACAAAGCGACGATCAGCTGTTTACCCACGCGGGGTGGGGTTGGGTATTTCGCTTGAGCAGAGGCTGCGTAGCACATTAATTAAGAACCCTTGGTCCCAAAGGGTGGAGTAACTGACGTCAAGAGCTTTGTTCCTGCACCTTGGCCTTGTTTTCCTCCCGCACTTGGGGATTTTTCCCCCATCGGGCGACGACCCGACCTAAATTAGCATACTAGCGTCTATGATAAGAGGCATTACCCCATAACTTGAGCACCATTTGCCCCGTCCCTTGCCCCGCATCCGACCAGTTCGTCAACAAGTAAACAGGGCAAAACAACGGAATGGGATGTCAGTTGAAAATGCCGGCCTCGATGACGAGGCCAAGGATCAGGCGGCCAAGGCCTGAAGTGACAAGACGAAGACTGAGTATACACGCCAGCAGATGTGGCCTGAAGGGAGAGGCCAGGCCTCGATCATGCCTAACATCACTTAGGTATGTATGCATGCCGATGACCGCCCCTATGTTAGGTCTATGAATTCTATGTATGTATGTATGTATCTTTGTATGCATGCGTGTATGAGTGTATGTATCTTTGTGTGTGTGTGTGTATGCGTGTGTGTATGTATCTATGTATGCATGTGTATCTATGTATGTATGTGTGTATCTAAGTATCTTTGTGTATGCATGTAAATATGTATGTATGTATATGTATCTATGTAAGTACCTTTCTGTGTGTACGTATGTATGTATTTGTGTGTGTATGTATGTTTCTAAGTACGTGTGTTTGTATGAATGCATGTGCTTATGTACATATGTAACATATGTACGCATACATACTTACATACTTGTTTGTCCTCAAGCGCTTCATATAGCGCCTTCAGTTCCTCCCAACTGATAAATGACATTACCTGGATAAGACCTCGAAGCATCTCTGTCTGTTTGCCTGTCTCTTTGTCTGGATCGGTGGTTGTGTGTCTTCTTCTCTGTGTCTGTCTGGTTGTCCTACTGGCTGTGTCCGTTGATGCATTCCTTAGTTATGCCTAAGCCACTGAACTGTTGGGTCAGTCAATCATCGAGGGTGGATAGGTATGGGTGAATATAGTAAGATGGATGGGGTGGGATGGGTGTCTGTCCTTTGTCGCCGCCAGCGGTCGCTTCCCTTGATCCTCTGATATCGGCCGCATCAACCCCCACCCACTCATCGCTTCCTTTCCAGCGAATCATCCAACGGCCCCTCCCACTCGCTCTCATCATCCCCCTTCCCATCTATGAGGCAGAGGAACGAGCGAACGTATGAATGAAGGCCATAATGAATGAATGAATGCAGGTAAGAACGAATGAATGAAAGAATGAATGAAGACACGAATGAATGAATGAATGAATGAATGAAAGCATGAACGAGTGGATGAAGGCAAGAACACTTGAATGAATACTCTACAGGGATAGGCCTATATAGTATACGCATATATAATTATATCTGTAGATAGATACAGACGATAGATAGATAGATAGATAGATTGATTGCTTGATTGATTGATTGATTGATTGATTGATTGATTGATTGATTGATTGATTGATTGATAGATGACAGACAGACAGACAGACAGACAGATAGATAGATAGATAGATAGATAGATAGATAGATAGATAGATAGATAGATAGATAGATAGATAGATAAGATGGATAGATAGAAAACAATAGGGAAGAAATAAACGAGTGAATGGATAAAACCATTAATTGGCGAATGAGTTAATTAGCGGACATATTAGTTATCGAATCAATGCGCGAAAAGTTGAACCATCTATATTCACGCATTGTTTAGAGCGCTCGCCTTGTAACGCGAAGAGTACGGGTTCGAGCCTCCTCCTCTGAGACGGTTACCGTGTATAGGGACCTTGATCCTTCACTCACAATTGCTCAGCGCCATCGACTTATGCTTGTTTTATAGGTTTAATAAAAATTAGTAATAATGATTCTAATAGTAGCAGTAATTATAATTATGATGATGATGATGATGATAATGGTCGTAAGAGTAAATAATAGCAAATAAAAATATGAGATAATAATTATCGATTATAAGAATAGTAATAAATAAGACTCCTTACATAGAAAAGTAACATGGTTGGAAGCCACCAAAGAATTAATTATTGAACGCATATATATTATGTGTATATAATGTATATATACATATATAGATGTATATATAATGTATATATATGTACCCATATATATATATACATATATGATGACTGGATGCGAGATAATCCGACGTTGTCAGCGTAGGCACCCATCCACTCTAGACTCTCGCTTGGCCGCATTCCATGCGCTTTGGGTGATAAGCTTCCACGGGCGACGTAGGGTGAGAAATTTGCTCCCTCCCCACTGGCCTCAGCCCCAATATCCTCCCCATCGCACATCCAGGTTGCCTTTATCGCCGGAGTAGACGTAGCGATTTACAGAGAACCCAGAGCGAAGAGCCCAGACTTAACACAACGTAGAGCGACAGTTCGGCCAGTGTCACGTGGTCACACGCAAACGCAGTCTATGTTTGATGACGTACTTCCGCTGTTTAAGAGTTAGTTACTGTTTAACGACAGTATGTCATAACAGAGATGATTGGCGTCGCCCTCCTCCTTTATTCGGGCTTGGGACTGGCACCGGTAAAGTTTCCGGCTGGTGACGGAGTTAAGGTTTAAGAGCATTTGTGCTTTGTCACAAAATGATTTTTCAAAATATGGTCTAGGGAAGTTCCGATAGCGTTTGCCAGAGAGACCAGAAAGAGAGAAGGCAGAGGAGAGGGAGGGGCTCGCGATAGTGTACTGGTTAGCATGCTGGACTGTCGACCGAGAGGTTGAGGTTCAAAACCTTACCACGGCAGAAATTTGTGTCGCGATTTATGCTTAATCAACTCAGTCATAACGACTACACTGACCGGTGGGAAGATGACACGGCGAGGGAGAGGACTGGCTACCCGCTGTCGTATGCCGAGGCTAAATGGGCTTAAGGGGCTGCACATCTTCAAAGAGGAAGATATGGATGGTAATCCCGATGCGAAGTGGAATGGACGATTGTGGGGGAGTGTTAGGGTCGAATGTGAACGTCCACATCTAAATTTGGTTCATAGTTATTTCAGTACAACCTGTGACATCCTGAACTCTGGTAGTGCCTGTACCCCACCCCTTAGCATAGTTGGTCCCGATAAGATCAACAGGGTAGTTAATGCAGGCCTTGGTACGCGGGACGGAGTCACGGAGGGCGGGCGTATGCAAAGAGGGTGGTGGGAATGCGAAGGGGTTGGTGGGGGCCAATGTAGGGAATTTTGACAGAAGTACTTATGTGTAGGTGACCACTAGACGCCGTTCTTATTTGATATGACGCGATGACTAAATGAATAACTTTATGAACTTATTGTCTAATCTATATATTCATCTATCCATTCATTAATTCATCCATCCATTCTTCCATCAGTAAACCCATCTATCCATTCATCCAATAATTCATCCACGAGGAAACAATATAATTGTACCAACTGTGTTATTATAAGTATATATACTTGCAGCTGTCAGAACACGTATATCTGGAAATGCATAAAAGAATTTTCCAAAGGCAGATCGCGTTAAGGGATGAACTTTTTTATCGACTTGACTACCGTAACTCACTTCTTAAATACTTAAGTATCGATCGATGGCTGTTTCAGACGGTTGTGGAAGTAAGGGCGAGTGCTGTTTAAGAAGCAATAGCCTGCATCGCCGAGTTTATCTTGTTGGGGATTTATTAATGATTCGAAAATTACTGTTATTCTGAAGATTGGTCGACAAGTGAATCAGAGTAGGACAATTGAATGACAATTGAATGACAATTAAAAGACAATTAATAAGCAGTGACGCAGTCTCGAATCAACTTGCAGAATGCCCAGGGACGGACCTTATTTGACTACCGCATACTATAGAGCAATGTACTGGCCTCCCGTATTGTCGACTCGCCTTTTAGATTTTGACCTGCAGAGATCAGACTACTATAGGATAGGCCCTATCGGTGAATTGTCAACGTGGGCTACGATTTGATTAGAAAGGGAATGTAACAATATATATATTTATATATTCGTATATATCTGTATATATATATATATATATATATATTTGTATATGTAGAATAAGAAGAGCAGTCCCTTCAGCTAGTCTTAGAGATAGCCATAGATATGAAGTGTTAGCGACTTCATTTTTCTTAGCCTCGGCATATGAGGGTGGATGACCAATCCTCTCCGTCTCCGTCTCCCATCGACAATGTACTGGCGGTCAGTCGACTCATTATGGCTAAGTTGGCGCAGAAATCTCCGCTCTGGCTGGGATTTGAACCCCAGACCTCTCGGTTGTCAGTTAAGGGCTCGGCTTATTTATTTTTTCAGTTTCCTCTCTTTTTTCAAAGTGTGTCAGATTTACAAGCAGATAATATACATCTATGTTGAGTTGACATACTGATTAATTTACGATGATTTACTTCTCTTTTTGAGCACATCTAAGTTGCTATAAAGTCGTGGTGGTATAGACTTAGAAGTAGTATACAGTTTCAGTGGTTAACGTTCACAAGTGAAGGATATGTTCCATATTTACGGGTCCATTGCTGCAATATAACGTTTGTTTTGTGTTGTTCAGTGACCTTTGGTGTTCGATGACTATATATACTATAGATGTAAACGAAATTAAGATTTTTAAACCCATTTAGTCCATCACTTGTGGTTCCTTCTTCCTGTTAAGTAGTTTATCTCGTGGGCCTGCGTTGGTCCACTTGTTTCTGCACTTCATTGGCTGGAGATATGCTTAGATGTTGGCGTTAGTTCTGCCACTGCATTCTGCAAAACTTCATAAGCACCAGGTAGTGCCAGTCCCAAGCCTGGAGAAAGGATGAGGGCGACGTTCGGGGCCTTTTTTGCCATAAGGTGTGGTTAAAACCGTAAAAAGATGTGGGCAAATGCAAACGTGTTGAATGCGATCTTAGAGAAGAATTAGAGAAGGAGAGGAGCCTTCCCTTAAGCTATAACCCCGAAAGCAGCCATGGGTATGAATAGTTAGCGACTTCATTTTCTTAGCCTCGGTTTATGAAGGCGGATGGTCAGTCCTCTCCCTCGCAGTTTCATCTTCCCACCGACGGTATATACAATCAGTGTTCTCATTATAGCCGTGTTACATATAGGCGTCCCAAGTAAATCAGAAATTTTGAAGCAAATTTTGCCGTGGTGGGATTTGAACCCCCGACCTCGCGGTTGACAGTCCAGAACACTAACCACTTGAATATTGCGCACCTCGTACACCAATGAATATGCACATAACTTAGGCAAAGATAGGCAAAATAGAAGCGGATGTAGTAGGCGTGAGTGCAATGTTATATTTCTTATCGTTATGCATTTGTATGTTTTTGTGATGACTGCTTCGTACTCCGTTCGTAATTGAAAACGTTTTAGATACTTGGTTATAAAGTGAGCACTTTTGCGTCTTATACTTTTGAGAGTCTGAATCAAGTGTAGACTTTAAAAACTCGACTACTTATTCATTTATTCATTCATTCGGAAATTTGGTATTTAGCGCACCTTCAAGAAACCTACTCTGAAGCGCTCCCAGCCGAGCCACGGCAATAGAGATTAGACTTGAGCATCTTGTGAAAAGCAAACATTTTACCTCTGGGGAGTAGGCGAATCTCTAACGGAAGATCGTCCCAAATAGGGGGGCAGCAATAGAGAAAGCCTGGCTTTGCCTAATTGTGGAGCCAGCCCGGGGGGACTAAAAAGTTCTCCAGAAGAAAATCGAATGGTACGCCGGCCAACTGAATCAGAGACCGGGCGGCAGAGCTCACACTGATAAGCTGGGACACAGCCTAAGAGGCAGCGCCAAACAAGTACAGCAACCATATAGCAGATACGCTGCGGGACAGGGAGCCAATATAGCACATCACGCATGTATGCAGAAATATGGGCATATTTCGGGATATTTATGGTCTCCGAGATGTCTTGATGGATGGAATATGCCTTCGTGAGGTTAACAGAGACGATGACGGCAGTTATGAGGAGATTGCAAGATGAGAGATATACAGACGTTGCCAAATCTCTATCCAAATCTCTTTGACGATGATCGATCTATCTTTACATCTATATGCCTGCAGTGATGTTACTAATTTTTGCTAATTGTAGTCATCAGTATATATACTTATTACTCACATATATTGTTTGCATGGCTCTCTGTCTGTCTGTCTGTCTGTCTGTCTGTCTGTCTGTCTGTCTGTCTGTCTGTCTGTCTGTCTGTCTGTCTGTCTGTCTGTCTGTCTCCCTCTCTCTCTCTCTCTGTTTGCATGGCTCTCTCTCTATATATATATATTTATATAAGGACCAGTGTCTCTAATCGACTTTACTGCTGTAACTCAGTTCTTAAACTCTATCGGTAAGCCGCACACTCGTTCCCGCAGACCACAATGATGCCAGTCTACCACTTGCCTTCATCATTGGCTAAACCGATACACTGCCGTCAACTCTGATATATAGTAGACAAGCATACAGCAAATCCATTTTCCACCAACAGGGTCGCGTTTGCAGAATATGATGCAGAACATGATACATGCAGAACAAGCAGTTGAGCAATAGTCACAGTATGTCCTTTGGTCAATACAATACAATACAATACAACTGTATTTGATATTGCCCTCTTTTCAAAGTCAGAAGTGCACACACGACCACAAGACAGAACATCGATGGCGCTCAGCAACTGTGCGTGCACTTGTTGAAGGTCATTACACGGTGACCGCCTGAATGGAGGATCGAACCCGTATTCTCCGCGTTATAGATCGAGCGCGTTAACCAGTCGGCTACCGTACCCAATGGTCAGAACAGGCAATGCCCGTGAATGTCAACGAGCTTCACATATACCTCCAGCGGAGTGTACTTAAACGACTATCGAATGCAAAATATATAGGCTGCCGTTTTCCCAGATTTTCGATATCATGATGTATATATGTGCTTGTATGTATGTATATCTGTTTGTATATATGTATGCAGTGCTATGCATGATATATATGAACTGCGTGTATATGATATATAAACGCACAATGTATATATATTTTATTTATATATATATATATATATATATATATATATATATATATGCTTCAGGTACATTTATACATCATAATTATATACATATCCGTTCCTTCTTCAAACACCAAGTCTATATATAAATATAAATCAGTTCTTTCTTACAAGATGATAGGTCTATATTAGAGGTGCATGGGCATGATCAGTTAAGTTGCTAATCGTTTAGAATTAGAATTAGCTACTGAAATTTGCTAATCAATTATAATTAGAATTAGTAAAATCTTGTACCTAATCGATTAGAATTGGAATTAGCAGCTGCAATTAGAATGAATTTTTTTTTATAGAATTAGCATTTAGAATAAGATTTCACTGATTCATACATATATTTGCTTCATGAATTTGTCAAATTTTGATCAAAGCGCAGCAAGTTACTATAGTCTATTATAGTAGGCTACCTAAAGCAGCACAACTGCATTTTCATAAAACAGTCCACAAGCCAGCAAGCAACAATCCATCGGTCAAACTCATTAATAAAGTCGCTCTTAATGAACTCGTTATTAACATAATTTAAAAATCTAATCGATCAGCTAATCGTTTTACGTTTTTGAATTAGCTAGAAATTGGTAATCAGGATTAGGTTTAGGCGATTGCTAATCGATTAGAAATAGCTCTTTGCCTAATCGATTTGCTAATCGATTAGTCATTCTGCAGATGAACAATTAAAAAACGAATAGGGACCGTTAGCTATAGATTGCTCTTACCGAATACTTTTAGAAAACCAAAGTGCGGCTAGCAATTGGTAGAATAAAGGATATACTTACTTACTTAATCGATTATAATCTAATCGATTAGTTACCCATATCTGATATATATATACTGGCTAAAAATTATATATAAATAAGCTTACTTGGTGTTTGAAGCACGAATGAACCCGTGGAAAGTGAAACGCCTGGTAATTCGCTTAACTGTCTTTTCGGAAGGATTGACTGAATGAATGAGTGAAAGAGTATCATGAATGGAGAAAGGAGATGAGTGAGTGAAAGAATGACGAAAACGTTAGAGAATGAATGAAAGAACGAATGAATGAATGAATGAATGAATGAATCGATAAATAAGTGAATGGAAGCGACCACATTGAACGTCTGTGTCGCTAGGTGTCGCTAGGATTTCTTGTCCGTCTTGGCCTCTTTGTCTGTCTTCTTGTTTATATCCGTCTGTTTGTTCGCCGTATGTCTGCTTCTATGCGTCTGTCCGTCCCACGCGTGCATGGGCTCTATAGCTGTTTTGTCTATATTGTTTTGGGAATCGTTGCTATGACAACGAGCAATACGATTCCATGGAAACGCGCCTCAGGCCTTGATATCGATATGCACCGGCGTTCAGCGGTGACTCCGCCCCTCAGATAAAAACTATAGCGCATCTATAACTTGAAAAAACGTGATTATAGATTAATGGAGAATTCTTCCACGCCCAGACGAACAATAGCGCCATCTATCAATCGACATAAACGACGCATGCGTGCGGAGGGAGGGATGCCAACCGATAGATCAGCGCCGAAGGGGCGTTATCGGAACGGCCTGTGCGCGGTGATCGGGCAGCCAATCGGCGCGCAACAGTCGCGCACGTGACGAGCGCCGATGGCCAATAATAAATGGCGTATTGTACGTTAGCATACGGGTATATATCGGAGCTGTGGTAATGTAATGTATGTTAATGTAATATGGGGATATTCGTATGGTTGTTGGTGAGCGCTATGTGCGGTAATTTAGGATAAGGAACGTAATAATTATAAGCAGAATAAATATTTGATATACTACGGAAGCGTAGAACGACTGTGTAACGAAATTTAACATAAATGTCTATAAAGCCTAATTTTATATCGAATGAATAGTGCCTTTAGTTTATATTTAATTTATATTATATTTAATTTATATCTATATATATAATATATACATAATGCTTTCATATATGATTTACTCGAAAGCAGGTGTAGGCCAACATTTATGGATTGGCTGGCTTGCTGACTGATTGGCTGGCTGTTGGTTAACTATCGGATCGATGACTGGCTAGCTCAATAGTTGGCCAGTTGACTTATTGACCGATGGACTAGCTGGTTGCCTCAAGCAATCGCTCACTCATTCACTCGCTCACTCATTCATTTATTGAATCACTTATTCGCTCGCTCTTTCTCTCATTCATTCACTGCATCACCCATTCGCACACTCACTGATTCATTGAATCACTCATTCGCTCATTCTTTGAATCACTCATTCGCTCTCTCGATCGTTACTCATTCACTCGCTCATTCACTTATTCTCTCACTTATTCATTCAATCACTCATTCATTCATTCGCTTATTCTTTCACTCGTTCATTTGTTCTCTCACTCACACAATAAATCATTTTCTCACTCATTAATTCAATCGTTTGTTCGTTCATTCAATGAGGTCACACTTGACTGGTTGACAAACCAAATGAATAAATAACTGAATTAGTGAAAGAGTGATTTAATGCATGAATGAGTGATTTAATGCATGAATGAGTGAGTTAATGCATAAATGAGTGAGTGAATGCATGAATGAGTGAATGCATGAGTGAGTAAGTGAGTGAGTGAATGAGCGAATGAATTAATGCATGAATGTGTGAAGTTGGGCTTGAATTCGATATGACCATATTAGAAACCGTCATGGCCTACATAGATGCATAGCCTATACGGCCTATCTATAGCCTATGTATAGAGCCTATATATAGTGCTTAGATACATGGTTAATCATTCATTGCCTCTAATCAAAGCGTTCTATTGGCTCTGTAGCCTATAATTATATATACAACTCGCACACGTATATATATACGAGCATATGGGTTATATATAGAATGTGTATATAAACTTACGTTTGTATGTAATGTAGAACATTCTTATATGGAATGGTCTATACCATGGTTGACCACCATGGTTGACCAACTTGCAGCCGCTCGATGATCTGTCTCTCTGGCAACCGGGTTCGGACCTCCACTGAACATCGCTCTCTGGACACCCCTCTGATAAGACGCAGCGCTCGTGAATAAGCTGGTGCCCTGCGCTTAGCTTTAGAGTAGCGCTTTAGAAATTTGGAGTTTACGATTACGATTACATAACATAGAATAAACGTTTACCAGAAGAAGGTTGTAATGGTTCATAAGACGTGTAGTCTGTGTTATATATAACCACTGCAAGTTAAGCCAATTTTCCAATAGCTTGCATTAAAAGTTGTATGTTCACTCAGACAGTGCTGTCATCCAAACCATTCGACAAGTAGTAACAGAAAGATTTCCATATATATTATTACACGATAGCGCTATATAATTGACATTTTACATGGGAGTTTACATAACAGTTTACGGAGCAGTTTACGTAGCCATTTACGTAGCAATTTACGTAGCAATTTACGTAGCAGCTATAGTTTTTGATAATGGAGATCATTTATTCGTACACATCGCCGCCAAATAGCTGGCGTCAGGAACTGATGATGAGGATGATGATGATGATGATGATGATGATGATGATGATGATGATGATGATGATGATGATGATGATGATGATGATGATGATGACGATGACGATGACGATGACGATGACGACGACGATGATAGTTTTGTATGGGCCTTTTCAACTATTCTGGGAATACATAATCCTTATATTCAGAAATATAGTCCCTGACATGTATATAGGCCTACTCTCTATATGACAAAATATCTATTATATTTAGATATATATTTGCATGTATCTGGCAAGTGCGCATGCTCTATGTGCATTAAAGTATATTGATATGTAAAATATAATTTATATTGCGCAACGATATGTATAAAGTGGCAATTATATCGTGTGTATACAACCGAAAGATTACCAAACGTATTGCACATATTAAATATGTACACTACACATACATGTCTATATATATATATGCATGTATGTATGTATACTTATGCAAGTATACATATATATACGTGTATATATACATGCGTGTATAGATAAATAGATATATATGTACATGCATGTGTGTATATATATATATATATACATGTATATTTTCGGACCGGCACTTCATTTTTTGACACTTCTTGTACTTTCGTGTATATATAATTAGCTTTTATAGCGCTTCAGTAACTTCTATAGCGTCGGTGTTAAGTATCCCGGCACTTGAACTGCAATGGTGCAAAAAATGTTACCCAATGTAAAAACTGTAATGCGCATAAAGGGAACTTGGATCGCTGTTGAAGACCAATTTATAATGCTGCTCTACAAGCGACCATCTTTTGATGCCTTGTCCATTAGGAGAGCGGCGCTATATAAATTGTTAGATTAGATAATAGCGGCGCTATAGAAATGACTAGATTAGAGTAGATAGTGATGATAGGCTATGTAGTAAGATGTAAATCTATACACGTTTTTCTATAGCGACCGTATGTACAGCCCATGCTTATTTGTCGGGTGAGATCTTGCACCAACGCTATCCGTTTGAAAAGGTGCCGCACCATCCCCTAACACGAGATTCAGATCTCTGAAATAAGCCATGACCGATATATGCATGCGAACCGGCAACCCTCACGCACAAGGGTGCATGGGACGTATACCTTAATCTAGCCAATGTAGTTATAACTGGGCAAATGATGAGGTATATATACTCTACTCCGGTCCCAGTTCGTCTATATAAACGGTTGAAATTTCTTACACAGTCACCAAAAAGGACAGCATAGACATACATATATATATAGTCTGTTAACGCGAAATGCAGTAATATATACATATATATATTCACGATATATGTATATATATGTCAAAGATATCTATACGCATAGATGAAAATGGTATATACATATTCGTACATATATATCTGGCAGGTTGATGCTGGCATGTGGATAATGGTATCTCTGTGTCTGTGTCTGTGTGTGTGTGTCTGTCTGTCTGTCTGTCTGTGTGTGTGTCTCTGTGTGTGCGCGTCTGTCTGTGTGTATAAGGTATTGATCAGACCCATAATGTGAGTCGACCTTGACGTGCCGCCGATAATTTATTGTCGCGCGCGTTGCCATAGCAACGAAGCTGACCGAGCTGGCAGCGATGAGTGAGAGGCAGCGCTGGAGGTCAGCGCTCGAAAATGGACACGCAGCGCTGGACTTAGTGGACCTCGGCTGGACACGTGGTGGGTGGGTGGACGGATGGATGGATGGAGATTATGGCACGTGATGGACATGCAGCAGCGCTGGACTTAGTGGACCTCGGCTGGACACGTGATCGGTGGGTGGATAGATGGATGGATGAGTGGATGGATGGATGGATGGATGGATGGATAGATGGATAGATGGATAGATGGATGGATGAGTGGGTGGATAAGAGGTGGTTGTTAAAAATATTGTAGGCTACTTTTTCTGCGTCTTTTGTTGAGCAGATTTTCCTATACTAATATGGAGATTTTAGCACAGAATTGCGGCCAAAAAGACATGCATGGGCAGCCCCTTCGTATAGAAGAACTAGTTTGCAGACAAGTACACTTCCCACACACACACACCCACGCAGACACACTCTGTCGACGAACCAGACATGAGCAATAGTCTGCAGTTTTAGATCGATTCTCTTTACTGTTTTTTTTTCAAGAGTGGACCGAATCTGGTTCAGTCAGTAATGGTTGCGCGCCTTGTGGGAGTAAAGCATATATATATAAGGGGCAAAGGATGAGATTGGAAGAGAAGATTGAGCGCCTCTGATGAGTTGCTGCTGCAAGTGGCGCTATATAAATTTGCAATTATGATTATGAATTACGATTAATCCTATAGTATATATATATAGTAGCAGATAACAATGCAGCAACGGAAGAGAGCAGTTGGTATATGCATGGCATATATGTGCTCAGGTTACAGTTGAGTTCGTTGGGAGTGGAGTGCACTCCCAGCGAGCTCAACTGTAACTTGAGCATTTTTTGGGCTTAATGCAGAACAGCTCAGTTTCGTAGAATCAGTGGATAAGATATTTAAGAAGCGTTTATCTTCCTTTCGTTGTCAGTCAAACGCACTAACAACTAGGCCTATACATTCGCACACCCCTTTCCCCCAGCTGAAGAAAGCGTATGGTATACGAGATGAGAGCTGTCTTTCTGTCTACAGGACTGACCCTTGAGCTGACCGTTATATGATTGTGGTTTGGAGCGTCGTCATGACTCATCAATTGAAGGCTTTTGCATTATTTGGATGGCCCCTATATGGAAAGAAAATACTTGAGTGTATACATACACTGCAGAGGAGGATACAAATTCGTATAAAATGGCTCCACACCACAGCCAACGATAGCATTGCTATACCAGAAAACTGTATAGCAAAGCACACGAGTCAGTGTTTAATCTAGACGTCTTTGGGGGGGTAAATGTCCCCCCCAGGATTGATGTTCCCCCCAGAGGCCGGCAATATTATAATGTAAAGAAGTTTTGGGGAGGCAATTTCCCCCCCCCCCAGGATACATGGTGATACATGGTTTCCCCCCCCCCCCCAGAGAGGGGGGGGGGGAAACCATGCATATACCAAGGTCATCAACTTTTTTGAGAGAGTAAATCCTAAAGGAAAAAAAGGACGAATGACTAAAAAAAAAAAAAAAAAGGTCATCAACTTTTTTCGAAGATGAAAGTTGTAAAAAGTCTGGATGAAAGTTGGAAAAGTCTGAAAAATTGGTTGGTCCCCCCAGAAACCTGGTTTCCCCTCCCAGAAGAGGGGGACTAGATTAAACACTGCACACGAGTGGAGTATGCGACACGGTGAGGAGTAGAACAAGATCCGATCTCTTCTGGTTTCCTTGGCAACAGAAGAGACCAAATCAGCGTACATATATATGCATAGAAGATTTGCGACTTAAAACATCTTGCAACTTAAATTATCTGGTACATTTGAGTCGGCAGTTCGCTTACGACGTACACTAATAATGTACGCATTTATGTAGTGCATTTGTTGCCGTTGATGTCGACTCTGTCTTAGGTAGTAACTGACGTCAAAGAATCGTAATCGTAAACTCCAAATTTCCAAGTCGCCATGCACTCGGAAACTAAGCGCAGGGCACAAGCTTATTCGAGAGCGCAGCCTCGTGTCAGAGAGTGGAGACGCCAATATAAATTAAATTTTGGTGTACCCGGTCAGAGGGGTTGTCCAGAGACTTCCAGTGGAGATCTGACTCCTGGTGGACAGCGAAGGTGTAGTATTCCATGATGGCGGATTAAAGTGTTGAACGACATCTTGTTGTTGCCATGGTCAATGACATCGCGACCAACCGCTGACTTCTCGGGGATTTTATTAGTAATAATATTTTCTGCAATAATGTAACATAATGTAGGATTAATATACTAGTAATCTCATGTGCAGCGCCATTTCCTTCGGCCTCGGCTGTGTTACGGCGCTATACAAATCGTCATTGTTATTAATTCATATTTTTAGACACCGGCACAATAATAATAATAATAATATTATTATTTTTTTATAATTAATACTTCGATATTTAAGGATGTTTTGTGGGAAGTTGTGGCTGCCTTGGCCATATTCGTCGATCTTACATTACACTTGCGAATAATATTATTAACAGACATAGACTGGAAGAGATAGACGAGAAGAGAATTTATGTATATGTATATATACAGCAGAAGTCGGATTTATTATAGCAGCTGAAGAGTAGATTTTGAAGGTGTCTAACTGAACACCAGTTGGTAATGGTATTGCAGAATGGATCAAACTGTTTCATACTGATTACATATATCCGGTTGTTTTTCTTTTGAACAGGGGCGACACCTGGCGGTCGTCGAAGTGGACGATGTAAGTGGTTCAATGTAGTCAAAGGTTACGGGTTCATAACCCCTCACGACGGAACGCAGGACGTCTTTCTTCACCAGGTATACCGTCATCATCTTCATTCAGCACCCCGATTATGATAATGACGACGATGATGAAAATGATGATGACGATGATGATGATGACGATGATGATGATTACGAAGACAACGATGGTGATGATGGTGATGACAACGATGGTGATGACTATGATGATTACGACGACAACGATGATGATGATGATGATAATGACGATGATAATGACGACGATGATGATGACGACAACGATGATGACGACGACGATAGTGATTGTCGTCGTCGTCATCTTCATTTTAAACATCACAGTCAATGTTGCATCTATTGCTAAGACGAGTGAATAAGATTTATGAACTAAGAACGAATGAGCGAACGAAGGTGCTGAGCAATTGTGAGTGAAGGAGTTGCCAGTAATCGTCTCAGTGGAGACTCAAACCCATTGATGTATATAGGAATGCATGCATGTATTTATGTATTGCATTGTATTGTATCTGAACATTTATAAAGTGCGTCTCGCACTGTTCGCTAATTGGAGGCGCTCCCAGTGCGACAGACCCAGTGAGTAGAAAGTGGTTTTAAGACAGCGGAACGAGGTACTTGGGCCACCAGCTAATAAAGAGGCACGTGTCAATAGAGACAGTTGATTCCAAAGGGCAGGGCCAATGCAAGAAAAGGCTCGAGTTTTGGCCATAGTAGTCTTGGCTCGTGCGACAAGAACATCATGGCGGTTAAGCGATCGTCGCAATGGACGGAGGGAAGCAGCTGCAGCTGAAACTGGCAGACGAACAGAGGTACTTGGGTGTTAAGCCTGTATAAGACCGAAGGACTGCATGCATGCATGTATTTTATGTATGCATCTATGCAACTGAACTTTCTATAAAGCCGTTGGAATATCTGTATTCCCGCTATAGTCTCAAAATATCGCAGAGCAAATGACGACAAAGTAACGTAACAGTGACGTCAGTGTCACATTGGTGTCACTGTAAACTCTAGCATATCCTTACACCCGCACTCGTTATGCAGACCTCCCATCAAGCAAAGAATTCAGCTTAAAATCTTTCTTATAGTTCAGAGAATACTACATTTAAAGCTGTCTCCGGTCATGACTTACTCCTCATATAATAACGCATATTTAGTGCGTTCTGTTAAAATCACTTAACCCTTACATTGTGCAAACACTGCGTACAAGCACGAATATTTTTTTATGAGTTACTTATGATATAAGTATTCGAACTAGATACCTGCACATTTTTAATTGTATTCGAGAAAACAGAAATTTAAGCTTATTTTGGCACAGTTTATTAGGTTAACTTGGGCTATTTTTTGGACTAATTCCTGAAAATGAACATGTTTTGCGCTACTTTTGGACACTTCCGGCTAGTATTTCTTGAAGTTGACAATTTTCAAACCTATGATATTTCTTTTAATTGATTGTTTGAAAGAAATTTATGTGGTTTTGGTAAGACATTATCATACTGATCTAAACAGTATATTGCTCTATTACTGTCAGTGGATCCTGAAACAGGCGCAATTCCGTGGATTGGACCCGCTCACTGGGGGCGATCTTGTTTGACAGGTGGGGGGGGGGACACTTTAGAACTTATCTGGTCAAAAAAGAGATGAACTGATCTGAGGGGTCTTGTCCCCCGAGATCGCCGCCCATGGACCCGTTGCATTTTCTGTCAGAAAGTAAACACGGGAAAACACGCTTTACCCAGGTTTGTCAAAGAGCAATTATTCTGGTTTAGGCTACAAAACTCTGTGACATTGTAAGCGGGTTTCAAGAGCTAGGATCATTTCCAGATGGCATTAATGTGAATTTATGGGATGAAGGGGATGGTATCGAAAGTACCTGCAAAAGAAACCCTGCATGTTGGTATCCTACATGCAGGCAACGGCTGTACTCAACCACACTTGGACGGATGCGATAGCACCTTCATGCCCAAGGTCCGGAGCCACGGGCGTCCGCAGGAATTTTTGTTGGGAGGGGCAAAAAAATTTTAGGGGAGCAAAATGGCGTTTTTGCATATAATTTTTTTTTTAAATAAATAATGATCAAGGACTTAACCTAAATAATTGTTTTTCGCATTGAAAATCATGTTGGGACTATTGTAGTAATCATGCTAATTAAAAGATTTTATTTATTTTTTAATATTTGCAATATCCAGGAGGGCAAATGCCCTCTCCCCTCCGGACGCCCATGTCCAGATGTAAATGACCTAGAACTGCCCAATCACAAATACGAAACTCTTGAGTGTTGGCCGCGCTTGACACGTTCAACGTCAGGTTTTGTAGAGACCGCATTTAGTTCAGTATGTTTTCGCATGTGTGAAGAGATATGAATGAATGAGTATAGAATGTTGCATTTTGGATGCAGCTGTGATTGCATGAATGCTTAATCCTGGTGGTAGCAGAAGTTTTGAGGAATATATTAAAACAATATCCCTTTCATACATTAATTCTGTTTTGTCAAACGTCCAGAGATTAGATATTGTTTTTGACAGATATATTCCAAACAGTCTGAAATCCACTGCAAGGGAGAAGCATGGTTCAGGAACATGGACACATGTTGTGGCTATCACAAAGATTTTGGCAGCAATTCATAAGGGTCGACGATAACAAGACAGAACTCTTTCATATCCTTGCTGAAGCTGCACCCAAAATTATTCATCATGGCACACAAATTGTTGTTACATACGATGACCAATGACCATGTACTATGCAATCAGCAAGTAGATGTAGTTTAGAATAATAATAATGTACACTTAAATATGTGTGATCATGTGTTAAAGATGTCTGAGTTAAACGTGATTATTTTTGTTTCAGGTATGGTGAATGCCACTGTTGTTGCACGAACTCATAATTTTAAATTGACAATCATGTTGTGCAAAAAAAAGAACTGTATTCAATAAACTTCGACTAGATCCAGATGTTTCAGAAGAATCAAGTCTACACAGGAAGCCTTTTGCAATGGTTTACACAGGAAGCCTTTTGCAATAGCTGCAAAAGAATTATCCACTTAAACAACATGGGATGTATGGCAATAAACAGCCGTGCAAAGTCTGCGAAAGATATGAAGTACGTTGAGAATCTGACAAGCAGACAGGAAATTTGACATCATTTCTTCAGCCTTGTATCCATATAAGGCAGTGGCGGCGCAGAAATTTTTTTTAACCAGGGCATAGCTAGGGCAGTCATACAAGTAACCAGTGCAGAGGGCAATTTTTACCCCGAACAAATTCTTGGCAGGGTAAAAATTCCGGCAGGGCAACAACCAGGGCAAAGGCTTTTTTACAAGGGCATAATTTGCCCTGGTGTAGGGTCACTGGTTGGTGGTTCACAAAGTCAACCCATTGTGAGTGGTACAACTAGTAAACCCAGTTTGAGTGCTGAAAGTCAAGCAAGTGTTGGCGAAATAAACTTGACATGGAAATAGCTGAACTAGAGAAAATGAAAAAAATGAAGAAATACTGCAATTACAACTTGACTGCAGACACTCGTAGTGGTTGAAACTACTACCATGAGCGACGTTAATGTGCTAGTCTTAGTTGCAGTATAACTGTTATGTTCAAACTATACTGGAAGATAGTTGAATGTGGGCATAGATTTACCTACAGAAACCTGCTTGCTGTATATAGAGTTAATATTGTGAGGCATTGCATTACACTGGTGGCGCTCGTGGGTAAGTTGAGGCCCATTTGCTTGTTGTGTGAGCAGTGCTTAGGAAGTAGAGAATTTTCCCTTCCTGTGCCATAGTGAGTTCAGTGATCATTATTGCAGAACCTTTAAGTGCAATAATTTCTGTGTGAAAACTTTCTGTTGAATTTAAGTTGTAATTGTGCATAGCAGTCAATCGTAACTTGTAGTGACAGTTATAATTATTGAGCTCCATAAATGTTCTATGAGAGACACTTATTGACTGACTGATAATCTATCTGGAGTTGCTGTAATTGCATTTAAGTTGTCGTAATTTGTATCAATTAAAACATGAGTTTAAGTAAATCTCAGATAGTGGATCAATCCTAGTCTAAGAGCGGAGAGAACACGAAGATTATTAGCGCTCTTAGAAGAAGTATTTAAGGTACCAGCTTCCTTAGTTGAGGAGGACTTAGACTAGTGGGAGGTTCGATCCCAGGCTACGATTGAAGACTCAGATAGGAGCCCATGTGAGGATGGATTTTCCCTAGATACTTCTATTAAAACTGTGTTTGGGCCTAGTTCGAATCCTTAGGCAGCCTTTCGGCCAAACCTCGCTTCCAGAACGGAAACCGTTGACAGCCATTCAGTCATCCTGGTAGATGCTGATAGGGCATCTGATCATATAGAGATTGGAGTAGGGAACCCTCGAATTGGCATGCCTAGGCATAGTGAATGAGTAAGAAGTGAGCCGACTGTATTATGGCCAAGAGGGGTGGCACCCTCTCCCATTGAAACATTCCTCCAAAATATATCCATGCCACAGCACCAGGGCCCAACGCAGTGCACTCCACCATGTGTAGGGAGGAGAAGCCGGTAAAAATATATAAAATGTTTTTATTGTTCAAACATTCGTTAATCAATGTACATGTATCGGGAATTTTTTGGAAGGTTATCTGGAAAGTCAGGGAATTTTGAAACAATAAATGAGTGCCATTAAATCATTGTATATAAATTGACATTTGTTTTAAAAACAAAAAAGTATAGAAATAATTGGGGACTCGCATGTGCAAAAAACCATATATCACTGGAAAGGTCTGTTTAAGATCTATAGTGCTAAGTCAAAAGCATTGTTATATCTTTTGTCCCATATGAGCATACCTGCAGCCGAAGATGCAGCAGTTTATGGGACGGACCAACTTTGACGATTCATATCACCATGAAGACATAGAGTAATAAGGTTATGATTTGTTACATACAAAGTGAACTATATGCAGATAACAGAAATCTAAAATATTTGTAATAGCTGTTGTTGTCTTCACTGCTGCAATGACATGAATATAGCAGATTTAAACTTACAACTGCATTTTTGGCCACTTTTACACCAATATTAGTGGGAAACTATTTGTTTCAATTCAGAATGATTTACTAAATCAGAAAGTACACAAAAAGTTGTACAAAATCACCAAATTTTGTAAGCCTAAGGCCATCTGTTCCTGATATACAGGCCTCTGAATATGTTTCCAAGTTCCAACACGTGTCGCGAGTGCTTCAAACCCTCCTCCATTACCGTCAGCCATACAATACAGATACATTGTGATAGGCTTCTGAAAATTTCAATATGACGTATAAACTTATCAAACTACAAAAGAGCAAAATTACAGCCAAATCTGAGATAGATAACCTACAGGCCCTCGGTGATTTCCAATGGACTGACCCCTATGTATAGTGGTTAATGTAACATAAAATTTTCGAAAATTTTTCTTTCCACTTTAGAAAATGTGCAGGTATCCTATAATTATCTACACTCTTAGCTGATTCCAAATATGTAACTTTTTTGCTTGTACGCGGAAAATGCACAATGTTACACTAACAAAACGGACTAATTAGACTCAATCCACGTATGCTGATAGTGTTACTGTTAGCTCAAAGCTGTTACGACAAAGAATCGAACAATAGTAACGAATTTTAGAATATTACACAGTGAAGCGTTAATTTTATATGGCGCATTTATAGATAATACGCTAGAGTTTATGTAGCGCTTTTACTGATCGTATTCGGTTTAAAAAGCTATTCGACCGAATTCGAATAAACTATTCGGATCGAATCGAATACGAATATTCGGTACAGTTCTAGTTAGCTGACGATGCATTGTAACAGTTCGGCAACATCTTATGGCATCAAAGGCGGTTGACTTCTGAATAGGATATAAGTTTTGTACAGCTTTTGCTGTCCTTTCTGATAGAATAATGACTTTGATTCAGCGGGCAAATAGTTTTAGTTGGTTAGTTACTGTTTAACGACGGTGTGTCTCAACAAAGGTAATTGGTGTTGCCCTCCTACTTCATCCAGTCTTCGGACTGGCACTACCAGAGTACGGGCAGTGGCGGATTGCAGTCGACGAGGCGATTGGCTTGGTCAGCTACTGCTTAACGTCACTGTGTCATAACAAAGAGTATTGTCGTAGCGTCGTCCTCCTCCTTTATCGAGGCTTGGGACTGGCACTAAAAGGGTTGCGGACAGTGGCGGATTCAGCCGGCGAGCCGATTTGACTCAAGAGACGACCAAATAGCGTCGGTTGTTTGAGTTTTAAAGGTTTCTAAGGATAGCAACGCATTGGTCAGTGCTTAACGAAATCTTGTAGCTGCCAGGGTCGTTGACGTCGACCTTATCCACATCAGATAACTCATACAATAAGTGCTTAGAATGACCAGGACTGTCAACAATACTGGGAAAGAGTATTGCCAATACCAATGCCAAAACGAACAGCCCTGGGAATGACTAGAACTGCGAGTCCAGGTAGATGCACAGTCTCGTTGAGAAATCAATGAGGTTAGAAGATATGATGACGTCGATGATGACGTCGATGATGAGACAAAGACACGCACACAGACATAGAGATAGACAAAGATACAGAGCCATTCACGCCGACTGGACGTGGTCTGATTGTAGGCCAGGTATAGATGCAAAACGCAGGAATACCAGAGCAAATGATCAAACTTGTACAAGAGATATATCGAAAATCATCAAGTGCCATAAAAGTAGATAAAAAGATCACAGAATACTTTAACACGAAAACTGGAGTACGACAAGGATGCATCTTATCCCCATGCTTATTTAACCTAGTGTTAGAAGCAGTAATTTCACTCAGCCTTAACAATACCGAGGCAGGAATAAAGCTAAATGGAGAGCTGGTGAATAATCTCCGATTTGCAGACGACATTGACCTCCTCGGTCGTTTCTCAACCCCAAAAATTCAATTGCCTTAAGTGATCTTGTCACCTGCTCTCGACCACCCGATCTCATTGCCCTACAAGAAACCTGGATCTCTACTTCGTCCTCTGGCCCTCATCTCTCTGATTGCACTCCTCGTGGCTACACCCTACTAAGCTTCCCTCGCATCACCTCATCCTCAAAATCTGCTAAAATCTCTGGTGGTGGCACTGCTTTCTTGGTCCATGAACCTGCTGCTGTCCTAAATTCCTGTCGCCATACTTTCCGCTCTTTTGAATGCTCCTCCACAACTCTTCGACTTGCTTCCGACCTGCTCACAGTTTTCAATATCTACCGCCCTCCCACCTCGTCTGCCTATTCCTTCAAACCCTCTATCTTCCTTGATGAATTTGGCTCCCTGCTCTCTCTTGCTGCCACTACTCCTAACGAGTTCTTACTAACCGGCGACTACAACATTCATGTAGACAACCCCTCTGACCCTCTTGCATCAGATTTTCTTAACCTCCTGTCTTCAGTCAATCTTACCCAACATGTTCACTTCCCGACACATGTCATGAATCACACCCTTGATCTTCTCATCACCTCTGCTGCCTCCCTCTTGTCTCCCAAGCTATCGCATTCTGTCCTCAACATTACTGATCATTATCTTATCTTGGCTGACCTTGAAATCCACCCTTTTCCCCGGCCTCCTCCTTCTACTCATTCTTACCGTCTCACCGGGTCCATTGACCGTCAGGCCTTCATCCAAGATATTCTCGACTCACAACTGGTTCTCAATCCTCCCTCTTGCCTTGATGACCTCCTTTCCTGTTACAATTCCACACTCTCCAACCTCCTTGACATTCATGCGCCACTTATCACCAAACCCAGTTCACACGCCACCAACGCTTGGTTTACTTCCTACCTCCAAGCCTTCAAAACTTTCCGCAGGCGCCTTGAGCACTGCAGCACACTTTTGACCCCACATCTAGAGCTAAAGCCCTCAATACTCTAAAATCAGCCACCAACAGATACCATAAACTCATCGCTGCTGCTAAAAAGAAATATTATTCCTCACTCATCCATTCCAGCTCCTCAAACCCTAGAAATCTCTGGAAAGTTGTCAACACCCTCCTTCATCGCAAATCTCCTTCCTCACTGCCTAGCTCCATTCCGTCCTTCTCTGTTGCTGATACCTTCTGTTCATTTTTTTTTCAGACAAAATCTCATCCATTCGCTTTACATTACAATCTCTTCTAGACACACTTACCCCCTTGCCTCCTCCAGCACTGATTCACCTTCTCTCAACCCTACTCCTCCTACCTCTCAGTCAAGCTCCCAATTCTCTCTCCCACCTCTGAAGCAGAAGTTTCAATTCTCCTAAACTCTCTCCCTAACAAGCAATGCGAACTTGATCCTATCCCAACCTATTTTCTAAAAGACTGTGCCTCTGTCCTGGTTCCTGTAATCACCAAAATTATCAATCTCTCACTCTCTACCGCCTATTTTCCTATGGCCTTTAAGGATTCTATTGTCACTCCCCTTCTCAAAAAAGCAAACCTTGACAAGGAAAACCTATCCAACTACCGCCCAATCTCCAATCTTTCCTTTCTATCAAAATTAACTGAACGAATTGTCCTTTCTCTCTTCGAATTCACTTCTTAACCCCCACCAATCTGGCTTCACTAAACACCACTCCACAGAACCTTTACTTGCCTCTCTGAGTCTCTGTGCAATAAACTGGTCTCTGCCGTCAGCCATCAGCAAGTCTCTGCCTCTGTCTTCTCGACAATTCCGCCGCATTTGACACCATCGATCACAGCCTCCTTCTTCAACGACTATCTTCTTGGTTTGGCGTCTCTGGCACTGCTCTACTCTGGTTCCAGTCCTACTTGTCTTCCCGATCATTCTCTGTTAAAGCCTCCAGCCACTGCTCACAACCCCTTCCTCTTTCCTGTGGTGTCCCTCAAGGCTCCGTCCTGCGTCCACTACTTTTCATCCTTTACACCACTCCTTTAAGTCATCTCATAAAATCCTCCTCTGTCGACCACCATCTCTATGCAGATGACACCCAACTCTTCATATCCTTCTCCCCAGGCTCTTTTTCCACCGCCATCACACAACTGCTCAACGTGGTTAACCTTATTTCACAGTGGATGTCATCCAATCTCCTCTGCCTTAACCCTTCCAAAACTGAATTTATCATCCTAGGCCTTCCTGATCAAATCAAGAAAATCCCTGATCCTTCTATAAACCTTTCGACTAACTCATCGTCTCTCGCCTTCACCTCTGACTCCCCTGTTCGCAATCTTGGTGTTATTTTTTATCCACACCTCCTTCTCTAACCACATCTCCAACCTCTCGCGCTCCTGCTTCATGCACATTCGTGACCTCCGACGCATACGACCCATGCTCGACCTTAAAACTGCCTCCACCATTGCTACCTCCATTGTTCATTCTAAGCTTGATTACTGCAATTCTCTTTTCCTCAACTTTGATTCCACTCAAATCAAGCGTCAAAACTCACTAGCCAGAGCTGTCGCTAAAACGCCCAAACATCATCATATCACTCCCTTCCTCAAATCACTCCATTGGTTAAAACTCCCAGAGCGAATCCACTACAAAGTCCTATCACTAACCTACAACTCCCTACAATATTCCCAGCCCAAGTACCTTCGTGATCTCTTCACCATTCAGACAACCAGCTCCACCCGATCATCGTCCTAGCTCAGTCTTTCTCGACCCACAGTCACTACTCACCTCAAGTTCTCCAACCGAGCCATATCCATCACAGCACCACGCCTCTGGAATGATCTCCCCCTGAATTCCGCAGTTTCTCAGTGCCTCCATCATCATTGCAACCCGTCCTTCAACCTCCTCCTCCTCATGTTCCTCTATCTATCACCCCCCGAGCTTTCCACTCAAAACTGAAGTCTCACCTTTTCAAATACTCCTACCCTGACTCATCTGATCCTCCGCCTTCCAATTATTCTCGCCGTAAACGACACCCGCCTTGACAGCTGCTCTGCCTCTCCTGATCTGGTACCCTGGAAATCGGACTTGGACCTCTTTTGGACTACTCTCTGGAAACCCCCTCTGATTTGGTTTGACCTTCTGGAAACCGGACTCGGACCTCTCTCGGACTACTCTCTGGAAACCCCCTCTGATCTGACGTAGCGCTCGTGAATAGGCTGGTGCCCAGCGCTTGGCCTTCGAGTGGCGCTTTAGAAGTTTGGAGATCACGATTACGATTACGATTACTCACTAGAAGCGAGCCAGAACTACAGGATATTACGACACAGATTGACGAAACCAGTAGAAGATTTGGCCTAATGATCAACGCAGAGAAAACTAAAACAATGGTGATTGAAAAGACAGACACACCAATAACTTTCACAATCCAAGGAGAGGCTATTGAGCAAGTAGAACAATTCGTCTATCTATAGGAGGGCTAATAAACGCTGATGGCAGCAACGAAAAAGATATACAAAGAAGAATTGGACGCGCTTCACAAGCATTTGGAATAATGAACAGGATATGGATGAGCAAAAAATTAACAAAGAAAACCAAGACAAAAATATACGAGACAATGATACAACCCATTTTCCTATATGAATCGGAATGTTGGACAATGCGAAAACAAGATGAAAGAAGAATTCTTACAGCAGAAATGAACTGGCTGAGGAAGATCGCAGGGATTTCAAGACTGCAGAAAATAAGAAACGATGACATAAGACAATCATTAGGCTTCAAACCAACTCCGCTAGACAAAGTAGTTCAACGAAGACTCATGGTTTGGACATGCATGTAGAGAGAGTGCCAGTTGACCGAATCCCACACAGTGCACTACATGCAAGATTCGAAGGAAAAAGACACAAAGGCAGACCAAGACTACGCTGGATAGATAATATAACTGAGGACATAACATCACTTGGACTAACATTAAGGGGGCAATAGACTTGACAAATGACCGAGGACAATGGCTATCATTTATTCGTACCCATCGCCGCCAAATGGCTGGCGTCAGGAACTGATGATGATGATAGTATACCATGCATAAATGGATGCAGTCAGGATAGTGCAGTCATCAGCCACCGGATTCGGAAGCTGAGGAATGGGATGCGGCTCGATCCATCGCTGCTGTTGCGTGGGAGTCATCTATTCTTACCAGCATCCGTTTCATCCCGACCTTTTATACATAAACACACATATAAACTTACTCACGCGCGTACACACACTGACATACAGACATACATACTGATATATATAATATATGTATATATATATACACAAATGCACATAAGTATATGGAAACATGCGCATGTGCACATGCATGCCTTTGCTTCATTGAATGTACATCTACTGTTTCTTACATGCTTACATACACATGTTGTAACATATATATATAATTTATTATGCTCATTTCCTGTGTCAGTTTATTTGAAACAGGTATAGTGAGGCGCACTGTCAAGCAGACAGACAGAGACGAACAAAGACTGTAGGCAGAATACAATAGTCAGTTACTCGACCACTAGTGCAGAGGTGTGGCAACAGCTGATATGTCTGTCTGTCTCTCTCTCTGTCTGTCTGTCTCTGTGTGTGTGTCTGTGTCTGTGTGTGTCTGTGGTATGAATGGATGCTTTGATTGAAAACCCCGGAGACTTCGTAGCAGAGAGGAGGAGAGAAAGGAGGATACGATGGATGGATTGATGAGTGGACGGATGGATGAGTTGATGCATACATACGGTCACACGCGCATAAATGCATACCTACATACATACATACACATACATACATACATACATACATAAATACATACATACATACATACACATACATACAGTCATGCATACATACTTATTTATCTTGGACAGGCTGTTAGAGAGCGTAATATCAACCTATACATACATTCATCACCCATTCATCACTGTGTGGGTGATAGGACGACGATTCAGAGCATTGGAGGGTGGTGGGTGGCATCAGCCTCCGCCGCCACACACAGGTCTCCCCCCCCTCAGCCCCTCAAGAAGAGGTTGGTAGCCCGAGGCACAATATTCAATAGCGGCGCGCCATTCCATTGTGATGAGGCTCCAAGATCTGGAACTCCAGGAACTTTGCATCATCCAGCCTTGCACTATAGACTCCATGGTTTGTACGTTCGTGGTACGTGTGTGCGAGTGCTCGCCGGCGAAACTTATCCGGTTAGTTCGAGCTTCGTCCACCTTCGCATAAACATTTCGGCTTTATTACGCTATTTATAAGTGATTTAGGTTGGAGAGGATCGGTTTCTAGAAGTTCTTAGCAGTCAAGGACGTATACACAGGTTGATAAATACACGCTTACGTACATGGTTTCGTAAATACTACATACATACATACATACATACATACATACATACATACATACATACATACATACATACATACATACATACATACATACATACATACATACATACATACATACATACATACATACATACATACACGCATACATTAATCCATCCGTGCGTCCCTACAGGTTAATAATAAACGTGGGAGATGGAACAGGGATTTAGTGATAAAGACCGAGAGAGCAAGAGGGCCAGAGAGAGAGAGAGAGAGTCAGAGAGAGAGACACAGAGAGGCAGAGGAGAGATAGAGGCAGGCAGACACAGACAGAGGCAGACAGAGATGGACAGACAGAGATAGAGGCAGACAGAGAGAGCCTGAAGCAGGTAGCGTGGGCGTGCTCCTCCCGTGCTCCGCATAGGTATGCTGTCATCAGCGCTGCCTTCGTTCACCGCCTTCTTCTTCTCTTATGTGAATATTATTATGATACGAGAGGCATTCGAGCTATTTGCCAGTCGGCCATTCATTGAAACGGGTGTCACAAAGTGATTGCTCCGTTGGAAAGAATTCCTCATAACCATATCCAAAAGGAACATTTTAATTATTTATTTATTTATTTATTTATTTATTCCGCATATTTCTATAGCGCCTCTCGAAGTCAACTACTACTCAGAGGCGCTCCCGACTACAGCATTTGATACTGTGCCGGAATATTCACGCCGAAGCGCCACGAGCAATTTATTGCGAGTGAAGGACTTGCCCAAGGTCCGTACGCAGCGGCTAGAGTGGGATTCGAACCTGCAACCATCCGGTCACAAGGCGTCGAACACTGAGCCACCACGCCCCATTATGTCGCCTGTCAGTTATATTCAAGATCCTCCCTTGTTGTTTCTTGAAACTTACTAGGACTCGCGTTCGCGTGAAGAGGTACGTGTGTATGCTTTGGACAATTTATATAGCGCCTTAATAAGATCTCAAAGGCACCGAGGTATCTGGCAGTGCACAACATCTGTGGCCTTCTCTTGCTCTGGCCTTACAACTCGCTGTGGCCTTGTATCCAATAGCAGTGTGTCTCTCATGCGTTCAACAGAACCGTATTATTTATTCGGCGATGTCATTCAATCAGAGTAGATTATATTAGATTAGATTAGATTAGATTAGATGTGATTAGTTGTTGCTCTGCTGTAAAGCTTTGTGAGTAAAGTTTTTAACCAGGTATCTGGGTGATAGTAATGGTCAGACATCGTGCAACCATACACATGTATACTTGCGTCCACCCGTACACATACAGACATGCATACATGTATGCGTGCATACAACACTAATGTATACACGCAATAAAAAAGGGCTACCCGATTCGGCTATAATGAGTACACTAACAGTACACTGTCGATGGGAAGATGAGACGGCGAGGGGAGGACTGGCCACCCGCCCTCATGTGCCGTGGCTAAGAAAATGACGTCTGAGGTCATTAACACTTCTTCTTCTCCTCCTCCTCCTCTTCCTCCTTCCCCTCCTCGTCATCCTCCTCCTCGTCATCCTCCTCCTCCTACTTGTTCTTCTAAGTATACATGTTTCCTGAATGCACTTGACGAGGTCATGTAGCAATTGTTCACCGTGCGTTGGAGGTAATATTCTCCTAGTCTGAACGCACCCTTAACCAGCATGATCGCTGCGGCGCACAACCACGTCTTACTCCTAACTGCGCAGTTGGCTTCATCTCAAATATGGACCTGAGCGAGTCGCGGCTGAGGGGATAGAATTTAACTGGGAGATGTTCGAAAGCGACGCCGCATCAGTGATACGCTCGAAGGCCGACTCGCCTAAATTCCTGCGCGATGTGAAATCGCCGTAACCCACTTGGCACGCTGCCAGCAGTGGCCGGCGTGGACTTCTTTTGTAATGCAAATGTACGGGAAACTTGTGACCGACTATTTTGCGTCAGTTAAAGGGTGTAAATAGTACTAACTGAAGTCAGAATCATCAGAAAGTTTGGGCATTGGTTGTGCACTTTAATTTCTCGGCCTCGCTAAAGATGTTGGTCTTATCTGTATTCACAGCTGTACTCGTTTACAACTGAGCTCACTAGAGTGCGCACTTTCGGGACTTAGTAGGTTCGAGTAGGAGGTTATTTACGGTGCGCTACATTAAATTTCCGACTGAATGAATGAATTATGATATAATCTTCTCATTCTATCATGAAGGAGAATTGAATTATGGGATTCTCGGTACTGGTTGTCAAGTATGTTAAGTATGTGTATGTGCAGCACGTTAAGGCGATGACCACAGATGTTGGTAGAAGAGGGCATTTGCTGCTTCTATTCATGTTGTGCAGAAGTCCGTGAGCGAGGCCGCAGGGCAACAAGCGATGGCAAAGGAAAGGTCACGGGGTTAAACATAAGGCCCGTCGGCGCCGATCATCATGCATGAGAAATCAAAGCCGATTGTCGTTCGTTGAACTGAGAATCGACACTACGTGGCGCCACGCTAATGCAGGCCACACAACATCAGACACTTTTGATGTGTGGCCGTGCAATAATTATTGTGCGCTTGTGTATGTAGTTGTGAGAACATGAGCTCGTGGTGTCTTGTGACTTCTGACTGGCTGAATGACTAACTGGTCAGTGTAGTGGCTGACTGACTGGTTGATTGTTTGACTGACTGGCTGACTGACTGACTTTATACCAGTTATACCATATATAACTTTATACCAGTTCTACCGTATATACCATGAAATTTCACAATGGTTTTGTGCATAAATGGTACTATATCAAGTGCACTGATACATACAAAAGCATACATACATACACACACACACATACATACATACATACATACACACATACATGCATACATACATACATACATACATACATACATACATACATACATACATACATACATACATACATACATGCACTTGCTGCCACTGTTAAACTCGCATGCTTTTTGTAAGTCCCTCAAATCTCATTTCTTTAGCTGTGGCTGAGCTGGGAGCGCCTCTGAGTAGTTATCTTGAAGAGGCGCTATATCAAATCCTCAGAATGAATGAATGAATACATAAATACATACATGCATACATGCATGCGTACATACATACATGCATACATACATACATACATACATACATACATGCATACACAAATACATATGCATCTATGTACATACATACATACATACACATACATACATAAACAACTAGTACCATTAGCTATGTACATACATACATTCATATATAGCTACATACAATATAGGTCACCGTATTTCTTATGCGTGTACATGTATGTGTGAATGAGCGACACCTAGGGAATAAACGTGTAACATCTGTGCTCGTGTGTTGTTGAAGACGGTGATTCAGATGCAAGGGTTTCGGAGCCTGGCCGAGGGTGAGGAGGTGGAGTTCGAGTGCAGGGATTCGGACAAAGGGGTCGAGGCGACGTTCGTCTGTGGCCCCGGGGGAACCGACTGCAAGGGGTCAGAACGACGACCCGTCTCCAAGAAGAAGTTCAGAAAACTCAGGTACTTCATTCCTATCTTTATTCAGGGAATTTATATAGTGCCACTATATTAATCAGTGGCGCCCTCTGCGCTGACTTCATTGATATGATAAATGTAATTAAGAACAGAAAAATCACCAGTAAAGAAAACAATGCACAGTTAGCTGGAAGAGTCACCAGAGGCGGGCCAACGCACACACGTGGCACCTAGCATCATGCGGCCGACCTGCAGCAGATAGGCTTCAGCATGTGCGATGTAATCTGGTACATTATGCTTCACTATTACATTACAATATTGTATGATTGAATGTAATCAACCGTTTGCACCAATTGATTATTATCGAAGGTGATAACTGTTCTGCATCTAAATACGTATGTTGATTGATTGATTGATCGGGCTATTGATTATTGTCACTGATTGCGGCTTGGGTTTGGTGCGCTATGGGTTGACGTCTTGCAGTGGCGTAGCTAGGGGGGGGGGGACGGGGGGGACATGTGTCCCCGGGCGCCAAGGGAAGGGGGCGCCAAAATGAGGGTTAAGATAAATAATTTTACTCTTACTTTTGATGCAGTTTTAACTAATTTATAACAAATGAATGTATAAGATTTAATTTTAGCGCCCCAAATATATCCAATTATATCCTCATTACTTACAAATAAGTTCTTAGGTATGATTTTGGCGCCCCATTGAGCACTAAGGGGAAACATGCATGTACTGTCTGTATTTTTCATATTTTATTTCATTAAAAAATTTAACATTTCCATTCGATTATGTGGAAAATGTGAAATAGTAAAACGGGGGGGGGAGGGGGCGCCAAATTCATAGTTCGTCCCCGGGCGCAAAATATCCTAGCTACGCCACTGACGTCTTGTGCAATAGAAGCTATTATTTACAACTACAGTTTGATTGATTGATTGATGATTTCATCGATTGACTGATTGACCAATCAATTGTAATCGTATTCACAGGCGTATTGATTGATTGACTGATTGATTGATTGATTGATTTGATTGATTGATTGATTGATTGATTGATTGATTGATTGATTGATTGATTGATTGATTGATTGATTGATTGATTGATTGATTGATTGATTGATTGATTGATTGATTACAGGTGTTACAACTGCGGTGACTTTGCCAATCACATCGCCTCGAAATGCCCCCGTGGTCCTCTGCCTAAGCGCTGTCACAACTGTAAATCGGACGGTCACCTGATCGCCGATTGCCCCCTCAAGAAATCCGACCCTTCAGGGACGACCGGGGTCGGATCACCGCACACGGCTGGAGAAGAACCCTCGCCCACGTCGAGCCAGCACAGCGGGGGTGACGCCTCAGGCGAAGGTGGAACAGAAGAGGGTAGAGAAGGGCAGGGGACTGCCTCGTCCGAACCGGGCCCCAAGTCGTGACCCAAGGGGCCCGTACCTTAGCCATCCACCCGAGGCTCAGCGGCCCCCGCGTGCCGGGAAAAAGGACAGAACTGTCGGGAAAAGGGTCGAAAATGAAGAAAAATGGACAGAAGAAGAGTTAAAATGGACGTATAAGGTGGTATATGTATGGAAAAGTGGAAAAATAGACGATAAAGGTGGAAAATAAGCCAGCGTTGTCTATAAATAGCAGCGGACTGGGCGCGTACCGTGTGCGTAGGTACACGCGCAGGAGGAGAGATCGTTTGCGAGTTGACGAGATGGAGCCGCGTTGAATGTGTAGTCTGACGCCAGCTAGCGAGTATTCGGAGAGCTACCTCAGACCATGTCTAACGTAGGAAGACGATGTGCGAAAGAGTTTTCAGTTGACTTTTTTGGTTTCTTTCCTTTTTTAATGTCGGACAACGGTTTTTTAATTGAGTTCTCTCATTATCATAACACTTAGCTTTCTTCTGGTTCGTGCACAAATCGACTGTACGGAATGAATTTGATGTGCGATTTCGTATAAGTATAGCCTGTCTTTCTCTCTGTATGTGTCTGTCTGCCTTTATATCTGCGTCTGTCTGTCTCTGTCTGTCTGTCTCTGCACTTGTGTGTTCGTGCCTGTATAGCGTTCAATAAATAGCGCTGCTGATGAGTTTACACTTGAACTGGTGCTATATAAATTTCATATTACATATAAGATGTGTGTGTGTGTTTGTGTGTGTGTGTGTGTGTGTGTGTGTGTGTGTGTGTGTGTGTGTGTGTGTGTGTGTGTGTGTGTGTGTGTGTGTGTGTGTGGTTTGGGAATGTGTGTGTGCGTGCGTGTGTGGGAATGTGTGTGTGTGGGAATGTGTTTGTGTATGGGAGTGTGTGTGTGTGTGCGTGTGTGGGAATGTGTGTGTGTGGGAATGTGTGTGAGCGTTATATAGGAAACTATCGTGCCTAGATTGCTACAGTTTGTGTGGCCAGTCTCTGGATCGACAGGTAGACAATAGTGTGCATTGTCGTAAACAGACGAGGATTCCAGCTGAAGGCCAACGTCGTCGTCGTGCTTTGACATGCATACTAGACAATGTCTCCATTCGTTTCATAGCTACAACGGGGTGTCTAAGACTTATTAGACACGAGTGTGTGCGCATTATTGCAGTGTTCATATGTATTCGTGTATATGTAGAGAAGGCCAGACTATATATATTGTACTTGTATATGTATGTAAATGCTTTGTGCACATAAGTATATATATATGTATGTATACGAGATAAGTCTATATTACACAGGCATATATATATATGTATATATATATATATATATATATATATATTACACCAGATACATGTATAAGCTTGCATATAAGCACATATTTATGCCTGTTTGGCGGATTTTAGCTGCTGTAAGTTGGCGCTATATAAATTGCATTGATTCATGACGAACAATGTTGTACTACTGTCGTACACTTTGTGAACTAGTCTGAGATCTTGGACAAAGAAGGAAACATAACTGAACTCGCTGACCTTTGACTGACCTTTCTATTGACCTATAAATTGACCTACATGCGTCTGAACTGTTCTGAACTCTAACGAACTGGAATGGACTTTTTAAAACTGCGCTGTACTCTAAACGCATTTTCGCGCATGTGTAACGAGGGTGTTACAAAAATATCTTCCTTTATGTTTTTCCCCTTGTTTCTTCCACGTACTGTATGATCACCCTATCAGTCATACTGCGTATTACGTGAGATCAAGTATTACGTGAGATCAAGCGTTGGAATTAAAAGGTTTACTCCGGAAACGAGAAAAATCCCGAGAGAAACGGATAATGCTTGAGACAACTGGAGAATTTCATGGATAAACTTAAAATTCCTGCGAGAAACGTTGAATTCCGGAGGCAAACGAAAAATTCCGAGGACAGCCGAGAAATGTACATACATGTATATCCATTTTAGCAAGAAAATTGAATGATCAAATGACTTGCATGCTTTGAAAACTAACAAGTCTGCTTCCATGCCATATTCCTCTAAGCTGCGCGGGAGGCCATCGCACGCCCGCGCAAGCACCTATGACACCCGCGCAGCGGACGCCACAGGTGGGAATTTTTTAATGCTTTAAAATCAGGCAGGCAAAAGTTGTTCATTTTTCAAGTTCAAATTTAAATACAAATTAAGTCGCACAGCGTCATAGTCACACTGCACAGCACACTATATACATGTACAGGCTTTAAAACAATGACACGTTCATCTGCATCACGCGGTCACCGTTAAGATGAAAATTTTTTGCCCATGTCACTTGCAGTCACCGCGCTCTTGCATTTTACCTTTGCAGTTCCATGGTTTCAGTAATAACTGCGTGGAAAGAAACTCTACCAAAGAAAATCCAAGAGAAACAATGACAGACAATGCGAACAAATTGTGTTGCATTCCTTAAACAAATCTCCCCTTCATAACGAAACTCGTTAAATGACAAAGTACTTCGTCTTTGGTTGGCACGTTTCCTGAAATGCCAGAAATGGTGCCAGGTAAATTTAACAATACGCTCTTAAATACCAAATTCCTTTGATTCAAGTTTGATGTCAGGAGCGTCGGTCTCAGGCTTATTTTAATTATAATAAATATTACTATTGTTATTGTTATTTATTTTTCATTCTTTATTCTAATTTCTTTCCCGAGGTATGTATGATCCCTAAGGATTTAAAAAATTACGGATGGCATTTGGGATGGCTAATAATTAATAACTTAATTATTGCTTTTATTGCGATTAATCTTGTGAATTATTATCAATTGTAAAATGATATCCGCTGTTCTAATGGACCCGGAAACAGGGCTTGCTGTCTAGTAGTAGAGAACAGTCTCTTTGGCTGCAAAACACGGGCTGACACCACAGCTAGACATTTCTCAAGCAGTGCACCATAACAAGTGAGGCTGACAATGCAAACATAAAAGTGCGACTATATATAAAGCACTCAGGAAGCTATGAATAGTTTGTCAAACGTGTGCTATATAAATGTCTAAATCCAACAGAAGCGTTCTGACAACATTAGTCTCTGCTCTTATCAGACATGAATTGCGAGAATGAAGGCCCACAGTAAGTTCACGATTACAGCCACCACCGACTTTAAAATTCAGCGGTGACTGGCTCATAGAGTCAGCGCCTTCAGCTTGACGACCTCGGCGTATACAAAGCTGTCCCGTGCGCTATACGATTAATCTTCGTTCGAGTGCATACCCGATCTCGACGTCCCCGTTTCCAGCTCAGCCGACTAGGTGGCGCTGCTTTCATGTAGATGTTCTGTTGTGGTGGAGCTTCGAAACGGCGACCTTTGGCTTGATGTTCAGACCACCTTACCACTAACTCTGCCAGCATGCCAACATGGGACCCATACAGGACCCATATTCCAGTAAGAGACCCGTATATAGTCCATATGGGTCCCGTCTAATGCCCATGGAAATGCTGGCAGGGGAGCTGGTCAGTCGCGGTACAGACCGTGCCACATGGTGACCGGCTTTCGAAGAGAGGTCATCGTCTGTGTCCAGTGGACGAGCTCCATGCCGCCGGACGTTGGCCCCACGGTCACGTGACCGACGGGGTAGACCTCGTTCGCATCCTCAACTCCAAATCCTCCTACTCCTCGATCCGACAGGATTAGGTAGACGGAGATCCTCAGCTGAACAGACTGAACGAATGAAAGAGCGAATGAGTAAACGGACGAATGAATGAAAGACCTAACAAATGAATAAACGGACGAATGAATGAACGAAGGATTGTATGAATGTGTAATGTAATCGATGAATGAATGAACGAAAAGACGAACGAATATAGACACGAATGAACATGTGAATAAACGAATGAACAGGTGAATAAACGAAAGAGCAGGTGAATAAACGAATGAACAGGTTAATAAACGAATGAACAGGTGAATAAACGAACGCACAGGTGAATAAACGAATGAACAGGTGAATAAACGAACGCACAGGTGAATAAACGAACGAACAGGTGAATAACCGAACGAACAGGCGAATAAACGAACGAACAGGTGCATAAACGAATGAACAGGTGAATAAACGAATGAACAGGCAAATAAACGAACGAACAGGTGCATAAACGAACGAACAGGTGAATAACCGAAAGAGCAGGTGAATAAACGAATGAACAAGTTAATAAACGAATGAACAGGTGAATAAACGAACGCACAGGTGAATAAACGAACGAACAGGTGAATAAACGAACGAACAGGTGAATAAACGAATGAACAAGTTAATAAACGAATGAACAGGTGAATAAACGAACGCACAGGCGAATAAACGAACGAACAGGTGCATAAACGAATGAACAGGTGAATAAACGAATGAACAGGCAAATAAACGAACGAACAGGTGCATAAACGAACGAACAGGTGAATAACCGAACGAACAGGCGAATAAACGAACGAACAGGTGCATAAACGAATGAACAGGTGAATAAACGAATGAACAGGTGAATAAACGAATGAACAGGTGAATAAACGAATGAACAGGTGAATAAACGAATGAACAGATAGGTTTGTTTATTACTATTACATTTATTAAGCGCTATTGTCTAATGACGAAGCATCAATCGGTGACGTTCAGCAATTGTGATTGAAAGACTTGCTCAAGGTTCCTAGAGTAGGCCTAACCGTCTCAGAGGATGTTCGTATCCGCACTTTCCGCATTACAGGATAGCATTCTATGTTAGGGTTATGTAGATAGAAAGACAGACAGACAGACAGACAGACAGACAGACAGACAGACAGACAGACAGACAGACAGACAGACAGATAGATAGATAGATATTCGTACGGACACACATAAACACAGACAGATAGACAGACAGACAGATGGATGGATGGATGGATGGCAAGGTGGTAATACCAGTAAGGATGAGGCGGGTACTGAGAAGGTCATTGCTTCGTTGAAGATGGGATTTCGATGGTCGTGTTTCTTCGACGTCTTCTTCTTCGCCACTTTCCTCCCTTTCTGAAGAATATGCACTTTGGCGAAGCAGTCTACAAGACACGAGATGTTGTTAACCCTCATGACCTTCATCATCAAGATCACGATGATGACATTGCCTTTGTCATCATCGTCGTCGTCAGCTACACCATCATCATCACCAACAACACTACCACCACTTTCATCACTACCACCAATTGTAGATGCGCTTTAGCGATAGGCCTATAGTTTAAAAGACATGTCTTTTAAACTGCATCATTCATTCGTTCATTCATTCATTCGTTCATCATTGGTTCGTTCATTCATTTGTTCATTCGTTCGTTCATTCATTCACTCATTCGTTCGTTCAATCGGTTCGGACATTCATTCGTTCGTTCATTCATTCATTCATCGTTTCATTCATTCGTTCTTTCGTTCGTTCGTTCTTTCATTCATTTATTCAATCAATCGTTCCTTCATCCGTTCTATAAGAGTCGGCCAGAGGTGGAA